>OZ020189.1:123096318-123696318 GCA_963971165.1 Philopedon plagiatum | reverse complement strand
AATGTTATTGACAGTCTAAAAGATGATGCTTTGAGTGTAACAAAAAGTGAAGAAGTTATACGTGCACTGACGCTTAAAAATGATTTAAAGTTTATTTCTGAAAATTTTGGATATGTTCCAGGTGTGCGTGAACAGTTGGAGACACAAAAGCTTCCCTTTTGACTTCTTTTAATTTATTTTAGACAACCATAGGCAAGCTCAAAGCATGTCCTACCGAAACTGGTGAAAAATTAAAAGTGTATATACCAAAAATCTTAGGAAGAAATCCAGGATTTTCAGAAATAACAAATATTTTTGAAACATTTAAAACTAAGCATACTGACTTGTATAATCATTTCCGTTTCGCTCCTGTTACAAACTGTGATGTCGAAGGAAGCTTTTCTAGACTTAGAGATATTCGTAATTATAAACGAACGCGTTTTACTAAAGCGAACTTTGAAAAAATGGTAATTAAATCATGTAATGCCAATAAATTTTAATAGAGTCTAGATTTGTTTTCATTTTACTTTTCTTACACAAAAATATTTTCATGCCGCCCATGATCTTGAAACGAGCTTGTATGATTTTCCGTTCCTTAGTGATCAGTTAAGGCTACGAAGCGTCTATATCTTAAAAATCATTCATGATACGATTCTCGGGTAAAAAAGACTTGGCCAAGAAAATATGGCCGAAAGAATTTGTTTAAAAATATTTTTAAGTTTCTACCTTTACGGCTAGGGGTCGCTATTTCGTTACGAAAAATCGTTCATTTCTCACAATATCTAAGGTACAATGTGGATTGGAAGTAAACTTTTTAGAATCTCTGTTCAATGCTCGGCATATTTGTTTAAATAATTTTTCTATAGTTACCATGGCAATGTCAGTGTAAAGTAAAATAAAAAAATTAAAACTTTTAAAATGCTTGGGTTTGCCAAAACCGAATTCAACAAACGATCACTCACTTTAAAGAACAGTTTAATCCGATTAAATTTATTAGTAACAATTTAAAAGTGAACTTGTATGCCTAACGATAGAGGGCGCTATTAAACAAAATGTCCTCGTTTCGATTTCTTAAAAATTGAAATGTAACTTCCAAAGTTTTTTTTTTACTTCATTTGGCAGGCCGTTAGTTAGGAAAATCAATTTCTCTTTTAGTTTCCTACTCTAAATGATTAATAAGGGTAAAAACTTTACACAATTTATACGTAAATATTTTTTTTTATTTTAGAATTTATTTAAGCACTAGTGTGTTTTATTATTTTATTCTTGATGAAAAATGCATCAATTGTAAATTGTCTATTTATAGCATAGCAGACCATACCCATATATGGATAGCTATGCTAATAAATTTGGTCAAAATAATAAAATACCCAAATTATTAGAAAAATAATCATTTACGGATACATTTTGTAGGGTTTTAACTTTTATTATTAGGTACTATTCATTTAGAATTACCTGTCTAAATACGCCCACTAAAATGGTTGAAAATAAATTGCAGTTTACGGTAACTGTATGGTAGTACGAAAGCCATCGTAAAGTGTGACCCGATTTACCTCATAAGCATTAATACTACCAAAACGGCAACTGCGTCAACTCAGCCTAGTGCGCCAACTCTCCTTAAGTTACCCTAACGATAAGTCTGCCGCTGGTAAATGGGCTAACCTGTACAATGTACATTCTGCTTATCTACTTTTTATTTTTTAGGAGTTTGGGAAAGATCATTAGCAGCAGGAGTTACAACTATAGAGATCACACTCGGACATTTAGTTCTTCAGACGATGCTTTCTACTGTTCAAAGTGTTTTTCCCATTGCAATATGCATTTTTATTTATGAAATGGAATATCGTGGAAATGTGGGAGATATGGTTATAACATCCCTGTTACAGGGAATTTGTGGTCTTACTTTTGGTAAGTATTGTTGCGCACTTATTTTCAGCTATATATATATATATATATATATATATATATATATATATATATATATATATATATATATATATATGGATATTTTTGCATATGTTTGGTGAGTAGGTTTGCAGAAAAGAGTTGCAGAAGCCTTAAGTTGTATGTTGAAAAAATATATTATGAGCAAATGTAGAGAAAGTAGAGCTAGGTCTCGTCCAACACTTTTTATCTTGATCTGACAATGAACCACTTGTCCTACTAATAAACACTAGTAATCTAATAGAAGTATTGTGACTGAAACAAAAATTTAAATGAATATCAAAAATGGCATGTAATAAAAACGGAAGTGAAAACGAAAGCTAAAATTTTGTTATGAAATTCATGCTAGCTTTATTCTTAAGCTCTTTGGCAAATTTGAGATTTAATAATACAGATTTAATATGGGCAAATGGTATCTCAAAAATAGAATTTTATTAGCGTTTTCGCCATGTAGTCTATTTTGTTTCTTATTATACAAGATGAAAGGGATATTAATGCAATTATGGGTGATAACGTGGGTATAGTAGCACAAAAACATTCCTGGCGACTATAATTTTTATGTATGGATAATATTATAAGCAATAACAGAAAAATCCTAAACTGATAATTGGTTTTACTTTATTTTTTACCAAAAAATTAACATATCAGTTTTTGCCATTATGTAGGTACTAGCAGACTTAGGACATATATCAAAGAAAAGTACATACACAAAACTAAGGAAAAATATTTATTTTTGTTGCAAAGTTTAAAGAAGCAGAAAAATCTCGCTCAGAAACATATTGGATTATTATTGATTTTTTTCACTCTCATCTTTCTCTTCAAGAAATCCTAGCTCGGGTACCTGCTCAGATGTTATCAGATTTTTATAAAAATCGCAACATGAGCGCAAGAAATACTCCCTACCTTCCAGTACTTTAAGTATTTTATTCGAACGCAAGTATAAACTTTAAAACGGACGCAAAGAAAGGGCTCCCTACTCCCCTTCACCCTTTCCAATTCCATACTCATCAGGCGTGGCTCGTCCATAAGGTCATTTGGTCAATGACCCACCTAAATTTATCTTCAGTGATCCACCCAGTAATTAATTTTTTAAAACCAAACTTTTCTTTCAAAAAAGTGCAAGTTCCATGCAAAAACTCCCCAAGAAAGAATCAAGCCAAGCCATCGTCGAAAGTTATCCAAGCTTGCTCCGGGCTCGGTCGTACTTTAAATTGACCTCATAGGTTTATACGGACTATATAAATGCATTAAAATTAAGAGAGAGATAAACATAAGCGCTTTAGGAAGTTAAAAAGAGACAAAATTTATTGACGGCCCACCAATAATATCGCTTTCGGCGCGCGTGTGGCCATCGACGCTGCCAATACACTCGAACCGCCCCGTGAAATATACTCTCTTAAAACATTTGGGTTGGACAAAGAAAAACTAATTACCTAATATGCGCATTGTATTTGCATTGTATTTATTAAAGAAAACGGTGTTTCGGTTAGGTTTCCTATTTTATTGTGTGGAGTATTAATATATTTTTGGATATTATTTGATATTTCGGTCAAGCCACAGCAAAAATGCAATTTTAGTACCTGAAGCATAGTCGGATTAAATAATGAAACGGATAAACTGTAGAAAAACTTGGATTTACTGTAAATCACTAAAAATACAGGTTTACCGAAAATGGCTTCACGGTTCAATACATTCCTTGTATTTATTCGAACTCATTACTAAAGTTTGACAAATGGGGGTAATTCCAGAGACGGCTTCTAACCTAGTTGGAAATAAAATTAGGATTCGATTTGAAAATAAAATACAAATATGTATTTACCCACATTGTGTTATTTGAAAGTGCGAGATACGAAAATATCATACAGGGTGTCTGAAAAGTCTTAGCATGGGCAAATATCTTTACTATTAATACAGATAGCGACACCAAATTTTAGTTGTACCTTATTGGTTGATAAATCTACGTTTTTATGTAATTTGACTTTTTCAACCCCCTTGGGGGGTTACGCTAGGGAGTTGAGGTCGAAAATTTTGAATGCAAACCTATGCCGTGTGGCCTCTTCGTTTACAAATCTTCAAAAAAGAAACATTGTTTTAGTATTTTAGTATTTATTTATTATTGTAATTCATTTTTAAATGGCAAGCCTATAAAAATTATAACTCGTAAATCGTATAATCGGTCGGGGCAAAAGTCGACCATTAGTCGACCTCTTGTGCCATACAGCACAAGTCGGCGCTGCTATTTTTTGTTTTGTGGGGCACTTTTTTCTAACTTTTCTCCAACTTTACTTCTTCATTTGTCGTTGTTATATGTTTTGTTTTTTGACATCTGCGCAGTAGACCAAAATGCGTACCACGAGCAAACCGAGCGTGCTGGACATGCGCACGGACTTTCAGGAGATGGACTTTGGTGTCTACAGTTGAACCCATTCACTTTTCAGAATATATCTCCAGTAGTTAAGGTACCACTACGTCTTTAACTTTATAACTTTTTCCCAAGTTTTTTTCGACTTAATTTTTCATTTTGTGCCATGTGCGCAGTAGACCAAAATGCGTACCACGCGCAAACCGAGCGTGCTAGACATGCGCACGGAATTTCAGGAGATGGACTTTGGTGTCTACATTTGAACCCATTCACTTTTAAGAATCTATCTCCAGTAGTTAAGGTACCACTGCGTATTTAACTTTATAACGTTTTTCCCACGTTTTTTCGATTTTATTTTTCTTTTTTTGCTATCTGCGCGGTGGCAAATAACGAAAAATACAGTCGAAAAAAACTTGGGGAAAAAGTTTTACCATTGATCACAATGCGTACCACGCGCAAACCAAGAGGGCTAGACATTCGCACGAAATTTCAGGGGATGTACTTTGTTGTCTAAATTCGCAGTGTTACCTTAACTACTGGAGATGTATTCTTAAAAGTGAATGGGTTCAAATGTAGACACCAAAGTCCATCTCCTGAAATTCCGTGCGCATGTCTAGCACGCTCGGTTTGCGCGTGGTACGCATTTTGGTCTACTGCGCACATGGCAAAAAATGAAAAATAAAGTCGAAAAAAACTTTGGAACAAAGTTATAAAGTTAAATACGTAGTGGTACCTTAACTACTGGAGATATATTCTGAAAAATGAATGGGTTCAAATGTAGACACCAAAGTCCAACTCCTGAAATTCCGTGCGCATGTCTAGCACGCTCGGTTTGCGCGTGGTACGCATTTTGGTCTACTGCGCAGATGTCAAAAAACAAAACATATAAAAACGACAAATGAAGAAGTAAAGTTGGAAAAAAGTTAGAAAAAAGTGCCCTACAAAACAAAAAAATAGCAGCGCCGACTTGTACTGTTTGGCACAAGTGGCCGACTAATGGTCGACTTGTGCCCCGCCCGATTATACGATTTACGAGTTATAATTTTTATAGGCTTGCCATTTAAAAATGAATTACAATAATAAATCAATACTAAAATACTAAAACAATGTTTCTTTTTTGAAGACTTTTAAACGAAGAGGCCACACGGCATAGGTTTGCATCCAAAATTTTGGACCTGAACTCGCTAGCGTAACCCCCCAAGGGGGTTGAAAGAGTCAAATTACGTAAAAAAGTAGATATACTAACCAATAAGGTACAACTAAAATTTGGTGTTGCTATCTTTATTAATAGTAAAGATATTTGCCCATGCTAAGACTTTTCAGACACCCTGTATGATATTTTCGTATCTCGCACTTTCAAATAACACACTGTGGGTAAATAAATATTTGTATTTTATTTTCAAATCGAATCCTAATTTTATTTCCAACTAGGTTAGAAGCCGTCTCTGGAATTACCCCCATTTGTTAAACTCTACTCATTACGAATAATCATACTTTTAGTACAAGACGCGACGTCTATTGAGGAGACGTATCAAAACGGGAAGCTGCTGATAATCTTGGACTAAAACTCATAGAAAAGCAATACTAAAAGTCATAAACATATAGGGTAGCAATGTTCAATATACTATAGTAGGTACCTATTTTATGTGTTTTGCGGTGTTTACTTGTAGGTAAATAATTTCTTGGCAGAACTAGACACATTATTAAAATACCTTCCTTAATTAAAAAAGTGTATTTTTCTTGTTGTATTTTAATTAATTCCTTTTTTACTGGAATCCTTTCAGGAATATCCATATTTTTATTTCTCATAAATTTTAGAATATCTTCATTTTTAGTGTTGATGTTAGGTATTTTATTTAATATCCGCGAATGATACGACGCATTGTCCATAACAATTACCGAATTCGGCAGAATAATAAGTAAAAACTGGTAAACCATTTTTCAAACAAATCTGCGGTCGTATCTTCATGATAGTCGGCGGAAGATCGAGTGATATTTTTTGCCGGCAAGAGCAACGCATTAGGTACAAGGCCATCTTTACTTCCGGCATGAAGAATAATATCGCGTTTTCCCCTCGAACACGGTGTATTTAAAGTACAATTTTTTGTACTGTCTACTGTCTTCATCTGATTCACGGTACTCCTTTATTTTGCGCAAATACTCCTGTCGTAGTTCAGCGATACGCCGAGATTCCCTTATAACCATTCGATTATCTAATTTTTTGTTTAAAGCCACAACTCAACAAAACACCACGCAGTGTTTCTAAAGATCGGTAATTATAATCAGGGTAACCTCGCAATTTATCACGAACCAGTTTTAAAGTTGGCACTATATTATCTTTGTAAAAATTGTAAATAGTTCTCCGAATAAAATCGTTAGCAGCATTGTCAACTGTCTTGAATTTTTGATTTATTCGTTTTCACTTTAAGGATGATCGGTTACAGTCCCCAATTTAATTACGTTATAAATTCTCGTGAACCCAAGTTTTGTTAATTCGTTAATTCTAGTAACAAGCGCATTATCAGTTATTTCGCGATTTTCTGTTTTTAAGCACGCGTACATATTTAAAAGAATGCGTTGACATTGAACATCTAAATCTTTGCTTCTCAATTCCGGACTTGTTTCGCTTTCGATGGCCGACTACATCGGGCACTCTGGCACCGATTCATTATATTGCTACGACAATTCACCTTAATCTGCTGTTTCAAATGGTCACCAAAAAGTTACGCGGATAATAAAATATACCAAATAAAAACTTACGTCTCCAAAATCACACAATTATAAAACAAAATTAAATACCTAAATTAGAGCAAATTGTTTAAACCACACACGCCACTGTCCTATTGACTTAAGAAATTATTAACAAGTGATGTGACAGTGATGGCTCAATCATCTGAATCACCATTGTTTAAGCAGGTTTTCATTTTCATTAGCTCGAAATATTCCGTTGTTCTTGTCTAGAACATATTTTGCACTTGCCTTTGTCTTTGCATTCTTTTCGAGATAGCACGGCTCGATCGAGGCGTGCTGTCTCCAGGGTTCTACAAAATTTTCGTAACTATAGGAGAATCATGCGGGTTTGTTAATTCGTTTTTTTTTTAACAACAGTGAAAACCCTTTTTATTTTGATTTCAATGATTTTTTGATAAATAATATTGCTTAAGGACTAAAAAAATTATAATATTAATGAATGACGTGTAATTTTTTTTTTGACCCTCAAAACTTCTTGGGTCAAAGTACATTTGCAAACTAGCTTTCAACGACAGTTACTGACTGACAATTGAATACTGATATAAAAAGAACATTTTAATAAAAAAACTTAAATAATTTCAAAAAATTATCTGACAAACCTGGTTATGAGGTCGATCTCTTTGAAGCTCGTTAAAAGCTTTTTTCTACAACCGAGCGAAAAGTACAAATTTGCGCTTTCAAAAGAAAGCGCAAAGTTGGACATTTTCGAGGAACAAGCGTTTGTTTTACTTTGTCGCTCGCCGAGCGACAAAGTTACTTTCTCGCTCGCTTAGTTACCATGGACACCTTAATAATAATAAAGAAACGTCCAGCGTATCTGCGACTTTTGACACAAAATATAAACTGTCAAATTTGATATCAATAATTATTAATTACATTACAAAATATTTTTATAAAAATACCGGTTGTAGAAAAAATCATGTGTGTAATTCGAGCGCAAAGTGACATTGCCGCGCTCGCGAGATAGCCGCGCTCCGCTACGCGTCGCGCGTCTAACTTCTCGCTCAGAGCGGCAATATATCACATTGCGCTCTTAATACACAAATAGCTATTTTTCTACAACCGAGCGAAAAGTACAAATTTGCGCTTTCAAAAGAAAGCGCAAAGTTGGACATTTTCGAGGAACAAGCGTTTGTTTTACTTTGTCGCTCGCCGAGCGACAAAGTTACTTTGTCGCTCGCTTAGTTACCATGGACACCTTAATAATAATAAAGAAACGTCCAGCGTATCTGCGACTTTTGACACAAAATATAAACTGTCAAATTTGATATCAATAATTATTAATTACATTACAAAATATTTTTATAAAAATACCGGTTGTAGAAAAAATCATGTGTGTAATTCGAGCGCAAAGTGACATTGCCGCTCTCGCGAGATAGCCGCGCTCCGCTACGCGTCGCGCGTCTAACTTCTCGCTCAGAGCGGCAATATATCACTTTGCGCTCTTAATACACAAATAGCTATTTTATGTCATCAGATTGACTTTGAATAAATTATACGTTCAGTTGTTTCTCGTAGAATGACGTTAGGCGGGAAACTGAATTTTCTGAATCTGCTCGAATTAGAAATCTTAATATATTAGTAATTTTCCGTCCAACCGACGTAATTTTTTGTGTGCGTGTTTCGATTTACTGATTGTTGTAGAAATTTGAGAAACTATTTTAATTTTCTGATTGAACATATCAAAAACATTTTTCTAGGGTTCTGGATATCTGTTGAAAGCAAAACCCATACTCATGCGCATATTTTACTTAATGGAATTATGTATCCCTCCGTATTAATGTGTGGTAAGTTAACATGTGTATTAACTAGCTATAATTTACTGTGATTCTGAAGAATAGTAGAATAATAATAATATTAATAATTATAACAGTATTAATAATATACGTTTCTAGCTTTTTTGTGTGTGCAAGGCCTCATCCCCACGGAGCCACACGACATCAACACGACCTGTAAGCGACACAACAAATAAAAATGGCTCCAATACGACTTAGCTATACGACACGAGATATATGCGATATATATCGCCACTACAAAACATTTGCCAGTTTTTACAAAAATGTCGAGTGAAGAAGACCATATTTCAAGTGAAGAAGGAGACTTCTACTTATGTATTTATATATGCGAAACAGGAGAAAAAGACTAGAATACTGGGTGCATCCGTACATTTTAAGGAACATACGTTGAAGACTTTTTGTTGCAGCGAAAGAAATTTTTCGACTTCTATTTCTAGATTTATATCCCGTTCAGCAACTATTTTTTACTAATTTAATTCAAAAACATACATCTGTCATGCGACAAATGTTGGCCGGTAACTAAATAAAAATGTTGGCTGGCAACATGTATCCGACGTGTCGTATCCCTTCCTTGTCCTACAGCGCCGTGTGGATGCCTGTATTTAAATACACGGCAGCAACCACCGAACATATGCAGCAACATTCGAGTGGCATCACGATACACTAACAACGGTATGCCGATGCGTCGATTGACTGGCCAGGCTCCTCCCATTTTGACGACACTGCGAGGGATTTTGCATTAATCAAGCGGCCTAGTCACCGTGAGTGGCATATTATTTACATGTCGTGTTGATGTCGTGTAGCTCCGTGAGTGGTAAGTGGCACAACGCTTTTTCGTCTAATTCAAAAAGCTTAGTAACGTTTTACATTCAGGTCATCTAGTTGAGAAATTCAGGTTTAACAAATTTTGGTTGTACAATTTGATCAAAATTTGTCTTTTTCTATTATTTTTTTGACTTCCTTGGCTTCCAGATAAATTTTTACATTAGAACACATGATCTAGTTGTATTAAGGAGAAAAAACATACTTACATTTTTTTTCTTTTGAGGAATCTAAAAAAAAATGTATTGAAAATTGAATTGTCTTATTTTTACACTTGTCAGTTTTAACCCTTAATTGTCAAAGTAAATCAGCGTTCCCTTTTTATATTCATGTTTGTTTAACCATCCAACTTATCGACATTAAATTCGCGATCACCATAATTTTGATCAAATTTAATGTATTATAACTTTTTGTTCCATAGTCCGATTTTAAAGTTTTTTTTTTTCAAAATGTAGATAAATGTTTCGATTTTATTTAATTTTATTCAATTTTCAAAAAAAAAGAATTTACATGTTGAAATATACAGGAAAATAAAAAAGTATATTTTTCCGTTAAGTTTGTAACACAATGGTAGATTAAGTTTGTAATCTAAACTCCACTGGATATCCTTTTCTTCAGAGTCTGATTTATTCTTAACAATTTGTTTTTTTACTCTTCTCCATGTCGTTTCGGTTTAAGAGATGAATTTTTGAAAAAACAAACATCATTCTGCATTTGTTAAACACTTAGTTATCGGACATTTCGAGAATTTAAAACGTTTGGTGAATGAATTCCGAATTTATTTTTTATTTCACGATGCCTATGTCATCCAAAGATTCAGCTAGAGCCGTTGCTCTTCATGATGTTGGTTGTTCCTATAGGGAAGTGGCGGAGGTTTTACAAAACCCGGTATGGAAAAAGCCGTGGCAAAATTTCGTAAGACTGGAAATTATGGCAGCAGACCTGGATCTGAAAAATTCGTGGTGCTTTTGCCCTTGGTGATCGCTTTATGAGAGTCTCAGTTTTAAGAGATTAACATATCAGTGCAGTAAAGATAAGAAATAAACTCGAAAAAGTTCGCCAAGTTAATGTCGATGAAATAACATTCAGAACAAGACTTAGTAAAGCTAATTTACCGGCCAGGAGACCGGCAATTGGACCAGAGCTCCTCAGACATCATCGAGTAAATAGACTTATTTTTTCGCAAGGGCACATTAACTGAAATCTGCAAAAATAGAGGCAAGTTCTGTTTCTAGATGAGGCTAGATTTTGCCTGAGGTCTCCTGATGGACGACGAAGAGTATAGAGACGACAAGGTGAGAGAGTCGCCCAATATAATTTTAGCAAAAGGGTTAGTTTTGGTGGTGGATCCATTATGGTGTAGGGCGGTATTTCCTTTGACGCTCGAACGTAGTAACTTGTTTTGTATTGACAGAGGAACTCTAACTGCTCCGAAGGTACATCGACGAAATTCTGGAAGACCATGTTGTTTTTGTCCAGTTTATTGGTAACCAATTCGTTTTCATGCGCTTTTCAATGCCCGTCCACAACTACAAGAAAAGTGGCCTACAATTTAGAAGAAGTTGAAATAAACGTTTTGCACTGGCCCGCTCGTAGTCCTGACATTAATCCGATAGAACATGTATGAGACATGTTGGGTAGACGAATCAGAAAACGTCGAGAACAGTTATTCGGCTTCTAACAGCTCCGAGGCGCTCTGGAAGAAGGATGGAATGTTCCACAAGAGGCTATCCAAAACCTAATTGTATTAATAAATCGACGTTTAGTAGCTATTACAAGAGCTAGAGGGTACACTAGGTCCTAACTTAAATATCAAGAAGAATAAAAAAGCAAAATGTAAAAAATGAATCAGACTCTGCAGAAAAGCATATGCAGTGGAAAAAAGTGGAAAAAGTGTAAGGTTTTACCAAAAATTCATATCTCTTGAACCGGGAAAGATATCGAGAAGAATAATAAAGAAAAATGTTAAGAATTAATCATACTCTTCAGGAAAGCATATCCAGTAGAGTTTAGATTGCAAAATTACTCTACAGGGTGTTACAAACTTAAGGGAAAATATACTTTTTTATTTTTCTGTATATTTTAACATGTAAACTGGTTTTTTGAAAACTGAATAAAAGTAATTAAAATCGAAACATTTATCTACAATAAAAAAAGAAATTATGGTTGGCCGAATTTAATATCGGTGAGTGTATATTTTTGGGACCTAACCATTACATCATGACCAAATTTTAAAACTATTCCCAATTTTAAGTTAATATTTTAAAAAGATAGGTTGTCATATATAGACAGAGGGACAACAGAGTTGTTAAATTGTGGTACAGAAAAAGAAAGTGCAAAAGCCTACTACAATTATAATAACAGACGTCCTTATATGACCAGAATTACTTAATTTTTAGGTTTAATGTGGCCAGTCGAATGCTTACCAGTTGTTCTGAACATAATTGCAAAATGTTTGCCTTTTACGTTGCCAATACAAGCATTAAGAAACATAATAAGAAAAGGATCGTCGCTGTGGGATCCCAGGATAATTGCTTATAATTCAGTTTCGGTTGCATGGATTGTGTTCTTTATTGTCTTAAGTATACTACGAATAAAGAAAACAACTTAACGGATAGACTTAAAGATGTGTAAATATTGTTACAATATTTTTAACTTTATTTACTTTAATGTAGTAAAACCCAGAAGATACAGTATCGTGGTATTGTGAAACTTAAACAATAACCTTTATTAAACAGGAACCGCTTCGGACCATACACTATTGAAATTGGCCGCATAAGCCTCAATCTTAATAACGTAATTTAATTTTCTATGGTTTATGACTTTTCTTAAATTAATGTTAATGTTAGTGTAAAAATAAATCATTAAGTATAACCTATATCAATACACAAACCAGTGTAAATTAATATATCGACAAACGACTAAAGGTAAGCCTCTGCGTAACATCTATAGATAATAACCTTACATAAATTTAAAAAACTAGGGACAACTAAAATACTGCTATTCCAGACAAATTTTGAAATTATTTAAATTTAGTAAGTAGGATATAGGCTTAACTTTCTGTTGTCTGTGACTATTTCTAAATTATTCTTAGATTATGTATAACTTTCTTAGACAATAAACTAATGTAAATTGAAAACAGTGATGACGTAAAGGCTACTATTCGAATTCTGGACAAATTTTTAAATTATTTAAATACGGCTGATAGGCCTCATGTGTATTGACATCAAATATTTACCTTTCTACAGTCTATGACTAGTTCTAAATGATCCTTAGACTGTGTTAGAGTAAAATTATAAGTTACAAGTATAACATTTACCAACTAACCAGTAGCGGCTGGTGAAATTTTAAACTACTTACGGGACCTAAGCCAAGTTTAGGGTTTTTTATAGTAAGCCTAGAAATTTTTTGGGAGAGAAAAAAATTTGTGATTTTTGAAAAAAGGTTGAATTTCTGCTTTGACTCTCCTGGTTTAAAAATGAACACGCTTAGGTATCTTATTTATTATTTTTTCTAAACAAATTTTACATCATTTTGATGAAATTTTTTTAATTTTCAGATAAAAAAATGTGTTGGTAGAAAGTTATAGCAATTTTAATCTTTTTTTTTTTTAATTATATTTTAGGTTTAAAAAAAATTAAAGGACTACACACATTTTTTCTTTTAAACTTTAAAAATTTTCGACAAAACCATGTAAAATTTGTTTAGAAAAAATAATAAAGAAAACACCTAAGCGTGATAATTTTTTATTCAGGGGGGTTAAAGGAAAAATTCAACTTTTTTCGGAAATTACTAAATATTTTTTTCTTTACCAAAACATTCCTAGTAGACTCGCTATCAAAAACCCTAAACTTGGCATGGGTCCCGTAAGTAGCAACAGAGACATAAAACTTTAAAATGTCACCAGTCGCTACTGAATCTAACGTAAATTAACATAACTGGCGCTGCCTAAAAGGCGACTTTTCTTGACAATTTTTAAATTATTTCAATTGCAGGGATAAACCTCAGGCTTGATGATATTATTTAACTTTCTCTAGTGTGTAAAAACACTACATTCGCTAAGTACTAATAATCAAAAGTCACTTTTATCACTAAAGGAGGTACTTAGTATAGCTCCATCGTAAAAATAAATCTATAGCTTCTTTTTTGTACATTGTTTAAGACACACGCCAATAAATGTCTCTAGAAAATACAGGGAGCAATAAAAAAGCTACCCACTTGACAAGTGAAGTCGTACTCGTCCGATAAATATCGTTATTTGTTTTTTTATTTTTCTGCTTCGTCGCCCACTCGCCCACCATGTTGTAACATTAATTTTGTGGAGTAGTTTTAATCAAGGCAATTTATGGGATAACTCACCGATGTAAGGTATTACGCTGCCCGATCGCGAACCGAGATTCTGTCTACGGAAAATCTAGATTCAATAAGTACGGTGTATAGTCAGAAGTTTTGGAGATCGTCGCTATTTCTTGCCAAATTGCGTGGAAAGGGAAAAAGTACGTGCGGTAGAAACCCAAGAAATTGTCTAGGATTATTGGAAAATTTGTGAAAATTAAGAAAGTGCGAAAAAGTGTATTTTGGGTGGGTTCCACACGTAATCTGTGGAAATAAAGTGTAGTTGATACAGAATTTTGCGTTTTTCTGTTAGGGAACAGGAAAACATAGAAAAGGTAAAATATATAAATATTAGTAAGAATTTCATAGAAAATTGAAGTTAGTGCCTAAACCACGGCAGTAAATATCATACTGTTAGGAGGTCAATTGCAAGACTAGAAATAATGTTTTAATTTTTTTAATGGCGTTTTCATTGCGATATAATGAGTTTAAAATGGCAGGTTCTCAGGCTCGCGCTTCGCGCTGTGACATCTGAGGCGATTCGCCCCGTATGTCCTTTGTTCATTTATTTGTGGTGTGTTCTTAATAGTAATTGGTTGATTATTAAATTAATGTTTCATACTAATTATAAAATGCATTTCAATACTTTAATGGAATTAAAAAATATATGAATCTAAGATTTGTCAATAATGGCCAAAAAAGGCTCAAAACCTATTTAAACTATACCGCTTGGTATGCACTGGTCTTGGAATATTTTTTAACAGTAATTAATTTAATTGATTATTTTTCTTATTTACAATCCATAATTAAAATAAAAAATTAAAAAGATTGAGTATGGATTCATTATTTTCTTCATTAAATTACAAAATCTGGAACAATGTATGAAATGTTCTAGGAAACAGGTCCGTATCACAGAAATTTCATAATAACGGTGAAAAAAAGATTCGTACGTAACGTAATTTAACCATAATGTGTTTTTTCTTGTGTTGAATTCAGAATAAAAAGAACTTTTAAATTTTGACATCAAAAACCAGGACCGTATTTAATATAAATAATAATAATAAAAAAATTGATACCGTAATCTTTAAGTTCATTAAAAGTTGCTAAGTATAAAGAAGTTTTATTAGTTATGCCCTACCTTTCATATTAACGCCAAAAAAATTAAATAAAAATTCGAAAATTCAGTTTTTTCAAAACAACTCGAAAATTAAAAACCATCTAAAAAATTTCGGAACATCATTTTATTAGTTCTTTAATTACGAAACTTCTTTCCCATTAACCAATTTTGTATCTCTAACTATAAACGTGATCCCCATAGTGGCCCTTCTTATCTTGGACACCGTGTATATAAAATAACATGTCCTGACTGACTGACTGATTCATCATCGCCGAGCCGAAACCGCTGAAGCTATAAATATCAAATTGCTCGGTAGATTTATTTTATAATATAATGTAGAATCTCACTAAGAAGGGGTTTTTGACAATTAAACCCCTAAAGGGGTCACAAGGGGGTTGAAAGTTTGTATGGAGACAAAATATTAGATGGTCCTATTAACTGAAACTTAGAAGTACTCCAAAAAATAAATGATTAAACACGTCTTTTACAGTTTTTAGTAAATGAACCCCCTAAAATGGGGGTTCAAAGTTTGTAATATAGTAAAATTCTTATACTGCGGACGAAGTCGCGGGCGCAAGCTAGTAGTTAATAGACTAATATACATTAAAAAAAGCCAGAGACAATTTAAAGATTGCTACTCCAGACAACTTATTAAATTATTTAAATCTTGCAGATAATTCTCAGCCTTATTTAACTTTCTATAGTCTATGACTAATTCTAAATTATTCTTAGAGTATATTAGTGCAACATTATAAATCTGTCTTCAAGTATGACCTTTACCAATTGGAAACTGATGTAAATTAAAATAATTGGAACTGCCAAATGGCGGTTTTCCTAGAGAATTGTTAAATTATTTAAATTTCGCGGATAATCATTAGGCTTGGTGATGTTATTTAACCATTTGTTTGCAAAAATTATCTACATTTGCCAAATTACTTTCAAAATATCAATAATAAAATTCGCGAAAGTAGGTAATCTCCATGTAGACTTTTCAGAAATCTGGATTGATCCACAGTTAAATAAAAATACAAGCTTTCTTGTTCTACATCTAAGTGGTTCTTGTGCTAAAAATGTACTTTTACTACTCTTCTTTTTTAATAACCCATGGAAATGAAAAGTTGCCGTCTGGGAATTACAACAGTGTTATGGCTTTTTAACCTCAAGAAGAATGGAACATACTGACATTCTTAACCCGATTAACAGGATTGGTATATCATTCTTGACCTTCCCGTATTTTATTACAATAATATATTAGGCATTTTTAGTTTGAAAAACACTAAGATTTTTTCAAATGTAAATAGGTAGGTACGTAGATAGTACTTTTTTACAGTGTACATACTTAGTTTGAGTTACAGTAGACTCAAGGAATTATACAATTTTTAATAAACTTACACGCTATATCTTCTTGGCGTTAACTGAGAGAGAATGGTGCCTAGCAGTGTGGTGAGTACTCAAATAGGATTGTGGTGCCTTTTGTTGATTAAGAGGTATAAATTGATACAAATACTATATGTTACTTGTTTCTTATATTTTATTTTAATAGCTTTCTTTTATATTACCTATAAGTATAACAATTTTCCTTCAAACATGAGTAAACTAAGAACAACGAAATAAAAAACCGAATTTAATGTTGCTATTGGCATCCTAGCAGAGCTAAATTCATTTATAAATGATAGAACCACTCCATTAGACCACCCAAATCCAACTTGTACGGCATACTCTCCTCCGCCGCCATATTTTCCAGGATAGATGGCGTCATATTTTTCGAACATGGCCTGGGTATCACTATATCCTTTCAAATTAGAGGCGATCCAACGATTTGCAATTTTTTTTGCAAATTCTACTGCTTTTTCATTTCCAGTTTTGTAGAGCCCTAAAAAGTATGAAATAAATGTAGGATATTGAAATATTCATTACAGAGGAGAGGTAAATTTATCAAATAAAAAATAAGCTTCGATGACAAACATGTCCTTTTGAACTGGTATTTAATTTTTATGTCCTATTTGTTCAAATTTCGTCTGACGAGAGCAAAACGATACAAATTATAAAAACCCATTGCAAGACAAAACGCGATTATTTTCGGGACTACCACGTGACGAGACAAGAAAAAACGAAAGATAAAAAAAACGCCCTCAAAGTATGCCGTGGAATAAATCACGCATTTCTTGAATTATTATTCTTGAAAGGTAACAGAGGTAAAAGGTATAGGTGAATGAAAAATAGAACTGTCAAGTTCTAAAGTTTTTATTTTTGAGAAAACTAAATACGGTAATCACGGCAGAACAAAAAGCTTTTATGATGGAGAGTTGCTTTATAAATGGTAGAAGGGTTGATGGCCAGTGAGTTTAGTCAACACGGGACGTCAGGCCATTTAGGATTTTCAAACAGAATTTCCACACATAGTCAAGGATGTTGACCAGTTTCGCGAGTTTTGACTAGATATATGGCTTTGTTTTGATTGAGAAGCAGGACGTGTGAATAGAAGGGAAGGCAGTGGGAGGCCCAAAATTTGCACTGCAGAAGAAGTAGAAGCATTGAGGCAAATTGTTAATAAACACACACAAACCCCTATTCGGCGTTTAAGCCAGCAAGTAAATGTATCCTGCGGAACTTGCAATACAATTCTGAAATGTGACCTGCATATAATGTGCACGCTTATCGTGTAAGCTCAGTCCAAGAATTGTTATCAAACGACAAGCCGCAGCGAATGCAATTTTCAGAGTGGTTTACGAGTAGCTAAATGAAAACGTATTTGAGAAAACCTTTTTTACTGATGAGGCACAATTTTACCTCTCTGGTTATGGAAATTCTCAACAAATAAGAATGTGGATTCTGAAAATCCACATTTCTTTATAATTAGAAGCCGCTGCATTAACAGAAAGTTTTCGTGTGGGCGGCCATATCCAAAAGAAGGTTAATTGGACCGTTTTTTTAAAGGAATCTGTTCGGCGCTACACCGTAATGAAATTTTAGAAAATTTTGTAAACGCATTAGACGATGAAGAGCTGCGACAAGGCTATTTCCAGCAGGATGGCACACCAATTCACGTAACTCTTGATAATTTAAATTTTTGGGAAGAATTTTTCGAAGACCGAATCCTTTGTAATATGCCAGTTAGAGGTCCACCACGTCCGTGCAACTTTTTTTTTATGGTTACACTTTAAAAACTCGAGTTTCAAACCTCCTTGTGAAAATTTAGAAGGGCTAGAATTACAAATGGATTTCAGGAGATTAACAACTCCCCTCAAGTGCTCACCATTGTTTTTAATGCTGTAAAATGAAGAATGAGAACATGTTTGGAAGTAGAAGGTGGACACGTCTCTCATTTAGTTTAAATTTGTAATTTTTAGGTTCTTTGTTGTATATGTTTTTTTTTTCTAATTCTGTATTATGCAATGGCAATGACAATAATGCAATTTTATTAAAAAAAACTTCAGAACTTGACAGTTTTATTTTTCATTCATCTATAACTTTTACCTATGTTACCTTTCAAAAGTAATAATTTAAGACATGTGTGATTGATTCCACATCATACTTTGAGGACATTTTCTTTTGATCTTCCGTTATGATTACTAATTTAAATAATATTAATTTAGGCAGGGAAGGGAAGAACCCACTCATATACGCAAATGCGCTGTATTAACTCACTGAAGATAAACAAACCTTTATTAATCTCAGCACCCAAAGTAATAATTTGCTTATTTATGTGTCTCTTGAATTTTGTTGTTTATTTTTAATCTTTGATTAGTTTTTCGCGATTTAAATATTTAATGTACCGCGCAAGGTACTTATCACGCGTACCGAAAGTGCTCACGCTTTTTCAAAACCGCAGAGTTTTAAAGTTACCTTTTCTCGAGTTTCAATTGCTACAAGCTTATTCGCTTACTCGTTAGTGCATGTGCATACCTATACTCCACTATGCTATTGAGGGTAGAAGAGAATCAGCACGAAGTCGACCTCTCACTAGCTGGAAGAAGGAAGTCGGTAAGTCCAATTTTTTTCGCTTTACGCAACAGGAGGTAACAACTAGGCCAGTACAACAGGGAGCCCTGTAAGCCTTATAGGCTACGGTGATGATGTACCAACCCTAACCTACCGTACCTTCCAATCCACATCCCAAATATAAATATATTTTACAGATTTTTTGTTAAAATATAACAAATGTCCTAATTCGGTGATATTTTTCAAAATATCAAGAAAAAGGGAAATAAAAGTACACATTTTATTCATCTCGATTAGGACTGAGTACATTTTTCTGTGTGAATCCTTGATGCTAAACACCTAATATATCTATGATACTGAACATAGATATATCACCCAATACATCTATGGTGCTAAATTACGTTTAGGATCAGCACCATTACCTTATCGATTTTTAAAAAATTCCTACCTAATACTACAAGTTCCTGGAGTGGTGGCCATGCATTTGGCATATCCCATTGTTCTCCAATTTCTTGAAGAGACGTTGGAATTCCCCCCAAATATGTATCGGTTCCGCTGCCATTTAGATAAACGGCTGCTCTTTTTCCATACTCGTCTTTTTTACTTAAGTCATAGCAGTCGGCCCAAAGAGGCGCAAAATTGCTAGGATAAAAAAACTTTCTTTGTTGCAATAAAACACGATCATAATCATACCATATCCCGTCATTTTCATTATAGAGTAGAGTTTGTATGTTTTTGAGCCATGTGTCTGCGTAGTTAGCCCACTTTGCTTTTTTTTCCTCATCTTCAACTTTACCGTAAAATCCTGAGAGCAGTTTAAATGATTTGCACAGAAAAGCATTTAAATCCACAGGTATGGCCCTTTTGCTGTCAATATTTGTTAGGTTTGCATTGGTGGAACCATTGGCATCAAATATCCATCGTGATGAGAAATCCCATCCAGTTTCAGCTCCTGTTTTTAAAGCATTATAGCAGTGACTCTAAAAAATTACACTTGCATTGATTATGCTAAAAACATTATTTCATGCATCTTAATTTGTTCTGTAATTAACAAAGTGCAGTTTAATAGTATCATTTTTTTTTATCTGAAGCTACCCACCCATGTAGACTTCAAGTACTAACGTACTGTAGGCATCTAAAGAAAAGAGTATAATCTACTGACATTGAATTAAAGGATTGGAGATTGGGCGAGGAAGGGAACACATCTCCGGGTAATTTGTTCCATAATCTGGAGACCTGAATGGGCGAGAGAAGTGGGATGTTCTAGGCTTTTGTAGCTGTAGTAAAGGGATGTATATGTTATGGACCAAGTGATTAATCTGGGCACTATTTATAATATTTGGTCATTATGAATAATGACCATTGAAATAAGGCAATTTAATAAATTTGTGCTTATGTACGTGGCAGTACATAAGAGGACCTGCGTATATTATCCAGATCTTGATTCGTCTGGAAAAATTAATGTTGAAGTGAAGAGTACTATCGTCAGCGTAATTGTGGATGGGATTGGTAGTTGGAAAGAGCAGGTCGTTAATGTGAAGAAGAAATGGGGTTTGTGCCAGGACTGAACCTTGGAGTACGCCAGCCTTGATACACCACGACAGATATGCGCCGATTAGAAAAAAAGCTACCTATCCAGGTACATAGTTTAGAAGGAAGAAGGAGGAAGAAGGTAGTTTGTTGATTTAACGTCTGGCCGGTTCCCGGAATATCTGTCCCGAAGGTAAAAAGCCGAGTCATTCATATGCGTATATGTAAATGATGCACTTGTTAATAAGTTTACCGATTTCCTAGCATGAGCCACGTAGTCCAGTGGTAAAGAATCCGCTTATTGACCGAGAGGTGTTGGATCGAATCCGTGCTCAGCTGCATCTTTTTTTTTTTAATTTTTGTTTGTTGAGTGCGGCATACCATACTTGGTCAAAAGCCTTGGAAATATCACGAGCAATAATCTGGGATTCGCCATGAAATTCGAGAGCCTTGTTCCAGTCATGTGTGACAAAGGTGAGGAGATCAGCTGTGGATCTTTGGTGACGAAAAGCAATCAATAATTGTACCTTTTTAGGCGGCTCTCACACTGAAGCAACCAGCAATAGGCAACTAGCAATGCGCAATATGTATCGCATAATGAAAAAGCACGGCATTTAATGTAACCTTTCACACTACGGTAACAGCGATATCGCCTTCGAAAATATTGCTAATTTGAGGCAATATATGTTGCCCAGTGATATCGTAAAGTGGATTGTGTTGCGAGTTGTTTTGATTTAACACGATGTCGCCGTATCATCGGAGTTGTCGGATGACATGGTACCTAGAGATGAGTGGCGTAGCTATGGCAAAGCCACCTATGCGACGCATAGGGGCCCCGGGGACTTGGGACACCGTGGACCCGCAAGGGCCGACTAATTTTTCTTATTGTACCCTACAACTTTTAAAAGTTTTCATACGAAACCTTTGTTTCAGTGGAGGGGGCCCGTAACAATAGTTTGCATAGGGGCCTCGGGAACCCTTGCTACGCCACTGCTAGAGATTGCTGCGAATACTGTTGCTTGGGTGTGAGACGCGATCAAAATAATATTGTGTGTTGCTTATTGACAGTTGGTAGTTGCTTATTGCTCGTTGCTTCAGTGTGAGAGCCGCCTTACTGTTGACGGTGCAATAAATCATAGAAACAGTAGACTAAGGCGACTCTCACACTGAAGCAACGAGAAATAAGCAACTACCAACTGTCGATAAGAAACACACTATATTATTTTGACCGCGTCTCACACTCAAGCAACAGTATTCGCAGCAATCTTTAGGTATCTTGTCATCCGACGACTCCGATGATATGGCAACATCTTGTTAAATCAAAACAAATCGCAACACAATTCACTTTACGATATCACTGGGCGACACATATTGTCTGAAATTGGCAATATTTTCAAAGGCGATATCGCTGTTGGCGTAATCTGAGTAAGGTTACATTAAATGCCGTGCTCATAAGCGATACATATTGCGCATTGCTAGTTGCCTATTGCTGGTTGCCTGTTGCTTCAGTGTGAGAGCCGCCTAATAGCAAAAAGTATCGCAATTTATTCAACGTTCCTTTGTATTACAAAACATGGAAAGTAAAACACAAATTATAAGCAAACACAAACAACAGTTTAGGTACTTTAATAAGCATTACAGTATATAAAGTTAAAAGCGTTGGCTTTGGACATGACCATGGTCAAATCTGACTGTCCATCATATTAAATATTAGACATTTTACTATATCCACTAGGTAAATCACAAATTAAATGATTCACTCTGTACATTAACTGTTTTCCATCTCCATTACTATTTTTAAATAATTATGATACTTATATGTACCAGCTTAAAACACTAAGTACAAAATATATGTACCTACTTTTTCATCTTCACTTTTGAGGTATGCACAGGTAGTCAAATCCTCGGCATAGGATTCTGGTCTAGGCGTGTTACTGTCAGTACCGTAATAAGCCAATTGATAATTTACGCCATTTATTGTGATGTTGGTAGTTCTTTGATTTAGCCACCACAGTAATTCTTTTTCAATATATTCAATATTACTTCTTAACCAGCTTGTATCACCGGTGTCGTCCATGTAAAGTCCAACCATTGCAGTAAATAGGGGCGGTTGAGATCTATTTAAATAGTAGATTCTGGAGCCATTGGGAATCATTCCGTAATGTTTGATGAAAAAAATAAAATTGTCTAACATCCCTTTAACGGTTTCTTTCATTTCACTTAGAAGTAAACCTAAAACCATGTTTAAAAAATCAGTCATTCCGGTATCGGGACCAATGCTATCCTAATCCCTGCGGTTATGCCGAATCGCATTGGTTTTTGGGCGTATCGAAACTTTATGCAACTAGTGCGAAAAGTAAGTGTTGTTCGCACGCGACATGAAAATCTCTCGACTTCGCCGCGTTGGACAACAGGGTCACAGGCAAAAAACACTTTTTTCGCACTATTGCATACAATATTTTTGTAAAATCACTTGTAAAAACGTTTTATTAAGGCAATAAATAGAAACGTTCCTGACAAACACTGGCTGCAGTAATAACAATAACAAACCAGCCTCTGTTACCAGTATTTGTTATCCGTGTTCAAAAAGTATCCAATGCATCAAGTAGCAGAGAGTTACGAATTCATAATTAATAAATGTGAATATAAATAATTTTTAATTTTGATTTATTTAAACTGGACTTGATGTTGAATACAGTACTAATTTTTAATAATATAAAAAATAACACATTTTGTGGCATTCCTAAACAAACTGCTGTCTTTGTAAAACTACAAAATATAAACCAGCCACTGTTTTCAACGATTGCGTATGCGCCGTTGTTCTGAATTCTGAAACCGACTGGTGTACACTGAAAACGCATCGTAAGTGGAGTGTGTGTGGAGTATTCCTTAGAAAGTAAAAATGGAGGGAAAAAGGCAAGAAGAAATAAACAATCAATCTGAAAATACACTAGGTATCAATGGATACCGCTGTATAAGTTTGCACAAATTTATCGGAATTAAATATTTCTACAATTCAGACTTGTATAATTAACGCTGGCAATAAATAAATACATAATATGTGAATGAAATTATATCTTTTATGGTTTTGTCTAGGATGAATGTGGGCGAAAAATTAGTTCAATATATTTTCATTTCATTAGTGCGAAAATGTGATTCATTTTGTTATCAAACTGGATGTCGAAATACTGCTATTACAACACGATGTTATAGAAATATTTTTTTCATTTGCAAACCTTAAGTTTAATGAATAAATTTTTAAAATAGTTTAACCAGTAACACAGATTAATATTTAAATAATGTCTAATGTGTTTTTCTTGCAACATTAAAAATGACAGAAACAATATTTCTTTTCAATTACCTTTTATAATCCAGTAAGAATCCCAGTAATATACTTCCCGAAATCTTCCTCCAGGCACTATATATCCTTCTGGAACTGGTATTAGGGAATGTTTTGTTTGATCTTCTTTGACTTCGTCCTTAACACGGCGGCCTAATATTGGCCAAAAACTTACAAGTTCCTTAGCAAATTTTTTTAGATCTGAGTCTTGAATTTTGTCTAAAAATGCCGGTGATTCTTTAAAATCGTTTGGTGTCCAATAATCCTAAAATCATAAGCTTTGCAATAATAACATTTCGCGTACCTATTTTCATAATTTGTTACTTTAAGTTCAAAACTTTTTGTTGTTATTTGGGCATTGTTAATTAATTATATAAAGCCACTAATTTGTTGCATTACTTGTTACAACATTAAAAATAGTTAATATTAAAATATTAATTTTACCATCTAAAATTACATATTTCATTTTAAAATTGTGCGATTTTCCATTTTATCAGCAGGTAAGGATACTAGTACGGATAGACCGCCTAATCGCCCCCTCCGAGGGGGCTCTGCAATGTCGGTAATATCATCATTGTCATGCCCTGAAAATATCGTGCTGCTAGGCCATGTATTAAGGACGATATCACACTCCTTCGGACTGATGATGGAGAATAGACCGCCCTTCGTAACCGCATCGCTACATACATACAAACACCTACACGTAGAAACTATTTTTGCCAACAAAAAGACTTTTCGGACACCCTGTATACATACATACAAACGTAAACACATATTAATATAAATATATTCGATTTGCGTGAAATCCGACCTAATGAATTTTATCTAAGTACTAATAGGAGTATTTGCCCATACCAAGACTTTTTGGACACCCTGTATACATTCAAACTAACACCCACACGTTTAGATAGGAATATAGTCGATTTACTTAAAATCCGAATTAATTAGGTTTATTTCGGTACTAGTAGAAGTATTTGCCCAGACCAAGACTTTTCGGACACCCTGTATACGTATATACAACACATATAAAAACAAATATAATCGATTTACATGAAATCCGGTTTAATTACATTTATCCTGGTACTGCTAAGGGTATTTGTTCCAACCAAGACTTTTTGGACAGTCTGTCATCAGACATATATCTCCGTACACATAGAAATGCAAATATATACGATTTGCTTTAAATTCCACAATCAAATTTATATTTGTACAAATAGCAAAGGTATTTGTCCATACAACGACTTTTCGGACACCCTGTACTATACATACATACAAACACAACAAACATGACACATAGTGGTTTAAATATTTTCGATTTTCTTGAAAGCCGGCTCAATTAGGTTTATCTTCGTACTAATGGCAAATATATTTCCGCATACAAAGACTTTTTGGACATTCTGTATATATACCAACATATAAACAACCACACAAAGGAATAAAAAATTTACGATTTCCTTGAAATAAGACTTATATAAGTTTTTCTTCGTGCTAATGACAAGGATATTTGCGCTCACAAAGGCTTTTCGGACACCCTGTACTATACATACATACAAACACAACAAACACGCACAATTGAAAATTGCAAAAATATTTTTCGATAATTGACCGAATTCTACTTAGATGCGAAATTTCTACTCTGCAACTCAATAAATAAGGGAGGAATCAAATTGATCGTCGTCATGATAACCAAAAATCGAATTATTTTCAAATAAAAAATTAGTGTATTTCCATCCCTTTCGATAGCCACGTCATTCGTTCCAATCGGAGAAGGCGTCCGCGAGTTATTAATTGTCAACTTTATCCTTAATCGTTGCTATGCCAACCATGGGAATCGATTTTTCCAGATATATTTTTGAATGATTGACCGAATTCTTCCCAGATATCAGTTTTCAACTTTCCAACTCAATAAATAACGAAAATGGCAAATTGTTCATCGCCACGGCAACGAAATGTCAAAATTATTTTCACATAAAAAAGGAGCTTACTTGCTTGCCTTTCGATTGCCACCTCACTCGTTTCAATCAGATAAGCCGTTCGCGAGTTAAAAATGATCCACTTTATACTCATCGGAATCAAAATTTATAAAAATATTTTTGAATGATTGACCGAATTCTACCCAGATATCAAATTTCAACTCTCCAACTCAATAAATAATGGAATTAGCAAACTGTTCGTCGTCATGGCAACGAAATTTCAAAATTATTTTCACGTAAAAAAGGAGCTTACTTCTTTCCCTTTCGATTGCCACCTCACTCGATTCAATCAGATCAGCCGTGCGGGAGTTAGAAATTGTCAACTTTATTCTTAATCGTTGCTATAGAAACCATGCGAATCAAAATTTACACATATAATTTTGAATGATTGACCGAATTCTTCCCATGTATCAAATTTCAACTCTCCAATTCAATAAATATCGGAAATAGCAAATTTTTCGTCGTCATACCAATGAAATGTCGAAATTATTTTCAAATAAGAAAATAGCTTACTTCCTCCCCTTTCGATTGCCACATCACTCTTTTCAATCGAATAATCCGTTCTCAATTAATAACAAATCTAAGCAAAATTTAAATCAGACCATTTTGATATACCCCGTATAGTACCTAATGGAATATCTTTTCTATGATGCTTCGCCGCGTCATCGAAAAATTGTTAAAATTGGTATTTAATGATTAATTCTTCAAATTATATGTTCCAGAATCCACACGGGAAGGTCTATAGAGGCGTTGCCAGGTATTTTTCAGGCCGAAAACAGTTCAGGAACCCTAAAATCTCGCAAGAAAAACTGGCATTTTTGCGACATTTTGACACTTCATATTTTAATACATTTCTCCGTATAAAACTGATTTTGAAATGCATTTGCATGGCCTCAGCAAAATCAATAAAATTGGTATTTAATGCTTAAATCATCCAATGAAATGTACCGGAATTAAAAATATAAAGTCCATTTCCATGTATATTCCAAGCCGAAATCGGTCCATGAACCTTCCAATATTGCAACAAAAACTGGTATTTTCATGACATTTTGACAGCTTATCTTTAACTTCGATGTAAAGCGTCGTCAGTTCAATTATTTTTTTCCATGGCATGGTCTAAAATTCGCAGTTTTTAAAATTTTTCCTGCACCCAAGGAAAAAAACCTATTTATTTATAACTTTAACGAAAAAATATGCAATTTTAATTAGTGTGAAGTGTTCTCAGATGATGAGGGAAGAAAATAAACCAAAAAAGAACTCTTAGATAATAGAAATAATATACAGTGAGGCCATAAAGTCTGGAAACACCTAGTTTTTTACGAAACTATACATTTTCGGAAGAAACGCCGAAACACGTCGATTTTGTTCTCATTTTCTACACATTCTGAAAATATTTGATTATATACAGGGTGTGCCATAAAAGTTGGGCATTTGTCAAATTTGATTTTTTAAATAGAACACCCTGTATATTATTCCATTTTTGAATTGTGCGTTAGAAAATCAACATCTTTTGTATAAGCCACCCTTCCTCTAAAATCAATTGTTTGCGAGATATTGCAACTTGAAAATTGTTAGCCCGCAAAATTAAATAAAGTCAAATAATAATTTAACACATTTTTATTTTAACAACAACAATCCAACTGAGACAATTTTAACGCAGCAAATGCTGAAATTGTTGACTGTTAACTTCCCAGCAATATCCCAGCCTATCCATAAACTCCTCTTGTACGTTACGGATGAAAGGTGGTGAAATTTGCCGAATTTCATCCCTTATACGATTTTTTAAAGCTTCTATGTTAGGAGGTCTGTTAAAGTAAACTTTACTTTTTAAATAACCCCACAGGAAATAATCAAGGGGGGTCAAATCCGGTGACCTCGCAGGCCATTCTATGGGGCCACGACGTCCTATCCACCTGTTAGGAAATATCTCGTTGAGATATTGCCTAACAGCTAGCGCATAGTGAGGTGGGGCCCCATCTTGTTGAAACCACATTGTTAAAGCTGGTGTATCAGGCTCATCACCTGGATACCGCTGAGCTAAGGCAGGAATTAACTCTACTTGCAAAAAGTCTAGATACATTTGGCCGGTCAAATTTTCGTCAAAAAAATAGGGACCAACAATCTGGTCTTGAAATATTCCTGCCCAAACGTTGACTTTTTCGGGATGTTGCGTATGAGCCACTTGAGCCCAATGGGGATTCTCTTTAGACCAATACCTACAGTTTTGCCGGTTGACAGTACCATTGAGAAAAAAGGAAGCTTCATCCGAGAATAAAACATTTGCACAAAACAAGGGATCCATGTTGCACCGTTCTTGCATATTTTCACAAAACTGGAGTCGGCGGTCATAGTCATCTTCGTTTAATTCATGTATTAGTCTTATTTTGTATGGATGATATTTCTCTTTATGCAGAATATTTTTCACTGATGACTGACACACGTTTAAATCTAATGCCACTTGATGGGTTGACAAATGTGGATTCTCGTTGTAACTGAGTAAAACATCTAATTTAATATTATCATCTAATTTGGGCCTACCTGTCCTGGGCAGATCTTTTACAGTCCGATGTTCATGAAATTTTTTGATAATTTTGCTGACCGTCGATTTTGTAATTGCTTGTCGCTCTGGATGTGTGTTATTAAAAAGTTCGCAAACTTCGTCAAGATGCCTACGACGATCTCCCCAGCCAAACATCATAAGGATTTCAATCCTTTGGGTCTCGGAAATCATATTTTAAGA
This sequence comes from Philopedon plagiatum, assembly GCA_963971165.1. NCBI lineage: Eukaryota > Metazoa > Arthropoda > Insecta > Coleoptera > Curculionidae > Philopedon > Philopedon plagiatum. The sequence continues at coordinate 123,667,687 of OZ020189.1, read as the reverse complement.
TACAAATTACTATCTTATTTAAATGTGTTTGATTTTTGACACAACTATCATAATGGGACATGCTGGATTCCAGGGTAGTGCAATAATTCAAGGTGTAAGAATTACCAATTTTCAAGTTGCAATATCTCGCAAACAATTGACTTTAGAGGAAGGGTGGTTTATACAAAAGATGTTAATTTTCTAACGCACAATTCAAAAATGGAATAATATACAGGGTGTTCTATTTAAAAATCAAATTTGACAAATGCCCAACTTTTATGGCTCACCCTGTATATAATCAAATATTTTTAGAATATGTAGAAAATGAGAACAAAGTCGACGTGTTTCGGCGTTTCTTCCGAAAATGTATAGTTTCGTCAAAAACTAGGTGTTTCCAGACTTTATGCCCTCACTGTATAATAATGCCTTTTAAAAATGAGTTTTCGTTGAAAAAAATAGAAAAAATGAGTTTTTACCCCCTCAATTCGGTCCTGGATCACCCGTTCGGGATTTATTTTAAAGCCTGATTATATCCCCAAGGGATAGCATTGAAAAAGTTGGAAGAAATTAGATAGGAAAAGATACAGAGTGATTCGAATGTAGAGATGTGAAAAAAATGGTCAAAACTCGAAATTTAATCGACGATTGCTCCCTTCCTATAAAAAATGAAGGAACCAAAAAATACGAAAACTACGTATGTCGGCGAGCTCCTTTCGATAAGATACATGGGATTTCGATTAGGATCCATTTCGACCCCGAAACAAATTAAAAATCGTCAAAAATTTTCATGAAAAATCGTAATTTCCACTTTTTCCCAAATTTTTCCAATTTCCAGTCGTTTTAGGTATAGGTAGATGTATTGTAAAAAGAAAGTATTTGAGATTCTTTAGTTTTATGTTCAAATTCGTTTTTCTGTCCGATATTCCGGTTTCGAGTTATAAAGCGCCAAAGAGGGGTCTGCAAACGGCATTTTCATAAAAATTCAAAAGAATTACTTCCCGTTTTCCGAATACCGCCAGTTTCAATAAGGTTCTGAAGCTCCAGGTCCTCTACAATCTCCAAAAATTTAAATCGATTTAATTAAGTTTTGCGACCTGTATCGTGTCCCATACGAATTCGCGGAAATTTCGAATTTGACGTTTAATAACTCCGAAACAGAACACCCGGTATAACTGAATTTTTTTTTATGGAAGCTAGATGCACTATCCCTCTATTAACCCAGAAAATTTGAACGTTCCAACTGCAACCATCTCGGAGAAAAAAAATTGAGATTGTCGAAAAACCGAATTGGACAACCGACGAACATTTTTCTCACTCACGGGGCGGTATATAGAGCGACTGAAAGGCGCTCTATAAAAACGGGAAATTTTGCAGAATATTAGGAAAATGTAATTATTACCAAAAAGAAAATGATCTATGAATAAGGAAAGCACCAAGTTTCTTAATTAAATAAGTAATTAATCAACTGAAACCAAAAAATTTACAATTTAAATTGAAATCTTCTAGCTGATCACCATCAGAGTAGAGCGGTATCTGTTCCCGCCTCACATAACCGCTCGCTGGCTCGGGGGCCGACTGGGCGACGACTGGGCACATATTGACGGCAAGCGGCGATCGCACGCCTATGCCGCGCGGAAACAGTTTTATGTTATAGCGTTCTAGTGTCAAGTTTTAACATCTTTCGGTCATGCACTGTAAATAAGTAGTTTATATATTTCAAATTATCATAAAACTCATCGCTTCGACATTTCACAATCACAGATGACATCAAAAGCTGAAAGTGGTTCCTTCGAAAAGTCCTGAGATCAGTAGTGGGCCGTATCAAGCTGACACGACAGGCCGAGTCGTTTTATTTTCGTTCAATTTTAGTGTTTGTGATGTTGGTGTTTCTGTTCTATTATTATCGATAAAAAATATCGTTCACTTTTGCGACCTGTACCTGATTTTAAGGGAAATCGCGGAAATTTCGAATTTGACGTTTAATGGCTACAAAACGAAACATCCTGTATAACTAACTTTTTTACCGAAGCTAGTTGAACTATTCCTCTATTAGCCTAAAAAATTCGATTGCTCCCCCTCTGAGTGTTTCCGAGAAAAACAAACCTGTTCGACTTTAGGTTAAGCTTTATGTTAACCTGTAGATTGACACTTATTTTTGCTAAACTCCTGACGTCATTATTCATTAAGGGCAAATGGCTGATTTTTAAATTGTAATAAATTACACCGAAAAGTAATCATTTTTTGTAGCTAAATTATCCTAGTTATTTCCCCAAAATATTTTTTTGGGTTTGTAATGATTTCCTAAAACGATTTATGCAAAAAAATATTTGTATATTCCTTATTAACATCAATTTGAAAACAAAACTTGCGAAATAATGATTAACTGAGAATGTTTTCGAACTAAATTAAATAAAGAATTAAAGATATTCCATTGGGCGAATTTGACGAAAGTACCCGCGTGGGAAGAAATACAAAAAGTTATGGATTTTCCTATTGAAAAACGATGTATTGATAGTAACCAAAATACTAGAGTATTTGATAAATTTTCTATGATTTCTAACTACATTACACCGCAAAAAGTAACAGAATGGATACTCCAAGTATTCCAACGGAAAGTCGTTGGGTGGAACTATTTAACCACTTCCATAACAATAATCTCAATCACTCAATCATGCAAAATACATTTTATCTCTGCCTGGGACCAATGCACCAGTAGAACGGGTGTTCTCTCTCGTGAACAAGTTGTGGATGGCTGAGAAAACTTAGCTTCAAGTTTTAGTACTCAAGGCGATATTGTTTACTAAGCTAAATATAGACAAAACGTGCCAAAAATTTTATTTCACATAAATATCATCACCTAATAAAGAAAATTTGTTCCTCAGAAAAATATAACACTACATAAATAACAAAGATACTTGCACGCAGTGACTATTCAAGGGGGATCCAGGGGGTCTGGACCCCCCTCCCAAAAAAACAAGAAAAAGTTATTTTCGTATTAAATATTAGGTAATACATCTTAAAATTGAAACTAAAAAAAATAATAAATAGGTCCCAATAAAAAACTGTTATAATTTCTCATTATTTAAAATAACCGGGTAAAATCTGACTCGACGCTCGACGCGATTAGTGATTGCGCTTGCGCCGCGAAGCAAATAGACATACAGTGCGCAGTGGCCATTTTTTTTTGTTCTAACTGTAATTTAAAATGTCATCTCTTTCGTCAAGATTTGGTGAACAAACCAGTGCTTCAATCGAAAAAATTATTGAAGAAAATACACCAAAAATACTATTAACAGTAAAAAGTATACTTGGAAAGTGGGTATCTATGGAGTTGTGCAGCACGCGGAAATATCCATTAGATGGAAATCGTACAGTAGAAGAACTGACATTGATACTTAAGGATTGCGCGGTTAATATGAGAAAAAGAGATGGTACACAGTTTTTGCTACAGTTAAAACTATGTAGAATATAACAAGTAAATTATTACAAGAAAAGGACTACAATGAATACAAAATCATAATAGATCCATTCAAGAGCGTGATTTTTAAACAAGAGCGTAATGCCCGCGACGCAACACGGAGAATTCTACAAAAGGACTCTCCTAAACATGAGCTCTGTGGCATTAAGCATTGCAATAAATAAAATAATCAACTTCTGGAATAAAAATACCCCTGAAGGACTTCAGCGAAAGTTTTACCATATCGTCGCAGTTGAATTAGCTTGGAGAGGTGGCGAAGCCGCTGCTCGTGTGGTTGAATTTTTTCATATCGAGAGAAATAATGATGGTTCTCCAACAAATCGCATAGAATTATAACCCAGTTTTTAGTAAAATCTGCCAGGGGGGCTCAAAAAGCTGCAATAGCAGTAAATGGCTAGTTCGAAACAATAACAACGACGTATGTCCCGTCAGGCTATTTCTCAAATTATTATTTAAACGGGGCCTAAACATTAAATCAAATAGAGTCTTTTTAAGACCAAATCGCCACTGGAAGACAGAAAACGATAACTGGTACGATAATATGTCAATAAGTATAAATATAATTAACGAGTGGACAAAATCTTCTGCTGAAGCAATAGGTTTGGATACAAAGAGGACAAAAATTACCAACCACTCGAACAGATCTACTGCAGTTAGTCAGCTGGCTAAAAGCGGAGTACAAGAACAGCACTTTATTAAAAATTACAGGACATGCTAATGCTAATTCCATAAAATCATATATATTGATCAAGACCATCATAATAACATAATCAACAATATGCGTGGAAACACCTCTTCAATGGAATCGAATACGTCATCTGCATCTAGTTTTAATTTTTCTAATTGTTCTTTCAATAATTGTATTTTTAATAAAAAAAATTCTCGCCGAATATCCCTCGAGCATTGATAAATAACTCGAAATTTGATTACAACTTCCTCAAACATGTTACTCTTTGACAACAGCCCTCTGAGCCCTCGCCTACGGCATCGGGCTGTTTTCAAGTGACGTGCTTTCGAAATCTGTGATAAAATTATCTCGTAGTTATCAATGCCCTTGGGATATTATAGTTGATAATGTGTTTTTCTTTGGTCTACCTACTTTCGGTGAAAAACAGTTAGCGTCCCGTTTTGAGGATAAAAATAAATGGTCACGATATGTAAGTAGGAACACAGATATACAACTTTGAAATTTCACCAGCCACTTCTTTCTGACATAAATGCTATTTCATTATTATACGTTGTGGTATTATTATGTGAGTATTAAGTGTATTAATGAAATCCAGAAACTTATATCTTCTTGTTTCTCGTACCATCGAGCAAGGAATGACGAATTTTATCCACAAGGTTTATTTATTCACTATGAGGTAATTAAATGCAGTGAAGCTAACCTTGTTGAATGCATTGCAAAGTGCTTGTTAGTAAAGTTTTTTCTTTCTTTGTTCGAATTACTCGAAATCGGTGTTTTCGATTATAATCTGAACAATAATATTCGTAATCGAATGTTGGAAGTAATTTAAAAAATCAGAATATTAATTATTTTTAACTATGTCGCGGCTCAAATTGCGTCGGGGCCTACAAAGCACGGAAAGTTATAAAATTTGAAGTTTTAGATGACATAGTTACTAATTAAAATTAGTAATTATTAATATACCTATTATAATTTGGGATTAGCTTTCATCTACGCCTTGTACGGAAATTCATATTTGTGAAGATTTTCGACTTTCGGTTTTTGACATATTATCTTTAAGTGAAGCTGTTTTGACTATTTTCGGTTGATGTATGTATGTGTGTGTGTGTGGTCGAAGTGATGACGAGGTGACTGACCCAGTGGAGTAGCTAGGATGGGTGACACCCGGGGCGGCTATCAATGGTGTCACCCCATGGTAGAGTACGAAGGCTAAAAAAAAATGCGCCGCAAGCGAAAATTTTTTGGATGCCGCGCCCAAACCAACCCGTTGGGTTACTTTTGGCGGCAAAATTTCTATTTTATGATTACATTTTTGTTGATACTCCTGGATTTTTAAATAGGAAAAATTTAAAATAGATAATTTTTTAAAAATAATTACTAGAGTCCTACAATTAAAATAAATCTCTAGGTATAAAATTTTACATGTAGATAAAAATTCTTGCTTGAAACATTTACAAATTTTTATTCATAAACTAGTATGTATGAAGTTTGGCAAATCAGTCTGTGACAGAGACGAAAGGGGGAAATGCCACAAAAATGGCCAGGCCAAAGTTCACGTCAATCGGGTCAGTCACTGACCCGATTGACGTGAACTTTAACACAAGGTTTCTAGGGTTGGGGCCTGAGGACGCGACGTACCGGCCAAAAATTGGTTAAATTTAGATAGGCGCCGTATTGAAATTTAAGTTGCTGCAAAAAAAAGATATCAAGTGACACCTTATTTTAATGATTTTCACTAATTTTCTGTTAAAGTATTTACGAAGTTTCAGGAAATTTACTTGCTCGTTTTCAAAATGGTGGTCATTTAAAGTTGCCACTGGACTATGAGGTAGAACCGATTTAAAGCAACCTTGTCTTTAATTAGTAAGACAAAATGCATGAATATCTAAAATTTTTTGGGCTATTGGCGTGGAACTGAATCATATAAGACATTCACTGGTCCCGTTTTCCCTGCACACCAGATTTTTATAATACAAATTGGTGAATGTGTCAGTCTATAATATGTTATTTTTTCAATAAGTGCTTGAAAACGGCCTAAATGAAATTTTATTATAAAGCCTTTTTTAGTAGGAACTTAATATGTACTTTAAAGAATGTCGGAATATTGTGAGTTAAAAGCTTTATAAGACTGACCTGCACAACTAAGTTACAAAGTGTATAATACAATATTACTTACAGCCTCATTCTCAAAAATAAAATTTTCATCAACGAATTGCAGTACGTCATTTTTTGTAGGTTTATTATTCGTTGCTTTCATCATCTTTTCGAAATTTTCCAAAGTTACAGACTCTGCATTTATTTGAGTCATATCCACAAATTGTTTGGAGTCGGGATGAAGCCGAAATCTCTGAACAGTATCTAATAAATTTCCTTGACAGTATACCATATTGGAGCATGAATGAACTTCTGTAGCTCTTTTAGACCTCTTCTTATTTTGTTCTAACTGAATTTCAGCTGCATTAAATAGTATAACCACTGTTATAAGAAACACTTGGATGCGCATATTATTTTCTTTATTGCTTAAAATAAAATTAACTTTATTACAATACTATGGTGGTATGGCTTTTGATGTTGAGAGAATAGTTTATTTTTTCAGTATTGGGCAGATCTAAAGTCAGGACGGACAAATTAAAAAATTGTGTGCTTTAAAATGCATTTGTAAAATGATATATGGAATTCTTGTAGGGTGTCTGTAGAGAAAAAACCTTTTAACTGATAAACATTAAAAACTCTTTCTTATATGGGTTGAAAAGATTAATTAAAGAATATCTTAAACAGTAAGTCGGCTTTCATTAATCTCTAGGCGTTTCTATTCAATTATCCAATTAATTTAAGCAAGTGTGTATTTAATATTCAAGACAAATAAATATGACAAATAAACATGGATAGGTATCGTTTTTGATATTTTATTTTTACTTTTAGACACTAGTGCTTAGAGTTTAGAGGTATAACTTGTAAGCACTAGAGCAGGGTGGCCAACCCGAGGGACGCCGCGTGTCACATAGTGGCACGCCCGGCTCTCTATAGTAGCACGCAGACATTTGTCACAAATACATTTTGCACAAAAAAAGTTTGCTTGCGGCGCCGTTAACCTTATACAAAAACATAAAATATTGCCGTCCGAAAAATGAGTGGCACGCCCACAATTTTTGTTTTCAAAAGTGGCACATCTTACAAAAAGGTTGGCCACCCCTGCACTAGAGCCTAAAAGTTTTTGAAATTTTGATGACAAACAAAAAGTGTCATTTATAAAACATCGCAAAAAATTATTTCAATAACCGAAAAAGTTTACAGATTATAATCACCTTGATACAGTAGTCACTTTAGGAAATAAAAAGTCTAACTTTTGATGATTAAGAAAGTACCTACTTATGAATTAGCACGCGTGCTGGTAAGAATAAAGGTACCTATTCACGTTCAGTCGGGCGGCCGATTTTAGCCACAGAGATTACGGCCGGCCGGCCAGTTTTCACTACACACACTGGGTTAAACTGCAAGTCAAAGCCTGCCGTCCACTGTCAATTATTAAAAACTGCACGTGTGTACTGCTTCGCCGGACGATACTGGACTGTTGATCAAATTTGAAGTTTAAATTTTGTTTTGTGTTTGAAGTTGACAGACAATATGGCAAATAAATCCTCATTTCTTAAAGAGATTATAGATATTTATCGAAAACATATGAAGGGTGTCAGTAAGGTGTCTGGCTTCGATAGCGCCTAAACTATCAAAGATAGAAAAAAAGTTCAATACAAAGTTAAAGGGTTTACTAAGATGCATAACCTAAAAATATTTTACAATCTGCAGGGTGGTCCGAAAAAGTGCTACTGATTTAAATAGGATCCCCGGTATAATTTTCCAGAATTTGATTCAGTAGAACAAGTGCTACAACCATATTTAATTTTTTGAGCTGAAAAGCATCGTTACCAAGTAATTAATTTTTTTCTAAAATTTTGGTAATTTTTAAGGCTACGATTTAAAAATCATAGTAACCTGTGGATACAACCTAATCAAATACAATTTACATTGTGGGTACCTTAAGGTATTTAATGTCGATCTGTCCTAATGTCTTTTAAATCTCTTGTGCATTGTGAGTTATAACTTACTTGGACAACTCAGCGATTTTAAATATGCTTTAATTCAATTTTTTTTAGGCATAAAATTTATCTTTCGAAAACATTTATTTTTGTTACATATATCCTATACCTAAATCTTATAATTTCTGAAATATTTTAAGATTTGTCTTAGCTCAGGTAAAAATGTGGAGTTCTGATTACATAATTTAGTCAAGATTGCTTTGGTAAAAAAACAAAGTAGTTACAAACAACGCATTTATTTTCGAAAAAACTGACAAATCAAGAAGTAGGCATAACATAGGCGCACCTAGGGGGGCTCGGGGGCTAAGCTAAGGCTGAGAAATTAAATTAAATAATAAAATTTAGCAATATTTACATGACTTTGTCAGGTTAGTTTTTTTTTTGCTGAAAAGAGACAAACAGGAAAGTAATAGTAAAAATATTACACCTAAATTGTGTTCAATATGACCTCCTAAATTTAAAATCCAAGCGCGAAATCTTTTTTTCAAAAGATTCGCTTACATTTCTCAACATAGTTGGATTATTTGTTTGAAAAACTTCCCTAATTCGTGCTTGCGTGTTTTATCTTGCTGTGAGAGCAGTCTGGGGTCACTCTTCTTTTTGCGAATCCCCATAAGAAAAAATCAAGCTTGTTTAGATCGGGAGATCTTGCCGGCCACAATATTGGACCTCCTCTACCTATCCAGTGATAATTAAATAGTTGATTTAAAAAATTTCTTACGAACATACTGTAATGAAGTGATGCTCCATCCTGTTGAAACCACATTCTTTTGCGAGTGTATTCTGGCAGTACATCTAAAAGTCCGGGTAAATGAAGAAACCTCTGTGCAAAATATCAAGATTTTAGGCCCAGCGGTGTGGGCTGTGCGTTAATATGTCAATCAGTCAGTCAGTCAGTTTTTTTTCTCCCTTGGGCTCCGTCCGAGACCGGAAGCACTGCGGCCACTCAACAGTCAGTCAGTTAGTCTGTTTCTTCTTTTATATATAGAGATAATATTGATTTATACATAATCTACTATCCTATGTTGAATAAAAACAATACTAAAAGAAATATAAAATACATATTATATTGATTTTAAATAAAATCAATGATACGACTGTTGGTAACACAATCTAAACAAAACACAAAAGAAAAAGGAAATAGGTAAGCAAGTTTAAGTTTTAAGTTCAAAAACATACTGAAAAAAAAATATTTGTCTGGATTTCATCATATTAAACGCACTGAAGGGTAGATGGCAAGTTTTGCAAAACCTTAGGGTGCGTAGTTGTACAGTTTTGTAAAAATTCTTATATTTCACCATTAAGTTGCTTGTTGATGTTCAGTTTTGTTAAGTGTTCTAATCGTTTTTCGATGTACCGCTAAATTTACTACGAAGCCATATGAAAAAGTAGTTTTTGTAAAAACTGTAGATGTCGGGTTTTGCAAAAACGCTCCTTAATTACAATAATTGCTGCACATTTTTCTTTTGATATTTAATTCGCTAATATACCAAATTTTGTGTGAACGTCCGGCAAATATTTTTTCCGGCACAGAACTGCGGGCCACAGCCTGTGTCTGAAACTGAAAGTGTGTATCCTGCAACGGAAATGGTCGTCCGGCCAGGACTGACAGTTCACGAACTGCCGGCTGACTGAACGTGAATTGGTACTTAAGCATTAAGAATTAAGCAATAAGGAATTTGGGAAACCCGACTTGGGACTAAGTATAATAACTAATAGAAGTTGTATGCCAAAATAAAAAGGTTTTAGCGATGCAAATGCAGTTTAATTATGCGTAGAGGTTGTTTTTTAATTAATATTGAACGAAGGTTTAACAGAAAAGAAATACTTACGTTATATGTTCGAAAACTCAGTTCAATAAATCAAAGTTTAATATCTTTCTATCAAGTTTTTGTAATTGTTAAGGGAAATATACGCTCCTTGATGCTTTAACCGTCGTAAATTCGTCTATTTTGTTTATTATCATAACTACAAAAAAAATATTTTAATATAAAGACGCACAACAATGAAAGTTTTTTTCATAACAACAATTGAGTTGTCAAAAGTCAAATAATTTAACCTGATTTAGGTCGTTACCTAGTGATATAAAGGGTAAGGTCCCAGATAGGTTACCATACCACAAATTGACTATCACAAAAATCTTGAGATATCGTACGAAGTTTTTAAGGATTCCTTCAGAATGGGTGACACCATGCTGAAATCATACCTCAAGGTCTAAGGAAGCCTTAAGGAACGTCTATAAATACGACCCTGAATGGCACGTAATACAAAAGGCAATTATTATTTTTTTTAAATGAATTAACTTCGCAAAAGAAAAAGCACTAAAAAGTATAAAATACTATTTTTACATAGGTATTTATAACTGTGGTTAATGGTAAACTTAATTTTGTTCAACGTTAGGTAACTTTTACACCGAAGTTCTAAACTTTGAAGTCGGCGCAATTTGAAAGTATAATAGGAATCCTCATTTGATAATACATTAATATATTAGCTTTGTTCGCGGAGACGATCCGGAACTAGTCCGTGACAAGTGCGCGTGCGCTTTGCGATTATTTTCGTTCGCGGTGCAGAAAATCACTGATTTTGACAATAAATTTGGCGTTCGCGGTGATGCGAGAACAAGTTCAGGACACATCCGTAACCAGTCAAAACGATCCGAGGATTATGGCATGAATTATTTGTCCGCGCAAGCAGTGGCGGCTCGTGACTATTTTATTTGGGGGGGGGGGGGGCACAATACTTAAAAAATTGTAAAACAGTCTTTTGTAATAAATATTGCACTGAGTTTATTTCTGATTCCATTTTTTGGGCGGATCGAGAAAACCCAAAAGTAAGAACAAAACAAAATACACAGTACTAGAATTACTAGTAATACCTACTACGCACTAATGAACTACTAAAAATTAATAAACTATTTAAATAAAAAAAATATCCCTCAACTGATCACAAAAAAAATTATTAGGCCTTCACGTGTTAATATAATATCAAGAAAACTAAACATAAAATTGTGCAATCTCTTCCGACCGCCGCGCCAAGGACAACGCCGCTCGAAATCCAAACAATAAACAAGCGCTAGGAGACACGAAATATTGTGCCCATCGAGATGCCGATAGCACGCGATTTTAACCCTAAATCCTAATTCTCCAATGCATAGACCGGCGTCGCCGCCAAAATTGATGATGAAATTGGGACAAATTTGCTGTGTCCCCGGAGATAAGTTTGATCGCCGGCAGTCGCGTTCGCCGTAGTGTGACATGCAAGGAAAGAGGTATTGAGGCGCGGCGGTGTATTGTTTCTTTTTGACTTTTGATAAAAGATTTTTTATTTGTCGAAAATCTAGAGTGGGCACGTGCCCTGTGCCCTTTAGGACCAGCCGCCACTGCGCGCAAGTGCAGTGTGAAATTTGTTTGAAAATTGGCGTTTAATTTTCGGCGGGCTGTATTTTGCGATAACGAACAGTTAAATTTCATATGCTGTTTGTTGTATAAAGGTAGATATAAATTTGTATATAATAATATGCTCTAGTATATTCAATTATTCTTGTATTTAAAAGTACTCATAACAGAAATGTCTTTATGGCAATTTTAATCATTATATAATGTTAAATTAGGTTGTTCAGTCTAAAAATTTAATTCAAAATAATAAAATATGTTAAGGTTAAGTGATTCGCAGATGTTCCGGACAAGCACGTTCACCAAAAACGTTCGCGGAGATTTGTCAATTCCTGATCGGTTTCGAATCGCACATGCGCATAAATGTTTGGGATTATTTAACTTGTACAGGTTACGGACTGGTCACGGATCGTCTCCGCGAACAAAGCTATTATTGTTAACAAAGAGTAATATTTTTAGTTATTTATTACTAGTCTAAACCGAATTGCACCCGACTTTTAGTAATTTGTACACAAAAGTTCTTTACTCAAAAGTAAGCCCAATTTCTTAATAACTGTTTATGAATTTCATTACGGATTACCGGATTCTTATACTGTGAAATTGCGCTGACTTCAAAGTTCAGAATTTCGGTGTACAAGTTACCTAACTTTGAATACAATTAAGTTTACCATTAACTACAGTTTTATAAATACGTAAAATTATTATTTCATATTTGTTACTGCTTTTTCTTTTGTAAAGTTGGTTCATTTTGTCGAAAACAAAATATTTTTTCTTGCTTTTTAATATACCTATTCTCCCTTCCCCTTCATATTATCGCCCCCTCTTTAAATTTGTATTATCCATGTAATATTGGATTTTCAGACCTCAGTAACCCCGAAAATCACACAGTTAATACTTTTAAAGAATTTTCACCCGCTTCTTTCGTCCCCCTCCCCGCCGTAATTGTTTTTCATCCGTTACATAAACTTAACTTTTCTGACTTCAATTACCCAGAAAATGACACATTAGTTAACATTTTTGGAGATATTGGCAGTCGCTCCTCTTTATTCTTCTCCTGCCCCCTGTCAATTTTCCTAACATCTGTTACTCAAAATTAATTTTTTTGCCTCAATAACCCTGAAAATGACATGTTCGTTAACATTTTCGAAAAAAGTGCCAATCGCCCCTTTTTACCCCACCCCCGGTAATTTTTTTAACATCGGTTAGACAAAATTAGATTTTCTGACCTCAGTAACCCCAAAAATAATATACTTGTTAACATTTTCGAAGGACTTCTTAACCGCTCCTTTTATTATTTCTGCCCCCCCACGTAACTTTTCTTTTAACATTTGCTAGAAAATATTTGATATTCTGACCTAACTAGCTGCGAAAATGACATATTAATTAACATTTTTGAGGAAATTCCTAGTCGCTCCATTTTATCACATCCCCTCTCCCCTTAATGATTTTAACATCTGTTAGACAAAATTATTTTCTGACCTCAATAACCCCGAAAAAAAAAATATTAGTTAACATTTTTGGAGAAATTCTCAGCCGCTTATTTTATTCTCACCCCCCCCCCCCTGTAACTTTCTTTTAACATTTGTTAGACAAGATTTGATATTCTGACCTCGCTAGCCCCAAAATTGACATTTCAGTTACAATTTTTGAAAAAAATTTCAGTTACCGTACCAAAAACCATAAGAATCCCATTTTTCAAGGATCCCATTAGAATTGTGAAAGATATTACATGTCACCATTTTTTTTCATTTGATTACTTTTTCTAAAAATTTTTGGATTTTTTTGTGAAAGTATGTATCTTTTGTGTTTGTATGACTAATTAAAAAAATAACCAATTTTATCAATTAATTGTTATTCGACAATTAAGGATTATTTGTTTAAATAATTAAATGATTGTTAGCAATATTGTTTTTTAATGAAAAGATTAAAGCTCTTACGATTAGAAACTCAATGAAAAAAGTTCCATGAAAATTTGTTCACTATAGACGGGTTCCGAGGTGAAAGCCTAACTGCACTGTACTATTACATATATGAACAAACAAACTCACACCCTCTAATTATTGTAATATTGGTATAGAATCAGATATATAATTTAGAGTCATGTACTAAGATGTTAAAATTACTACTACGCTACCAACGCCAAAGTTACTAGCATTTTCCACGATTTCGCAAAGGGGGGTTTACATTGCGATAACAAAATCTTAAAATTGTACAAATATAAGTATATCACCTTCATTGATTACATTACAACACCCAAAATTATACATCAAATTAAGGTTGTGAAAACCACGGTTGCTGTTGTGATGTTAACTGTGATCACCATTAATTTAACTTTGTATTTTAAACTGTACCTAAAAACACAGAAAGACATTTTAGATATATTATCCATTAGTATTAAATATTTTGAGAAAATCACTTTGACGAACTGAGGCTAAATATATTTTATAGATCTATTTTTAAACAGGACAGCTCCAACCTTTACTACTTTTGAGATTTCTTTTTTACAGAACTTACACTTAGTTAATACTAAGTTAATTGCTCTAAACAAGTATCATGGTTAAAATTGTTAAAATAGATACATATTGCTGATATTCTTTTTCGTTGAAAAATAAAATAATATATTTATATAAGTAGTACATATAAGTTTTTAATTCTATTCCTAAGAAAACAATACATTACCTCCTCAAACACAAGATAGCAAAAATACCGAATTAAGTGGCCCTCTTATATACAACATAAAAACGCACCAAGTACAACAAATTAAAAAAATAAAATAGAAATTTATACAAGTTTAATAAACTTTTCTTTTCAAATTCCTTTAGTTCTCTCGACACTATGCAACAATCATACACCTTCAATTTATTGTTGGTATCCGATTTATGACTCTAATAACAATAATTTAGATAAAACATAACGCTATAACTTTTATGATTTTTAAAACAATCAGTTAATTTGCAAAAGATTATATTGTTATTTGTTTTAGACTAAATTTCCATCATAAAGATATTCTACAACAGCATATAAATGAATTTCCACAACATCATATAAATGATCGTAAGTGACAAGCAAATCTTGATTTTATTATTATTTATTTTTTCTACTTCTAGGTATACTTTAATTGATTTATTAGACATTTACTACATACCTGCACTTTAATGAGATTTATTAAGATACAAATCTTTCATGAATATATAAAGTTATGCCCAATAGAAATGTAACATCACAGCAATATTCGGTCAATATCAAAGATTGCCATGACCATGACTTTACAGTTACCTAATCAATTTTTGACAGTTCATAGGTATTACCTAATAAATTCGTCATATTCGTGCTTTTTGAAAATAAAGTCGGTGAAAATGTGCTATAGTGGGTGTGAAATTGAGAATTTAACTCCACCAGAAAGTGTGGAACAGGCCAGAAGAGCCGTAAACAATTTATTAGTGGCAAAATCAGCAAAAACATGAAAAAATAGGTTTAGCAAACTTTGAAATTTGAAATTTTTGTTTTTCATTATTGTTACTGTTCGTAGGAAAAATAGTGTATGCAACTCACATTTACTGGCTATTAAGACACTCGTATTCATTACCACACGAGCCGAAGGCGAGTGTCGTCATACTCATGTCTTAATAGGTATAATTAAATGCTCATTGCATATTATGCTATTAACGCCTTAAGAAACTTTCTTTTGAATTTTTTTAAACTTGGTTTTCGAAATTACTTCATTTCGAAATAGCCTTTTTGAAAATTTAGTTTTAGAACGTTTTGATATTCGAAAAATTATTTAAAAAAAATTATTTTCCGAAAGTATTTTATTGCGATTCGCGGTTTTAAGGGAAAAGTGAAAAATAAAATTTTGATTTTATTAAATGAAATAGATGTTTTTTTGTGTCCGCGGAGTCATAGTTTTTTTTTAATCAAATATTGTAGGTCTTGAGTATAGAGGGCTTGCAAACTTACCGAAAGATATTATCTTTAAAGAAGGTAATATTAGAACTCGTTTTTACCAAAGCTCTTCTGAAGTAAAATGAATGGAAATGGACTACTGTCCATCAGCCCTATGGTGATCTGGAGTCTTCTAATAAAGCTGATTAATGTCAGTGCAGGGAAAGACCACATGATTGTTCGCAGAGGCTGTGGTGGAATATTTAGAGACACTTTGAATGCCTTAGCCTACGTTGGTTTATGTGCCTGTGCTCGAGATTTCTCAGTCATCTAATGGAGTGATTTGGTACTTTTTCGGATTTTGTGCGGTTACTAACAGCTATGTCTATGTTGTTGTCCTTCAGCTCACGACTCTTCCTGCTTTCTTTGCTAAAAACCTGCCTTAAAGCTGTGTGGCAAGAAACTTCGCTTTTATAACCCCTTAAACTGGACTGGTCCTTAAGTTTAGATTTTTGGTTGCTTGGGTTTTATTATAGCTGTGTGGTGTGATCCCGATGGGTTTGCTTGGGTTTTATTATAGCTGTGTTGTGTAATCCGGTTGGGTTTGTTTGGGTTGGTGCTGCGTGCGCATAAACGATCTTTTCAGTTTTATTTTAACTATGAATCGATAAAGTAGTCAACATTTCCTAGTTAGGTTACAAAAATTTCTTAGCGTTTCCCGGACTGAGCCTTGTAAGTAAAAAATTCTGTTAAGGTGTATGTTGCGGCGTAGAAGGTCAAGATGCGCAATAAGTCAGAGAGCTGCTCAGTAAATTTCGGCAGATGCAGCTTGACGAGTAGATTTGAACGCACCTTAGCATGCAGAAAAAATAAGCTCAATAATTTCAAAAAACTGATAAAGCTGTACAGATAAAGAAAAGCAGCATGATCATTGAAGTCAACCTCGCTCCGCCATGTAGCCTCATTCTGATCATTCGAAATGATAAGCTCAAGGATCATTAAAAATTAAATCTAATAGTCGTTCCTGATATCTTGTGTTGGTGTGTGGTAAAACCTGTAAACAGTGACAATATAGCAAAAGTTCTTAGAATCCTAACATTATTGTACAGGGTCATTCCGTGTATATTGATCCATATGCTACCAGCAGTAGCGGCTCGTGAGGTATTAAACTGGGTGTTCAACTCTGTGGCTATACAAGAAAAATACGAAGAGAAATATTACAAAAAAATGCATACCAATTTAAGCTTATCTATGTTGAAAGTCCATTCGCCTGTTCTTCATTCTTGTAAAAACTTCTATACGCGATTAAAATTTAAAATCTGGTACTGCATTTTGATCAAAATAACCTCGAAAAGAACCTGCTACCACCACTAGCCGTCTGGGCTCCCGCGTATATGACCATCCTATCAGCTGACGAGTAATATGCTTCAGGTGCATTGTGCAGTGCACGCCAGAACGCTAAAATTTGCATCATTTTGATACGGCGATGTTTTGTCTCATGCGCCGGAGTCCTCTTTCTCCAACACACGGCCTTTGCCGATACTCTCGGCGTTCAGTTCTGATATTGAACGCGCTAGGGCTCGTATTAATGTTAATGCTAGACGGTGAAAGAAAAGAGCTTGACTGTTATAAAAATACAAAAATCTATTATCCAGTAGTAAAAGTAAATGTAAAATTTAAAGTTATAATACAAAAATTAAAACAAGTTATAGTTGATGTGTAATAGTATAGTTATAGGTATAGAAAACCATCTTTTTGCGTAGATTTTTAGGGTGTTCACTGCACAAGTGATCCTACACAAAAACCGCCACTGGCTACCAGCTTTATTTATGGAGATATTAAAAAGTTGTAATAGAGAAATTGTTATCTGAACTTCTGAAAAATGTAATCAGAGAAAATAAAAGACTATAGAAAGTTTAAAATTTTTTTCACAAGTTGCATTGATTTAAATAGAACATTCCATATTATTTGATATTCACAAATAGTTTTTCCTGATTCTAAAAATAACGTAAAATAAAAAAAAATACGTTCAATCAATGGAACCAATCACGCATGTCTTGAATTATTATTACTCTGGAAAGGTAACATAGGCAAAAGGTATAGGTGAATGAAACATAAAACTGTCAAGTTCTGGTGTTCCTTATAAGAAAATTACATTATTGTCATTGTCAATGCATAACACAGAATTAAAAAAAAAACATCCAATCAAACCCAATCAAACAAAGAACCTAAAAATTATAAATTTAAACTAAATGAGAGACGGGTCCACCTTCTACTTCCAGACATGTTCTCATTCTTCCTTTTGCAGCATCAAAATCATTGGTAATCTCCTGAAACTTATTTGTAATAATTCTAACCTGTAGGTCTTCTAAATTTTCACAAGGAGTTTTGAAAACCGAGTTTTTAATGGTGTGGCCATAAAAAAGTCGCACAGCGTAAGATCGCAGGACCGTGGTGGCCATCTAACTGGCATATTACGACTAATGATTTGGTCTTCGAAAAATTCCTCCAAAAAATTTAAATTATCAAAAGTTACGTGACTTGGTGCGCTGTCCTGCTAGAAGTAACCTTGTCGCATCTCTTTATCGTCTAATGCGTTTATAAAATTTTCTAAAATTTCATTACGGTATCTCGCCGAATTTAGAGTCCCGTCAAAAAAAAATCGCTCCAATTGGCTAGGTACAAGTCGTGTTCCAACTCCCTCCCACCATTACCTTGGTCTTTAGTTTGCGGTTTACTTGCACTTGGTCTGAATTTGGGGTTACTTATGTCGTAATGAAGTTTGAGTTCGTATGAAGCGGTCCCTTGCAGTAATTTTACAAACTAAGGAAGATGCTTCTGTTACCATCTTAATCTGCCGTTCAACAGTCTGAGGGTGACATGAAAATTTTACTATTTTAGTCTCGTTCGGAACTTCTAAAATCATCTCACGAAGTACTTCTTCACTAATATGCTTAGATAAAGAGGGTTCGTATAATCACAGACTGTCAGTCGATTAACTCAATATATTCTGTAGCTCCAATATTAATTTTTGGTAATTTAAATTCACCTATACAGTTCTCCATAAGGCGTGAAGTTCGGCTTTTCAGCATTCGACGTAATGCTAATTCACCAACACGCCTTCGACTGCCTACTAACATGGCAAGCAAAAGATTTTCTGGATAAGCGTAGTAGCGTTGAATATCTGAATCAACTATTTGTTTTTAACTTATCTGGTAACAATATTTCATTACGCTTGTATATTCCTACCTGTCTGGAACATCCACCCACAAAATTACGCCTTTAAATAATCAGATTCATCATGAACATGTATATAGTTTTGTATTTATATGATATTCAGGATATATGACTATTAATTGCTCACAAATGTATTGCAAACAGTTTAGGTTTTTTCCTTCATAATTTAAACTATATACATGGACAAAAAAATATACATCTGATTTCCAGTCTAAGTTACAGCCTTCTAGGAGAATCCTTTGGAAATTGGGATGCGTTTAAATTGTGAATTAGGTGTAGAGTAACACCTTCTTAACACATCTCTACCTTTTTTAAACCTTCAAACAAGTTCCGCGAAAATGCTTTTGAAGATTTCAGAATAACTTTACTTTACTTTTTCAGAGAACATATTTTTGGAAATTATATTTTTTTGGATATTTTTTTAAGCAACGGCTTTTTGAAAAATTAAATTACGAGAAAGTAATGTAACAAACCTAAGGAAACCTGATGGAACCCAAAAAAGTTAAGGTCCTGTTAAAACGATAACTTTAACTTTAGATTAACAAAAGCAAGAAGAATGCGATGCATTAGTACAACTTAGAGTCCACAATGGTAAATTGTTAGGTATCTACAAGAAGATATTAAACTATTCATACATTTTTTTAACAATGAAAGAAGGGGTGTAGTTTTTCGCTTTTAAACCACTGCAATAAATAGCTTTTCCATAGTTGATATGCTCCGAAAAGAAACATCACTGCCTACCTCGACACTCGCCTAGCGACAAGCCAGGCGTGTAGGGTAATTTGGATCAGGGACGTGCTCTAGATTATCAAATCTACTTTACGCAGATTGCCTACGCGTGGTCTACAGGTTTTAGCGAATAAAAATAATTTATATTTTCAAATGAATTAATTAATTTCATACAGTAAAACAAATATCCCTACCGCCAATAATTTTTGTTAAAATTTACCGCCATTTTTTCAAGCCGTCCCTTTTAAAATCATTTGTACCTACATTTTATCGACAAAACTGCAGATTGATGGAAGATCTTAAAAATCTAAGCAATGAAGAGGACCTCCTTACCATTACAAACGACCATTCGTTTCGGAATTTATATTGTAAGCATGTACAGAGTATTTAGGGAAAATCATTAAAAGTGAAACTTTTTTTGCCCACAACTGTACATACATTATTTATCTTTAAATTTATTATTAAATCATGGTCACAGTTGTTGAATAAAATGTGTTTAAAAAATGCCTCAGAAAAGACTTGGAGAGTGATTCCAAGTACTGAAATAATGGTAGAATCGTGTATTTACCCAACAATATATAAATATGTAAAAAATGAGAATCAGTTCTCTAAACCACCTGAAGATGCCTTATACTATAAGGATTTGAACAAATAATGTTAAAACAGCTATTCTCCGGGTTATTGCCCCTCCGAGCGCTGGATTACATAGCAAAATTTGCCATATTTTGACTAACACTGTTAGACAACAAAATACCTGGTTTGACTGCAAGAAACTACCAGGAAGAAGGAAGATTTTTCTTTAGAAAGCTTCCTTCTCGCCGAAAACCAAGTGAACCCAAACACTGCTACGACCTAAGATCCAGGCGATCCACTATAAAACCACGCACTGCCATGCCACCCTCAGTTTACTTTCTACGAGCAGCGAGTAAGCACAAGAAGATGCCAAATGAGATTTAAGCGAAACTTCTGCAAGTTTCAACTAGAAACGGACCGATGTATCCCAGGATTAACCACAGCACACATTTCTCCATCCTTGAAACCCCACGTACTTCTAGGTATATATAATTTTTAATTTGGCTACACTGCTAACTAAGTGGTTATCATAGAGAAAATATATAATAGAGAAATAATGTCATTTGCGAATGTGGCAAATTTACCAAGCTGAATCCGTAAACAAAGACGGTCTTCTGCGGGCTTGCGCCTTGTCGAACGTTTGCCTTGTGATAGACAGGACCGTACTTCAAAATTTATTTCATATGACGTGAATCTTTTATCGAGTAATAAATGCTAAATATATTACTTGTAATTATTCTTTTTATTAATGACAAAAATGTAACCATTAGTGAGATTTTAACAAAAATTGTATAGTTTGTTGGCTTAAATCTGAGTTTTCTTGCTATACAAAACTGTCGATAATTCCTCGAAAATACCTCAGTTTATACATATACAGTGCGTCTCTTTAATGTCCCCCCTCTTAATTTTTTAGACGTTACATTTACAAAATTGAAAGTTGAAATAAAATATAAACATAGTATTCTAAACAATAGAAATAAAATATGCAACTGTTTTAAGAAGTAAAATAGTAAATAAAAAAATTACCAAAACTATGTGTATATTTTATTGGATTGGCATCCCATCCTGTATAGTTATTGAACAAACCAAGTTCTATGGGAAGATGTAAATATTTTTACAGCTATTTACAGTGTGTGCACTTGATACTTTGGTGAAAGCGCTACTTACTTACGGCCCCATGTCAATCTAATCCACTGATATCTTAGCGATCCTTTGGCGAAAGCGCTTTTTTTCTTTCGCCATCCCTTTTAAAATACTCCCCTCTACCCTAATACACTAATATTTTTAGTGCCCCTTTGACGAAAGCGCAAATATGCCTTTTGGACACTCACCCTTCTAATCCACTGATATCTTAGCGATCCTTTGGCGAAAGCGCTTTTTTCTTTCGCCATCCCTTTTAAAATACTCCCCTCTACCCCAATCCACTAGTATTTTTAGTACCCCTTTGGCCAAAGCGCAAATATGCCTTTTGGACACTCACCCTTATGCAATATAGGGGAAGGAGGCATTGACACTATATATGACCTTCTTATACCACCTTACCCTTTATACAATGCCCCTAATACACACACACACACCCCATCAGTGCCTTTCTGACACCTTGATCACACTCAATAAACGTCACTGATACATATTTCTACTTCTCCGTGTGTGTATTCACTTCAACACCGGAGTGCATTTAAGATAAATTATATTTTTTACCTACTATTAATTAATTAATTATGTATCAAACTACAAAATAATTCCTTATATTTAAAAGCTTGACATATAATTGGCGAAACATATGAAATGTCTTTAACACTTTGTAAAGAATATTTTTGTATCGAAATAACAAGCTTCAGAGGTTCGCTATATTCGCCACCCCAACCAAACATACCATAACATAAAAATGACTGAGATTTTTTCGGCCCGGTTCTGATTGCCGAGTTGCGTCATTGAGTTCAACAACCACTTTTACGAGACGTCCCGAGTGCGCATGCCTCGAGAGAACCGTCCGTCGTTTAAAAACCTGACTGGCGCCATATGCGTACAAACGCACTTTTTCGCCCATACATTGTACGGATTCAGCTGGTGTCGCGAATACGTTGTGATGGTCTAAATATATTTTGTCTATGGTGGTTATGCTTATGCTAGCAATATTTATACAGTGAGCGGCAAATGTATTGCATAAATTCGATAAACATTTAAGGAAAAGTTTTTTTGAAAAGCGCTCGGACACGGATCTCTTATTATAAATTGTGCATGTTTTGATATTAAATTTGGGTTGCTCATGTAAGAGCTTAGACGTCATTAATGTTTTTTTAATGGAATATCCCATTTTTTATTGCATCTTAGAATTCTACAGAAAATTCTGAACATATCTGCTGTAATACCATATACCTAAACTCCACTGATTTCGAAATAAGTTAGTATAAACATTAGAACTTCAAAATTTGGTTGACATCCTGATATTGATAAAATTGTGGGTGTGGGTAGCATGGAAACGACGTAAATATACTTGCTTATTGTCAAGAAGCCCATGGGTGTCATTTCGAGTATTTAATTAAATAATTTTAATTTAATTTTAACTAATAAATTTAAAATCTAATAAAATAGTTTTCCAGATGTAAACGTTATTATTTCGAAATCAGAACTTTTCCCAACTTGCCTCTAAAGGCGCGTATACATCTGAGCACGAACGCGAACGAGGCATGCGATGCCAAACGAGGCATGCGATGCCAAACGCTTTAACTTTTTTTGATTGCGAACAACAAACGCCGAGGCACCGAACGAGGCGCCGCGCCGTTCCCATCCTCCGTCCGTACGTTCGTTCAGATCAGCTGCGGAGTATGGAGAGCGTCGACGAAGTGGTAGTAGCTAGTACTGCGTTTATATTGACGGCGGTTTTATTAAAAAAAGATTGAATTGATGTAGCCTTTACTTGATGAAGATCCATTATTAAAATATTTAAAAATATCAACAAAATTGTTTCAATCTGCACTAAATTTTTAGTCATAAACATGACAATTGTTTCGACAACACAGTATCTTCGTCGGATGGTTGGTATAAACTAACTGTTCTCATTATATGTATTAAATACTCAACAAATTTTTTAGGTAAAAATTTGTTGAGTATTTAATACATATAATAAGAACAGTTAGTTTATACCAACCATCCGACGAAGACACTGTGATGTCCAAACAATTGTCATGTTTATGAATAAAAATTTAGTGAAGATTGAAACAATTTTGTTGTTATTTTTTAAATATTTTAGAAAAAAAGACGCTGGTGGACAACCAGAATATACCAAAATAGACTTATCACGCGAGGAAAATTATTTTTAAATAGTATGTGGAGGAAGATAGTGGCCATTTTCGAAATTTCACGAGAATGTCTCCCAACGACTTCATTTTTTTGTTGGAATCAATTCGTGAGACAATATCAAGAAACGATACATATTTACGAAAATTTGTTACTCCGGAAGAGAGATTGACTATCACATTGAGATATTTGGCAACTGGTGATTCATTTATTAGCCTACAATATCTTTTCATTATCCCAACTCCTTTTTAATTGAAACCTAAACCAAAGTTTACAAAATTAATTTTGTAAACTTTGCCTAAACCACAAAAATAATAAATACGTACTTTTTAATTTGAAACTCAACGAGGCAAAACACCGTCCACACCTGAACCAAATTCTCTTTGATGTACCGACTCCCGTCGAATGGTATCGCACGGCCTCGCTCCGAACGTCGTTCGGCCGAATGCCGTTTGCCTCTCCTCGGTGATACGTACACACCTGTACGTGAGCGGCGGCTCGCTTTTGCCTCGTACCCGTTCGTGCTCAGGTGTATACGCGCCTTAAGCATGCTGAATCGTCTGGATGGCCGCTATTGGATATTACATTCTCTCAATCCTGTCAATCAGTAAACATATAACAGGATGAGGTGGGCTTTCAATTTGCTAAAAGCGATCAGCGCCTGTTTTTTACCAATTATAAGAACCCCTTTTCCCGAAAAATTTAATGTTCTAGTTCTACCTGGATAATAGGCAACCCCGTCTGGGAACACATTATTTAGCTAAAAATATGCTAGTGTCAGGAAGCAATTACTATATTTATAGATTCTTTCGCCCGAAGGAAGTATTGTACCAGGAAAGATTTTTTTTAGATCCCAACGTTTTGGGGCTCTGGTCTAGTTTACAAAAAAATATGTTTTTGTTTCGGTGTGTCTTTCGGTCTATCTGTTCTCGACAGACAAAATAAATGTTTATAAAAAAATATTGTGGTTGCCTCACAGACTATCTATAGGAATATAATATAGAATCCACATATCAAAGAAAATAATCAGCAACAGAACTTGCAGTTATCTTGTAAATATATCATACGTTATTCGAAGAGGCTACAGAATAATTTTCATATGTCTCCGACTTATTATTGATATATTTGTTTACTTACACATTGATCAACTTACTATATTATTAATTAAAACAAAAAAAAATCATTTAGCTCAATATATTGACTGGCAATGTATTTTCTTCCTGGGCAAACTCCGCCATTACGGAAAATCGTGGGAATGTAACAAATGCCACCAATGGTATTCATTGCAGGATATCGATTCAGAAGCTCTCGACAATGGAACAGACAGTCTGGCATGAGAAAGTTGCAGGTGTTAGCAAAAGTACGCAGTGTTTCAGAAAATTTGTACTGGTAAAGTTTTTACTTTATCCTTACATAAAATAGCTGCTAAGAAAATGTATCAGTAATTATTAACAATATTTTTTGACAGGAGAGTTCTTGGCAGAAATTTACAACCTCTAGTTACTAATATTATTATCTATTTTGGAGGTACCTATGAAATAGCTTCATAACTATTTGAAAAAATCTACGGGGTGATATTTTCTTGGATTCACGATTGTTCACTTCAGTCACTGAGATTAAAAGTTAAAAAGTTAATACACCATGTTAAAGATTTCGCCTGGCTTTAAGTCATATTTTGCAAAATATCATTCAAACAATACAAGGTGTCAGAAAAACTCAAGATACCAAAAAGTTAAAGTATTAAACAGCAATCTACCTGTTTAAAAGAGATAGTCAGTGTTCGGGGGTTCAAAAGGCTCGTAACCCCCCAAAAAATGCCACCCTGTAGATTATTTCAAATAGTACTGAAGATAGGTACTTCAAAAATTATTGTATGTAAGATATTTCAATGAATTATCCTTAAAATGTCCAAAATACAGAAGGAAATCCAACATAAAACTAAAATTTTATCACATCGGAAATGAAACACTTCCGGCCCATGTTAATACAAATTTTTTCTTATTGTCGGCTAAAAAATCACAATTTTGTCGTTTTGTTATTGTTTTTCAAAGGGATCAGATCCTTTGGCCGAACATCAATTGATCGAAGTCACAACGGGCCCAATACGTGAATTGACCGAATACGTCAACTGGCCGAAACAATCGACAGAATGCCAGATTTATTCTATTATGACAGCACCTTTTAATTACTTTTTCTAATACTGTATAAATAAGATAACTTTGTGGTCCTAGCAACACGAATGATAACGGAAGTAAGCCTTCGTGTTACCTGGTTGCTATGCGGTGATAGCTACGAAAGTAGTACTTTCAGGGCCAGGCCAAAAAAGTAAAAAAAGACGCAAATACATATAGGATATTTTAATTTATTTTTTAAAAAAAGTACTTAGGTTATAATAATAATAGAATTTTAAACAGCTATTTGTTGGTATTAATAGTAACTGTGCAATTGGAAAAATTAGAAAAATAAATTGGTAGAACAATAATTGAATTATTAGCTACCGTAATTTGCATTATCGTATCGTTATTATGTTGGACCACTTTATCATTCACATTTGTCACCATTACTTCATTAGAGGAAATAGTAGAAATTTCATTTAAAACCTTATAAATTTTTACTTTATTTCTATACGAATCAGCAAGTCTTCCAACCGCCATGTCTCTTTAAATCCAAAATGTCAACATCTAAAAATCTAAACGAATACCCAGTATATTTATTTACGTCTTTAAGTTTTAAAAATTTTGCGATTTCTTTAGGTCCATTTGAAATATTGTGTTTTCCAATTACATACTTGATTTACACATCTACCCCGTTCATAACGTAAAATAAGTGTTCATCTTAAGCGTTCTATGGTCTAAGTTTATTATAATCCTATACTTATCTCACATAAGAAACTAAACCTCCACCATCGTCAGTGATTATAACTAATCATTTTTGATTTTTACGTCTTTTCACTTCATTCTGTTTTTCGTCTGTCCGCCATGTCCCAGCTACTCCCATTATTGTTATTACTTTCATAGCCAGGTAACTTTGATCCGAAGCATCAAGTAAAAACTTTGTAATTTTTTCTTTTTAAAAATTTTTTTATTTTTTAGCCTCATAATCATCGTTTTTCCTTTTAATAAATACAATAAGATTTTAAACTCCGAAATATTTTGATTGTTGTTTACGAAAATTGTCATTTTGAGCATAAAATAATATACCCACCACAGGTCGGTGGTGATAAAGGTTCAGATTTTTCTTGAAATTATGCCAACGTTACATTTTCGTTAATTCAAGCAACGTTTTATTAGCAAGTCATTTTAAAAACATAATGTATGTGGATAAGGGACGCTTTACCAAGACCTTACCTTCACCTTACTGTAAACTATTTCCATGGGTTGCTGGTTCATTTTCATCTGGCCGCGCAATCTCTGGCAGCTGCGGCTTGTAGACAGTAATAGACATCAATTTCACCAAACACTATATACTCGTATATAATATATATATATATATATATATATATATATATATATATATATATATATATATATATATATATATATATATATATATATATATATATATACATATATATATATATATATATATATACATATATATATATATATATATATATATATATATATATATATATATATATATATATATATATATATATATATATATCTTTTATTTTATTGCTTTGCCTTCTAAAAATACACTTCTCCTAAATGTATAAAAAGCCAGAAAACATGGCTACAGATATCTATTCCCTTGCGTATTCTAGTCGTCGTACCGAGGTATCAACGAGCCGCCCTTCCTAAATTCTAACCAATGAAATAATATCTGCTAAAATAAAATTCGGACGCGTCATTGCCAAATTAACTCTAATTGGTGACGACGGGTTACAAGGGGTTGCAATTCATATTCAATTTCAAGGCATGGTCCTGTTCTCGGTTCATTAGAACCCCCCGTTCCTCTGTCGAGCCTCTAGTGTTCAAGGAACCTTCGGCCAAGTGCGCCATTCGGGTCGTCAGCACCCACTCAAAGTTCTGTTCCTCTGTCGAACCTCTAGTGTTCAAGGAACCTTCGGCCAAGTGCGCCAATCGGGTCACCAGAATCCTCTTCTCCTCTTTCAAGTATATATATATATATATATATATATATATATATATATATATATATATATATATATAATCAGAGCTCAGAGGGCTCGAAAGAGGAGAGGAGGGTTCTGGTGACCCGATTGGCGCACTTGGCCGAAGGTTCCTTGAACACTAGAGGTTCGACAGAGGAACAGAACTTTGAGTGGGTGCTGACGACCCGAATGGCGCACTTGGCCGAAGGTTCCTTGAACACTAGAGGCTCGACAGAGGAACGGGGGGTTCTAATGAACCGAGAACAGGACCATGCCTTGAAATTGAATATGAATTGCCACCCCTTGTAACCCGTCTTGACCAATTAGAGTAAATTTGGCTTTTGAAGTTTCGCCGACAAAGGTGCCGGTTTAGAATAGAATAAATTGAGAGAAAGATTTTCTGTAGATATTTTCTCCGAAATGGGCTTTGTGTGTAGCCAACTACTACGTATTTAAAATAGAAGTTAAATAAACAAGATATGCTAGCTTGAATTTAATTATTTGCAAGGGGTTTTATACTTTATTGATTTTTAATATCTATTAGAAATAAAGACAGAAAAATAGAATTTAAACGAACTGTTTGGTTTCCCCAACAATATGACTGATTGTACCTTTCTTTGGATTTACCCGTTTGGCACATGCAATGTAAGCTGCCTTTTGAATGCAAGATTTCACTAAATTATTGAAATTCGAAATCTGTGACAGATAGCTGTAAGTAAGTCATTGCTATGGATTATTTTTTAACAGGACAGCTTTCTTGATATTATTTTTATTTAAATATAGTAATTATTAAATTAAGATAATATGGAACAGTAGTAAAAAAAATTAAATACATCACGCGATGCGAAAGCCCTTTCAGGTGTTCGAAGGTTTTGAATAGGCTTCTTCCCCGGTCATTTAAATACCACCCCGCAACAAAAAGCAAACTTTCGGGTCTAGTAATATAAATAAATTTTAGTGCTCTTATTGATTTTGTTTTTATTCTAATTTTGCAAATCTAATTAATTACATTCTTTGTTTGACTTTTATGTATTTTTATTTATAATCTTGATTTTTGTGTAGTTTTAACTTTGTAGCTTATTAACATCTCGTAATTTATAAACTTATGGATTTTGCCAATGGACGTATTTGGCCATTTGACTTTCGGCCAATGAACTTTCGATCAATTTACGTAGACCCATTTTGCAACACCCTGTATAGTTATTGGAAGATAAGTATGTAACACCAAACAGTGTATTTTCTTAGTTACCCCTACAACCATCAAAATTGAAGTCATCATCTAAGTCGCTCTGTTGAGTTGTATTATCAAACGTTAAGTATTAGTATTAGCAATCGAATACTAACTAACAATAAAACATTTTTTATAAAACTCAGATTAATGCAAAAATTAATCTAGCCTTTGAAGGATTCTGGGCAGGTTTATTGCAGAAACAAGACCACTGCAGATTAGTAAATTGAAGTTATGTTACAAAATTAAAAAAAATATATTTTCCCAGGTGCTTAAATAGATCTAGAAAATCTCCTTTCAAATATGTATCACAAGTTGTTATTTTTCTCCAGAGTAGCATGCATAACACAATTTATTCAAATTTAATGATATGGAGATATTGTGGTCATAAAAGATTGATAAAGATGGACCTTAAAATTAACTGGGAGCTGACAACTTGATAAAAAAATAAAACGTTAGAGTTCAACAGATCTATATTTTTGTACACATTTACAATAAAAACAAATAAATAACTAAACTAACAACATACAGGTTTAAAAATGACTAGAAATGTTTTTCACAATAATTGCTTCCATTTAAGAACCTTTTTTAGAGTAAAAAATGATTTTAATTTTCCATGCAACATGCGAGGACAAAACAAAGCTGAATTAAGTTAACCACAGAATCACGATAAAATAATTATCTTGTGACAAAAATTATATCGACTTGCAATAAAATTAGTTACAAACTGGATAGTTTTCTTCATAACGTTTATCTTGTAACAAGAATTCGCTCATTTATTCGTCATTTTGAAATATCTGTAAGAAAATATAATGAAAGAAAAATTATTATTAGCACTTCGCTTCTCAGGCATTTTACTAGACATGTAGAATTCCGTTAATGAAATTTTCTTTTAAGATTCAAGCAGAGAAAAACAAGACAGAGAGAATAATATCTCTTCTTCCCGCCAGATCGACAAGGCGATGGCCTTCAAACGGCAACATCCCGAGATTGGCGCGTTCGATTCTCACAATACATCCCGACCCGAGAAGAGCAAATCAGAGAGAAGCGACATAATCGAGTCCGGCCGCTGTGCTCGCGCTCGCCGGCATATTTAGTCCGGTAGTCGATGAGTTGGTTTTGTGTTGGGAAAACTATTTTTGATGCTAAGTTTTAAGTATTTAATTTGTTGCTGTAATGTATAAAAATTCTTAAATTATGCTTGGTAATCCCTGCACGTTTCGTGGGTGTTATTCAAAAGAGGGACAATGATTTAGCATGTTTACGTTTCCAAAGGATCCTGAACGGTAAGTACATATACACCTTTATTACACCAAATTATACCGGCCAACTGTCTATTATGTAGACTGGAGGTCACAAAATTTTATACCCCATCAAAGGTGCCGGCGTATTTTGTCGCTTCTCTCTGGTTTGCTCTTCTCGGCCCCGACATTAGCCAGTGCGGTAGCAACACGGCAAGCAGAGAGAGTTTTCTACCGCGTCTCTGTCAATACTCTGTACTTTATAATAACCCAAAATCTGCAGTGCACGCCCGCCGTAGCTTATTTGAACGTCGGTTTGGAGGTCATAGAAAGCAAATCGTATTTATGAATGAAATCAGTACGAGATATTATTCTCTCTATCTTGTTTTTCTCTGATTCAAGTAAACAAACTATTTTTGTATCTCACGGCTATTCTATTCTTTGCGTTGGTAAAAAACTTTAAAAAGCGGCCCCAGAAGGTAGCAAAGCATGTCTTAATAAAATCTCTCTTCAGTGGAAATATTTGATATTATTTTTAAATAGCTTTGATAATCCTGAGAAAAGATGAAAAAATTAGTTTTTAGTCAGTTTTTGGTACCTATCTCTAAAATGGTACGTTCAAATACAATGGTTTATGAACTCATTTTAAAGATAATGTAATTGTCTATAAATCAAAAAAATATGCCTCTCTATCTACATCTGTTTAAAAGATATAGGTAAGAGAAAGTTGAAAAATTCGAAGAAAAAAATTATGGAATCAGAATGTTTTGATATACATATCTCAATAATTGTAAGTTATGAATAAAATTTTTCATCATTTTCAAAAAGTTGACTCAATTTCAGGAAAAATACAAAATGCGTTATTTATCTGGAATAAAACCAAAGATAGGATCGTCGGCAAAAATATGCCCGCGCCGACGCAATTGTGTTGACAGTGCCAACAGTGTAGAGCGCTATGACGAAATGCATTTAATAGCTGTATTATTAAGTTTTGTCGAGTTTTACTTGGTAAAAATATAAAATTGATTCCTTTTAATTTAAATTCCTTTCAATGAATTATTTTCAATGTATTATTTTGTCCTTTTATATATACACATTAAAAATAATTAATTTGTAAGTAAAGGGAATTAAATTTTAAAAAAGTCAGTTCTATATTTTCAGTACGTAAATAAAACTCGAAAAAAACTTAATAATACAGCTATTAAATGCATTTCGTCATAACGCTCTACGGGGTTGGCACTGTTAGCACCGTCGCATCGACGCGGACATTCATTTTCCGACGATCCTATCTTTGGCTTTATTTCAGACAAAAGATAATTTTTAATTTTGCATAAAATTGAGTTATCTTTTTGAAAATGATGAGCAGTTTTAACCATAACTTATAATTATTAAGATATATCACAACATTCTGATTCTATAATTTTGTTGTTCGAATTTTTTAACCTTCTCTTACCTATATCTTTTAAACAGATGTAGATAGAGGCAATTTTTTTTTTTGATTTATGGGTAATTGCATTATCTATAAAATGAATTTATGAACCCTCTTATTTGAACGTACCATTTAAGAGATAGGTACCAAGAACTGACGAAAAACTCAGTTTTTCATCTTTTTACGGGATTATCAAAGCTATATAAAAATATAAAATATTTCCACTAAGAAGATATCGTTTTCAGGACTTGAAAGAAAATTATACGCCTTAACAAATTTTGACACAATCCTTTTTTATAAAATAAACCAGCTTAACCTAGAAAAATTAGTAAAATCAAGTTTCCTTTTCAAACTATTGATCTAGGATTTTCATTCTGGACTTAAATTACTAATTATTGATGTTTAAAAACCATAACATAAGTGATCTTGTCAAAACCGAATCCTAAGCTTAGCATTTACACCTTAGCTTGTACATACTTGTCTCGGATTATGTAAGTCGGCACGATGACGTAAATATTGATGTTGTTTCTTCGTTATTAAGATATCTCGTAGTATCCAAAGTTAACTACTTACGTTACGACAAGCACTCTATTATTGTTATATAAAAACCAAATATGTTTAGAATTATTCAGCTGAGATACGATTTTTAGTCTGAAAGAAAAGATGAACTAGAACCATCTTTGTTGGTTCTAGGATCCTCTGGAACCCAAACCTTGGCATGCATAATACCATTTGTGTTCGACTCTTTTACTCTAGACCATGATAACGAGTGAGCAGTGTATAAACCTCCAGCACCTGAAATAAACAATCTTATTATTGTACTGATATTTTAATTTGTAAACGAAATGGGCATTCAAAAATTTGTTGTTCAGGCTAAAATTATTAGCACTTTTGAAAATCTACACAGAGTGACCTTCAAATATATATCAAATAATATCGGATATTCCAGAAAGCGATACCCTCAGTTAAACAAAAAGTTTAAGTCGGATCTTCATGTTTTCTACTGCGCAAAGTAAGCGTGTTTGATTGGGTGATATCTCCCTTTAAGGTGCGCGCACACTTAGGCGAAGCGAAGAGAAGAGAATTTTACCCGTCCAAGAAACTTACGTGCAATCAAATGGAAGCCCGCACAACGCTTCTCGACGCTTCAGTGTGCGGGCTCCCATTTGATTGCATGTAAAGTTCTTGGATGGATAAAATTCTCTTCTCTTCTCTTCGCGACGCTTCGCCTAAGTGTGCGCGCACCTTTAGTATAATATGGGGCGACAAATTAATTTTTAACCATTATGTATTCCCTTACCTATCCAACTGTCTTGGTTGAAGGACACAAAACCTAGAAACTTTACAACCAGTATCCGAAAAATGAAGCGATTCGGGACACATTTCGTCGCTGGAAAGACAGCGTAAGTCCGAAAACCCGAATGACCCCCCAAGGTCATATTTATAAAAATACAAACTGGCGTTTCTCTCTCTCTTATGGTTATCGTGATATTAAAATTTTCCAAAAAGTTTAGACAAAAAGACGGCTCTCTTTTAAAATTCGATAACTCTGTAAATACATCTTTCTTTGCAAGAATATAACATTTAGCATAATCTACTTAGTCTACTAAATAACTTACATAAATATACTGTAAATTATAACAGAAGAAGAAGGTTCAGTAACCAATGCGATACTGGCTTAATTTTCAATCGCTTCTCCTGAAAAATATATTAAATGGAGTTACTCCCCTTTGTCTTCCCAGCGACGATTTGTAAGAACTCTTTTTCTTAAAATCAATAAAGAAACCGCCCGCTGAAAATCGAATTCGAACCGCACTGTATATTGGATTGATGGAGAATTTTTGCTACCGACTGGCAGATGGAAAGGTAAAAATCTTGGTTCTAATTATTGGTACCGCAAACGTTTTAGTATTTGATGCGAAACAAAGGTGGCGATATAAATCCTAATTTTGCAGTAGGTATCAGTCATCAGCGAAACTGATGTTGAGGTTCTTTTGACAATCGGCCAGAATGCGTTCTGGCAATGAGAAAATACCAACGCGTTGTAAATGCCAGTTGATACATCCATGACGTGATGTGATGTTAAATTTATTTTTATTATTATGCATATTGCTTACTGGATCTACTGAACACTTTTAAGGGCGTTATTGTATGTAAACCAAAAATTATACCTATTAATGACTAAAATCCTACTATTTAATAATACGCACTATGATTTGTATTTTTTCCACCCATGAAGAACCATCCCTAATAGACCTTAATTATTTAATGTCGCAGAACGTTAGATTGATTTGTTCGGGGCCAAGGGCCAACTTACCCTACACTGACGGTGGTGGTTTCTAAAATATGAAAAGCCCGTGCAAATGGCATTTGTAACGCAAAGCAGCTGCTTCCGGTGATGTACAGTTACACTTGATGTGGCAAAATAAACAATAACCCCATTAAGAATAGAGGGTGTAAGTTTGGACTCAAAATAATATTAATGTTTCCCATCTGAAAATTCTGATGACAATCCTGTATTTATAATAATAATAAGGTGGATTTAATATACCAGATTCAGTTTTTTTATTGTTTATCGCAGCGCCCAGAAATAATGTAATAATCAACCAAAATTTGTACAGATTACGTCTGGTAGGCTCAAACCTTGCAATAGCAGTTGCATGCAAAAATTAATAGTGTACTAGTAAATTAGTTCCAAGTTGAAGTAAAATAGGCAAAAATGTAGCGTTAGAATCACTCAGGTACTCCATTATTGAGGTAACCGACATCACTTGATTACTGAAATTATTAGTCGAGTTCTAATATCAGGTGAAAATCATCGCTTGATAATAATTGTAAGCCGAAATGTATCGACTAACGAGTTATCATTACCCGATCGTCATAAGAAAGTACTGTCGAGGTTGAAGTTCATTACTCGGGTCGGAAATGAAAGGGAAAAAGCGCTCTTTCGCTAAAACTGAATTTCATAATTATATATCATCTTAAATCTTAAATTAGTACCGGCAAATATCTTTGCTATTAGTAAAGATAAATACACCAAATTATAGGTGTATCTTATTGGTTAATAAATCTACTCTTTTATGTAATTTAACTTTTTCAACCCCCTTGAGGGGTGACGCTAGGGCGTTGAGGCCAAACATTTTAAATGCCACCCTATGCCATGTAGTACCTCATTTAAAGATCTTCAAAAAAGAAACATTTTACGGCAAACCCCAGGCACAGATTACTCCTACCAGATGCGAATCTCTTAATAAATTTCCTATATCAAGATTCCGCGGTCTTGGCGCTTCGGACAGTGCGGCCGGTCGCTTCGAGCGTCGATGCCGTGAATGGAATTTTCCACGCGTTTGGTAGGTTTTAATTCAGAGAAATTATGGATTATATTTTAAAATATTAAAACATGATATTGTGTGGCATTTTATATAAAATTATATCATTAACAAATTCAAAATCGTATATCGTTTATTAAAATTACACTACAACCTAGTACAACCACAATTTAAACCATAAAATCAACGCAACAAAACTGATGTAATAACATTAGCCTGCTATCTATTCCACCGAGACGCTCGCACACACTAACACCGAGGAATTCACCGTTCGGCGACAGATTAAATATGGTGCATCGCCACCTTATAATTTCTCTAAATTGGACCACCGTCGAAAGCCTAAAGGTGCGTACAGACCTGACGAGACACGCCCGCGACGAGACCGCGACGAGCTCGCGACACGCACGAGAGGCGCGCGCGACTCTCGCGAGAGGCGCGCGAGACTCTCGCGCGAAATGCGTTCCCACTGATTATCCACGAATCGTTTTTCAGTCAGTGACTCCAGCATGTCGACTAATCATGAGATAGCTGCATGTTGTACAATATTATGCGGTGGTGCAATGATAATCGCTGTAAGCAGACAACAAAAAGAAGACGGAGATGGTGGCGTACCGAACTTTACTTTTTTCTATAATAATTAAATTTGTGTCCTTCGGGTTCCAAAGGTTTGGTTTCGACTCATAGAATTTAATTAATTCTAATTGACTTTCCTCGTCCCATTCCATATTTTCACTACTGAAAAGTCCGAAACTTGTCAAAGTGTATATGTAGTTGTCGCGCACCAAAAAATAAACCCGTCCACACTGCGACACGCTCCCCTTTGATCTGTCGTCGAAAAACCGACAGCAGATGGATTGCGACGAGCCTCAAGCGCGCCTTCTGCGACCCTACCGCGAGCCACGTCCACACTTGAAATTTTGGCGTGTCTCGTGAGTGTCGCGGGAGTGTCTCGTCAGGTCTGTACGCACCTTAAGATTCGCATCTGGTCGGAGTAATCTGTGCCCCAGGTCCGTATCTTAATTTGTTTTTAAATGGCAAGCCTATAAAAATTAAAAATCGTAAAAAATACAAATTTAAGTACCTTTATTTCTCTTATTACTTTAATAGTGGTTCACAATGACCACCATAAACTTCTTGGAAGTAATATAGTCGATTTTAGAACTCTGCCAAGAAGTAACACATGGCAGTCTCGAAAATGTGAGAAGTGAGTTAAAAAATCGACTTTATTACTGCCAAGAAGTGGGTATTTGGAACAACTTTTAAACTAACAGGGGAAATAAAGGTATTTAAATTTTAAATTTTCTTTACGATTTTTATTCTTTAAAGGCTTGCCATTTAAAATCGAATTAAGATACGGACCTCAGGTTTGCAGTGAAATATTTCTTTTTGAAGACCTTTAAAATAAGGTACCACATGGCATAGGGTTTCACCCTTCAAGGGGGTAGACAAAGTTAAATTACATAAAAAAGTAGATTTATTAAGCAATAACATACACCTAAAATTTGGTATCTCTATCTTTGCTAATAGCAAAGATATTTGCCAATACTAACACTTTCGGGACACCCTGTATACTTTAAGATACTAAAAATAATTCTGGTTTATTTAAGTTATATAAATTGGAATTTATAATTCATTTCAATTTAACTGTCTACAGCAATTATTTACGTGCTCGTCAAGAATGAGGAGCAAAGAAATTGAATTTAAGAATTTATCATCGAGTGTATATTGAGTTGCCTATACTTACCATGCCTAACCAGAATCATTTATTTATAATGTAAATAAATGTATTTGTATGCGTAGAGTACGTATCTTGATTATAGTGTAATCTGTCTGTAAAAATACCACTGCAAGTACCCCGAACAAACCCTTTTTCCATTTGCCAAGAACAGCCGAAATCAACAGAAAGTAGTGCAAAGTTAATTAAAATTTTTATATAAATATCTTTAAATGTAATCGCCAAACTCCAGTCAGCATATTTTCGTAAACATTTATTTTTATGGTTTAATAAATCCTATAGCTATGCTAGATTGAACATAATTGTTGAGGATATGATTTACCTCTGTCACAGTATAGCGTAAGATAATTTTTTTTATCTGATGCAACCCAAGTAGACTTCTAGCCTAAGCACTAGCGTACCGTGGGAGTCTGAAGAGAAATGTAATGTATTGACACGGGATTTAAAGGATTGGAAGTTTGGAGGGGAAGGGAAAATATCAGCAGGAAATTTGTTCCATCATATGGACAACCTAGGTACGAATGAGCGAGAAGTAGGATGTTCTCGGCTTTTGTAGCTGGAAAGTAAAGGGATGCATACGAAAAGCGCCTCTTGATCTGTTAGGAATAGTCAAGGGGGAATTATAGCGGCAAGTTCTTCAGAGCAAAATTCATGGAAGTATCGGTAAAAGAGAGATAAATCCCCAACAACGGGGCGATGAGTGAGAGATTATTGTGAGGACTGGGTCGTAGATAAATCGAATGGCTCTCTTTTAGATATATTTAAGGATGTTAACTGTCGAAGGTGATGCCGCTCCCCAGATGTGAGAGCAATACTCCAAGTAAGGTCTCATTTGGGAAACATAGAATATGTGTAAGTTGGAAGGGGAGAAGTATTTTCTGACTCGAAAGAGAAAACCAAGCTTTTTAGCTGCTGATATGGCTATTAAAGTAATGGGTTTGTGCCAGCTGAGATCATGTTTGAAAACGATACTAACGATGAACGTTTCATTGTTCTATAGGGCTTGGTCATTTATGTGGATGGGGTAAGTGTTGCCGGATTTCTTGCGTGACAGGGAGCAAGACTGGGTGAGGCATTGAACTGAACAGGGTTCTTGGCTCCCCAATTTAAGATTAATTGAAAATCTTGGGAAATGGTTGGGTGCATAGATCTGCGTCTATTATCCAGCTCTTGATTCGAGACTTATCTGGAAAAATGAATATTGGGGTAAAGAGTACTATCGTTAGCATTACTGTGGATGGGATTGGTAATTGAAGAAAGCAGGTCATTAAGGTGAAGGAGAATGGGGTTGGGGCCATGGCTGAACTTTGGGATACGCCAGCTTTGATAGGATGGAAGTTAGGCGAGTGACCGTCCACCACGAACCACGACAGATATGCGCTGATTAGAGGGAAAGCTTCCTATTCAGATATATAGTTTGGGACCGTAAGAAGGTAGTTTGTTGGGGATGCGGTATGCCACACTTGGTTAAAGGCACTTAAAGGCCTTGGAAATATCAAAAGCAACAATCTGGGGTTCGCCAGGAAATTCTAGAGACTTATTCCAGTTATTGGAGATTAGCTGTGGATCTTTTGTGACGAAATCCGTACTGTCTGTCAGATTATAGAATTTGCAAGTTGGTTACTTTCTCCATAACTTTACTGACAACAGAGAGAAGAGATATAGGTCTATAATTGGATGAAAGGAACTTGGAACCTTTCTTCGGGACAGGCTGCACACAAGCAGACTTCCAGCTATCTGGGAAAATACCCTTGTCATAGGCATAGGAGATCTGAAAAAGGCGAGTTAAGATGGGTGCAAGTTCTGGAGCGAACTTTTTTTTAGAGCAATTGCTAATGTGCCACCAGACCGGATGACTTAAAGGTGTTTAGGGATAAAATATTTTTTTTAACTTGTTTGACCTTAAGTATTATGTCAGACATTTGGTGCTACAGACGTAGTGGTTGGAAGAGCGAAATTGACGGGAGGAATAATGGTGGAATTGGTAGCGAATTGTTTGGCAAATAGTTCAGCTTTCTCTTTAGAGGTGGGGATAATTTCGTTGAAAGAAGTCAGGGGGAAAGGTACTTCTACAGAAGTTTGGACTAATGTTTTTGGCCAGTGACCAAAAAGATTTGTTGCCGTTTGAATATGAAAGCACTTTTATCTTTTATGCTGCTGTTAAAAGCATATTTGGACTGAAAGGTACGTCTCCACCTAGCAAGCAAATGTTTACGAACGTTTGCAAATATTTGCGAACACATTAATTCGTCCAGTTCGACATTTATTATTCGCGTTCTCTGCTGTCTGTGCATTGTCGGTACATCAAAAGAAATTCGTTGTTCATCAGTATTTGTGCGCGTTTAGTGAGAGTAGCGAGACAAGACGACTATTTAGTAAAGAAACAATTTATTTATTTTTAGTAGTAGATGCTATACTAGGCACTCTCAATAAACATATGGAGTGGAATAATAATAAATGTCTCCAGTTAATTGAATTTTATTTAAATAAATCCGAATTATGGCAAGCAACCCACACATTTTACCATAACAAAATAAAAAAATATGACGCCTTTTTTAATTTTCTCTTTTTCAATTAAATCACATAATTATTATAAAAGAGTCTGCAATAAGTTTTCTTCTCGGTACCATTTTAAGTTTTTTTTAGGTCGGAACAGTGACAATAATTTTGCTGGTGAATATTTGCTTGGTGAAAACGAAATATCAAACATACGTTCGCAAACATTCGCAAACTTTTTCGAACGCTTGTGAACGTTGCTAAGAATGTTTTTTTGGTGGATAAGCACTTTAAGATTGTATTAATTCCTTGCCTTGGTGGAAATCTGCCGATTTTCGGGATTAGGAATTTGGAGATACATTTTGTGAGCTTAAACTTTTTTGACTATGGCTTTATTACATGCCTTGAAGAACCAGGGCCTTTGATGGTGTAGTTTAGGTTTCTTGCGGGTATGTGGAATAAAACTTTCAATGCCTACTTGAATGATATCTGTGATATGAGAGGAAATATCGGAGAGATCAGGAGTGGAAAAAAGATAGGGTTCGAAGGGAAAGCAGAGAAGAAGTTTCGAAAACCATCCCAGTAGGCAGAACTGTAGTGCCAGATGGTGCGTTCAGGCATGATTTCAACGAACTCGTGATGTATGGGCAAGAAACGGTAATGCGGCTTTGATCTGAACGACCAAGGGGAGCGGATACAGATGTTAAGTATGGCAACCGTCATAAATACTAAATTTATGTAGAGAATACAAAAAAATATATATTCTCGTATTTCTGATTTATTTGGGTTACCTATATGCATTTATATGAGTCCTTTTTTTACAAATCGTAAGCCTAAAAATCTTCATGATTTTCAACTGGTGGGATTTTTTTTACAAATTATATAAATAAAATTAGCTAAAGCGTGTATCGGGATTTTTTTAAATGTTTCTTCGAAGTTATGGTGTTTATGAATTTGAAAAGGTTGCTGGTTTCTGTCACATTGCAAATTCATTATCTCAGGTTCAGATTGATACCGTTGTCTCACCGTTGTATTTATTGTTGTATTAGCTTTCTAATTGCATCCAACAAAGAGTTTTATAACATTAATTAGTGAACATTAGTAACAAATTAATTGTTAAAAAAAAACTTTTATGCTCGCCCCCACAGCGTATCGCAAAAAATATCATTATATGCCTTGTGTTTTACTCTAATAATCCGTCAAAAATAAAAGTGGAGTCTCTATTAGGTCCAAAGATATTTATTAATTTCGAGCACGTGTTACGCGCCGAAAGCTATGAGCTGCGCGCTGTGCGCCGCATGTCGCGCACAATGTACAGTTTCAGCAGTCTTGCACTCGTTGCTGGTGAAGGTGAAGAACGAAGATCTACATTCAAAAATATGAAAATAAGTTTACATAAACATGGCTCCTCAAACGCTTCTTTTTCGACATACAGGGTGTTTAATATTTTAATTTTTAAAAGTTTCTTTTTAAATTCTCGAAAATGCGTTAAGATATTGACATGACTTTTGGTACACGCCAGTATGTAATCAAAGGGTACCTTTACGTGCAAAAATGTTTTTTCTAATGTACTTGCATCTTGCATCAGTGGCGTGCGTGCTGGTAAATCTATATTTTTAGCGAAAAAAATGGCACGTCGCTGATTTTTTGCAAAACTGATACCGTTCTCTTAAAGCCCAATTAATTCTGGGTGAAAAGTGTCTCTTGAGCTTTTTTGTTTTGACGCACCGTTTTCGAGATAACAATTATTATTTCTTACAATAATAAAAAATTAAAATTAACTTTTTTAAACGTATATTTTGTTCAGGAACCAGTGCTTTTTGATTTAAGTTAATAGTAGATGCCGGAAATGGCTTCTCTAATACATGCTCTAAACAGTATTCGCATATTTTTCCTAACTAGAATATGCCCTTAAAATTTCTTAAAATCTTTTTGTAACACTCTGTATACGTCGACGTAACGTGGAAATAGCTTAAACAATCGGTAAAATTACACTTAACCAGTTCGGGATGTGAATTTAATTCAAAAATGTACTTGACTCTACAAACCGACAGTTGTCATAGACACCCAACTCGCATCTTCGGCTCAATAGGGCCTTTGCTTATCGAATTACATATTTTTTTAAAGAACTGTCTCATATCTCTTTATAAATGTTTTAAAAGAGCCTTTGAAATTGTTACTAAATACAAAAAATAATAAATATACCTTAACTTACCCCTTATAATAATTTTCTTAGGTTCATCCTTCTGCGTTATTCTTCTATGGCCATTAAAATATTCAGAATTTGAATTTCTATCAGTCCTTACTAACTCACTAAGAAAATTAATATATCCTATGGCTAACTTTAGGGTATCCACCTTGGATAGCCTTTTTTCGTAGGGTAACGTAGGTATATGTGCCCTTAACCCTTCAAAGGCGTCGTTAATGGACTGCATTCGTTTTCGTTCCCGGAGATTAGCTGCTTGTCTTTGCTGGACTTGTTGTTGGGGACACTTGCTTTTCCGCCGATGTCGGTGTAGACGTCTGAAATTTAAAAAATATATATTTTACTCTAAGGGTGTTTCAAAAAAACATATGTCAACATAATATGGGGAAATTCTTCATACAAAAATAAGACAAATAGTTTTATGTTTTATGGGTCCACTCTTGCTTCGTTTGTGAGATATTGTGTGTAATTTTATTTTAATTTTTTAGTTTTATTTGAATACCACCAAAACAACTTCAGCAATTTGAATTAAATTGGGGTTGTTCAAGGTATTTAAATAGTACTTACTTTATCATTAAAAAGGCGTGGATGGCTTCACAAGGAGCGTGCGTATAGGCTGGCACTAAAATAATGTGTAGGAAAAATGCGCTGCACTGGCCACTTTTTGATAATATAGGCAATTAGATGCTTAAGTTATACAATATGTCGACGAATGGGGTAGACAAGAGGACCAATGGACAAAAAAGCAAAAAATACTAAAAAAGGTTATTCCTTATAAAAGTTTTTGATTGCTTTAAAAATAAGATCAACGATGCCAAAGTTGTTTTTTTGTACAGGGTCCCCAAAAATATAAAAAAGTTACATTTGGTTAAGAGTAAAGCTGTTTTTTTTTTAATTTCAATGCAAAATGTTAAATAAAAAGTTATTTTAAATTTTAAAATAATTTTTATTCCAGATTTTTAAGTCAAAATTTGAAATTTCTAAATTACCCTTTCAAAATCAAAATTGTTCTAAGTCACATTGTCACCTTTTTTATTTGATTATACCTTTGATAGCAGTGACGAATTTGTTAAAATAATAAAGAAGTCTTTAGAGCAAAGAATATTTAGAATCCAAAATTACAGAAATGGAGAGAATTGTTATCGGTACGTTATTAAGAAGTTTCAAGAAAAGTTTTAAAATGTACAATTATGCAGAAGGTGAGTACATAAATTAGTAATCAAATTAAAAAAAAAACAGTCATGTTAGATATTATAGAAGACCAAGAAAAGTTACGACGAAAACGATGCTTCTACAGTATTAATTTTGCAATCTGTTAATGAAAATCCTATTATGTCTTTAAGAAAACGAGCAAGTTCACGAGTGTGTAAAAAAGTATTCAAAATGTGTTTAAGGCAAATAAAATTCGTCCTTTTAAACCAGTTTTTAAACAAACTTTGGATAATGGGAACAGTTACAAACGCTTGGATTTTTGTTTGTTGGTCAGTGATGAAATTCTAAGTAACAACGTCAACTTCCAGAAGCTGATAATGTTCTCAGATAAGTCAACCTCCAGTACAAATGGCACTGTAGCTTCTTAGATTGTGAGATACTACGGTAGGAAAAATCCAGAGTTTAGAATTGCGAACCGGCGCGGCGCGGCGCGGCGGCGTCTGTAGTTTAAAAAAGTAAATGTTTGGTGCGCTATTTCCTATTATGGGATAATAACATATTTTTTTGATAATACCTACATGTAATATACATTCTTATTTATTTATGCTAAAGTCATTTTTGTCAGGCGAGTTAGAAGAATTGCCTTTTCAATATCGCCGAAATGTGTATTTTCAGCAAGATGGGTGTCTCGCACATTATGGTGCAGAACTAAAGCGTACCTCACACGGTCAATAATACTGACAATATGTTATTATATTGACAAACATATTGACCGTGTAAGGTGGATATATTGATGGTTTGATGGATTGAAGTGACTCGAGTTCGAATTTCCGAATATCAGGCATCAATATCAGCGAGTAGGGGGCTACTGTCAGTATTATCAAAGTTTACAGATATTTATTCTGTACACTTTGGTATTACTGATCGTCTAGGGTGCGCTGCCAATATTGGATCAATCCGTAGTGTGTGTAACGTCAGTTGCTGTCAACAATGGAAGC
The DNA here is from genome assembly GCA_963971165.1 of Philopedon plagiatum. NCBI lineage: Eukaryota > Metazoa > Arthropoda > Insecta > Coleoptera > Curculionidae > Philopedon > Philopedon plagiatum. The sequence goes on along the minus strand of OZ020189.1, from coordinate 123,624,404 downwards.
AGCGAGCACGCTTTTTTAACTAATCATTCATCCGCGCTTACGCTTTACTGTACGTTGATGCCTAAACTTAAAATTATCGCAATACTGGTATCTGTCGAAGATCCATTTTCAATAGGCACGAATAATATAGTAGGTTATGTACTGAAGGAAATATTGGCAATAATACCTACCCATCGTGTAAGATGGAAGAATATTGATACAGAGATTGAAGTGGATTGTTGAAGTATTGTCAGTATTGATTGATATCAATATTATTGGCCGTGTAAGGTACGCTTGAGAGATTGGTTCAATCGCAAAGTTGAAAATCGATGGATGGCCCATCCATCAATGGTTCAATTTTGTGCCCCCCTAGAACTTCACCATTTGTGATATTATGTTTCTCTGGGGGCGCATTAAACAACTAACATACGAAAGACCGATTGAAAGTGACAAAGAAGTTTTAAAGCAGAAAATTTTAAGAGCGGAAGAATCGATTTAACTGGAAGAAATAAGAAGAAGCTTTAGCCATTTTTACCTAAGTTAAAAAAATGCATAGAATGTGGACGAGAAGTTTTTGAAAAATAAATATGATTTGTTCTTAGTTTTTTTTTAATTTAATAAAATAAGAAATATCTCTCGAATGTTACAATAATTATTATTAAATATTCCACCACTAATTTTCTTTAACCTGAGACTATAATTTTGGATTATAAATATTCTTTTTTCTAAAGACAATCTTTATTATTTTGACAAATACGTCACAGTTACCAAAGGTGTAATCAAATAAAAAAGGGACAATATTTGTCAATTTTGATGTTAAAAGCGCAATTTAAAAATTTCAAACTTTTATTTGAATATCTGGAATAAAAATTCTTTTGAAATTTAAAAGGACTTTTTTATAACGATTTGCATTACAATTTTAAAAAAGGTAACCTTTAGTCCTGACCAAATTTTACGTTTTTGTATTTTTTGCAAACCCTGTACAAAAAAAAAACAAATTGTTGGCATCGTGAATCTTATTTTTAAAGCAAGCAAAAACTTTCATAAAGAATGACCTTTTTTCGTATCTTTAACTTTTTGGTCATTTGTCCTTTTGTTTACCGCTTCCGTGTACATTTTTTCAATTTCGGCTTCATTCAAAAAATAAATTGAACGTGGCGAAAGGCCATTTTCGCCATTTCCTGTGATCATATTCAGGTAGATTTAAATCATAGCCTTCTCGATATGCTTCGCTATACAGAGACTTTTAGTTTGTCTCTGTCTAACGAAGCATATCGAGAAAGCTATGATTTAAATAATAAATAACTTACACGAATTAAAAACTTAAAGTAAGCCTTGAAATTCAAAACGATATTAACATTTTTGCCAACATAAAAAAGGTAGAATTTCAGTGCAATATTTATAATTTTGAAATTATCTTAAATCCATATTTTGCAATTTTGCCCTGATATTGATGTATCGGACCATCGCGTCGTACTGACACGTGCCATCGCGAAACGTCGAGCTGACCGCGGTCCCTTTGATCCCTGCACAAAAGAATTATTTTATTTTTCAAGAGAGAATTTTTATTTCTGAATTAAATCAATGAATAAAATATGGACTCTACTTTTCACAACCCAAGTCTCATTCAAATTGCGAAAGTTGTTTCAGTGATATTTTCTAAAAGCCAAAAAAAAACTAAAAAAAGTTATCACCCTGTATTTCAGAAGCGAGGCATAAGAGTAAATCAATGTTGATAAATGATAAGAACTATTTGTCATTTTTGAGGAATCTTCCCACGAGTAGCACACGCTGCACAAGTAGTATTCTTAATCTGCAAGCTCAATGTTCAAAACAGGGCGTGAGATATAGGGTGTTTCAAAAATTACATAACAATAAATAAATATAAATACAATTTAGAAAACGTTAAATCTATGTTAAAGGTAAATAATAATGAAAATTTGATATGAAAAAATTGAGAATCAATTCTCTAACCACCTGAAAATTCCCTATACAATAAGGATTTCAACAAATAATGGTAAAACAGCTATTCTCCTGGCTACATGCCCCTCCGAGCGCTGAATTACATACCAAAATTTACCGTATTTTCTTCTAACACAGTTAGATAAGAAAATACTAACGTTTCGAATGCACGAAACTACCAGAAAGAAGGAAGCTTTTTCTTTAGTTAGAATATCGTCACCTGCAGACCGGTTTCGAACCACAGGTGACGATATTCTAACTAAAGAAAAAGCTTCCTTCTTCCTGGTAGTTTCTTGCATTCGAAACGTCAGTATTTTCTTATCTAACTGTGTTAGAAGAAAATACGGCAAATTTTGGTATGTAATTCAGCGCTCGGACGGGCATATAGCCCGGAGAATAGCTGTTTTACCATTATTTGTTGAAATCCTTATTATATATGGAATTTTCAGGTGGTTAGAGAATTCATTCTCAATTTTTTCATATTTATATGTACCCCTGACAAGTAGACTTCATTCATATTTTTAATGAAAATTTGATTTATGTATTAATTTGCCGATAAGAGGTCTTCAATTAATTATCGCTGAATTACACTAAAAATTGAATAGTAGATGAAAATAAAATTGCATTGTGAAAACTCAATAACAAAAACTCAATAGTGAAAATTCAACTGCACATATTTTAATGCAGTCGGTTCTACAGTAACTAAAAAGAGAACCTGCATTATTGATTCAAATAAATCATACCAATATGTTGTAAATTATAATAATTGAACTCTAAATTTTACGATACAGCTTCAGCACTGTATCAAAAAACTTACTCTTTTGAATCTGCAGCATTATTTTCCTGATCACTACTATACGAATAATTCGACAATCCCGAATCACTGCTGTTCTCGTCATACAAGAACAAATCACTACTATTGGAGGAGCCCGTCGAACTGTTACTATTCCCGTTTGCAGTGACATACGGATTGGCATCGAAAAAGAACTGACGGGCGTCCAAATCCAAATGCTCCATGTTAAACATTGTTTAAGCCCTTTCTAATTACTTTTATCATAACATTTATTTATTCAACTTACGATTGTATGCTAACGATCGACACGTGTGTCACGTGTCCCGATTGAAATGACACGTGTCTACGTTCAGGAACTACTAACAGGAGAACATTGGAATCTTTTACACCCCCTAAATAAAATTGGGCTCCCCCGGAGTTTGTTTGCCGGAGCCCGCTCCGGATTTGTGGAAGCTTTACCGAAGGGTAGCGCAGACTCCGCCCCGAGTTGGGTTTAAATATCGATTTTAGTACTGTGTGTTATCTAGCTTATTATGTTTTGTTTTATCTTTTGTAAGTACATTAACAAAGATAATATAGATATAATAAGAGTAAAAACATAATACTGAGCTTCGAAAAAGTTTGGAATATTGTAAATATCGTAGAAATGACTTGGCATATTTTAATCAAAGGAACTAAGGAAAATTTCGAATTTGGATTACACTTTCTTGCCAAAGCTGTACCGTGAGAGTCCTATGTGTAGTTAACTATTTTATTTTAAATATAATACAACACAATTATAAGTTCAGAGGTCACACAAACTAAATGTTGGGACAAACATTATTGGTGATAATAATGTTTGTAATAATAATCTCCCTTTCATTAAATTAACTTCATTGTGACACCTTCCAATTCATGGTCAGCAATAATATTAAATCTGAAGTAAATTAAGTATAGGTATAGTAATTTTTTTTTATATGGGACAGCCCTAGTACTGCCGTACGAAAGCAGAACCTAGTAACTCTGAATTGACCACTTTTCAGGAGAGCGGTTTTTCTAAAGTTCTCTAGCCGTGTGAAGAGATAAACAAATAACTATCGTTCTTGGGGTCTAGCGGCATAGTTTTTGACGAGGATTTACATGCCCTATATAAAACTCACGAATTCTAAGTAATTTGCCGTGAAAACTGTGTTACTAGGTTTTGCCCAAGGAATATACTGCTAGTAAGTAATGTGTGGACGGTAAGAAAACCTAGCATCATTAGTTATAGGAATTCAGCATAATTCTTATAGATTAGTAAACTTAGAGTAACTTTTCGTGTGTTCATCACTCATATAAACATTGTAGTACTCTTCCGGTGTGGTTCCACAATTCTCCAAGGTTCAGTTCCTAATGGTACTATGTTAATACGAGTGTGCAGAATCATGATACTACTTGCAGTAACTTTAGTTCCTTCTTGTACTGTAGGTACATTTACGTGTGCAAAACATAGTAACTGGAGTTACTATGTTCTCCTAAACGCACATATGTATAAGATCCTACTACTACTACTGGTCGTACCTGTAGTTACTGTCTTTTGCCGAAGCAGATATACAGGAATTGTGAAGTTACTAGAAAACGAAAGAGCTCTATTGGAGCAACCGTAATCTAGAAAACTATAAAAAAAATATGTGCAGATGTAGGTTGACGAGCTGACTTCAAAACACACTACTTTTTTAAAACCTAGTAACTCGAGTTACTAGGTTCTGCTTTCGTACGGCAGAGTAGACTTCAAGCATATGCACATAATTACTAAACCTCACAGAAGCGAAAGAGCGTGTCGGTTCCTTTGAACTCAAGGGGACCGTTTTCAGTGACAGTATTGTCACTTATTACACTGAGAGAAAATTATCAGAAATTGAAATATATATTTCTACCGTTAATACACTGACAAAACATACATTTACATGCTGCAAGACGTGCAAGTATGTACATAGTAGGAATATCAAAATTACGCCAGGTTATACGAGAAGTGCTTAAAATACGAAATTCTACCTAACTTTAAAAAAATAACAAAATTTAAAGTTTATTAATCAAAAAAAAAATATGAACAGAAAAACTGTGTATAGTTACAGTTAGACAGAAAAATTGGGAAAAATCTGAGGGTTTTCAACCGTCTTTTATTTGCTTCACACTTCATTTGTCTTTTGACCAAGTCTCAAAGGACAGTAAATGTGCTCTAAAACTTGGACGCTTCTGTCATTAATCCGAAAATTTTTAACGAAGAAAGGTAGAACGTAGCATTTGCATATTTTTAAATCGAGTGTTTCTTTTGTATGTTATCTGTTATCTGTCTATTTTACCTAGATTACATATTTTTTTATTCTATGACAAGTAAATAGCAATCTCTTAAATCTTCTTTGTCTTTCTTTATGTACGGTAATTCACCTAAAGGCAAAACAATTTTTTTGAGGCATTTATTGCAAGATGAGTACTCACAATTTTTTTAATAACAGATGACGTGACGAACCAAGACGAACCCAACCACTGATCAGAGGTGAATAACCAAACGTAACTCTTTGTATAACTTAAGTTCTGCGCCATTTTTATATGTAATTTTACAGTTACCCAAAATGCTAAATCAAATTTTATATTGATATAAGTATTTTCTAGCATATCAATCAGTTATGATCAGAAGAAGATCAGTTAAAGACACTATTTCTTCACCTGTAGCAGGTTGGTGTAAAGATTTTTAACACCCTTTAATTGTGAAAAGCAATGGCGGTAGGTGAAATTTCAAAGTTGTGTATCTCTGTTCCTACTTACGGACCCGTACCAAATGTAGGGCTTTTAATAGTGAGCCCACTGGGAATGTTTTGGTAAAGAAAAAATCATTTTATTATATGCGAAAAGAGGGTTGAATTTTTGCTTGGCCTCCCCTGGGAGAAAAATGAACACGTTTAGATATTTTATTTATTATTTTTTCTAAACAGATTTTACATTCTTTTATCGAGAATTTTTATATTTTAAGAGAAAAAAAATGTGTTAGTAGAAAGTTATAGTCATTTGAATTTTTTTTAAGTTATGTTTTAGGTTCAAAAAAATTCAAATGACTATAACTTTCTACTAACACTTTGTTTAAAAAAATAATAAATAATATACCTAAACGTGCTAATTTTTTTTTCCAGGGGGGCCGAGTAAAAATTCAACTTTTTCTCGTAAATTATAAAATGTTTTTTTTATCGAAACGCTCCCAGTGGACTATTAAAACCCCTAAATTTGGTACGGGTCTCGTAAGTAGGAACAGAGATATACAACTTTGAAATTTCACCTACCGCCACTGGTAAAAAAATCTTGCATGTAATATGAAAAATCAAAATCTTTCGACCATAATATTTTCCTTTTAGTTCATATAGGAGAAGCCATTGGTAATGGTGAAAATTAGGTACAATAACTAGGGTAGTGATATATTGATACATATTTTGTGATATGTGATATATATTTTTTTAAAAACAATTAAACAACAATTTTCATTAAATAAATTATAATGTATCTTAAAACTTTCATTTATATATTAAAATACCTTCAGAATATAAATCTACAGTTAATATTGCTAAAATATCCATACAAAGGAAAATTAAGGCAAAAATGGTTCATGGGTGTGATCGGCAAATGAAGCCTTAACAAGTTTTAGCAAATGTAGATTATGCGCTCTATCCTACTCGGAAGCCCGTTTGATTTTAACAAAATGGGGATTTAACACATTTTGGTGCGCATATTCGATAGTTCTTAAACGATACATTTCAGACTAAATGGATTGGGCAATGCGATGAGATGAAATTGAGTCACCAGATAGGTGACCTGACTTCACTCCATTAGCTTTTTTATATGGAAACCTCTAAAACTTAGGTTTATTAAGTAGGACATAAATATCAATTATCTAAAAACTATACTTACAAAATATGTATATCTACTACCATTAATCAAGGACCCATTACATCTTTACCATATTGTGCTACTATAATACTTTCATCTTAGGCTACTCCGATAGCAATAACCATAACCACAGACTAATATAAGAGTGTCAACATTCAAATCAATCTGAATTAATTTGGGTCCAGGAACCGGCTCATCGTGATATATGATACTTACGGGATAAAACATTTCATGTGCAATAAAAAAATCATATTTCTTTTCCTAGGCGATATCGTAATTTTATATTAATATGTAGTAATAATTTATAATATATTAGCAATTTATTGTGTAAAACAAATTAATATTTCAAAGAAAAAAAATAATTTAAGACCGGATGTAGCTAAATCATCCCCTAATTGAATTTCCAGGTTATTTATGTATAACATAAACTGTAATTAACAACACAATTAAAAACACATACTAGAAGCTTCTCAATTTATTGCATGTCATATATCACCCCACGTATATCCTGGGGTTATTCATATGTCATATATATAAAGGAAGTGCCTACCTATTCCTACATTTTTAATGACAACAGATTGGGGAAAACCAAAAATTATTGTTTCGATTTGAACCATCACCTTCGCTAGAAGTTATGTTATGTAGGTATATCTATGTTGAGTAGTCAGGTCCGTAGTCAGCAAGCAATTAATATACTAGGTGTAACTATGATTTATCAGTGACTTTTAGTGATACCTCATGCAAGAAGTATATAGCCATGGGCGCACCCAGGATTTCGTCTTGGGGGAGGGCTGAATAATGCAATTCGGTGGATTTCTTCAATTAATACTGCACTTTTTAAATTTTTGTGTGTCTGGGATGTTGGTTTGGGGGGGGGGGGGGCTGATGCCCTCCAGCCCTCCCGCTGGGTGCGCCACTGTATATAGTATATATTAATGGTCATATCCGAAAATCGGTAATGCTGACATTACTTGAGGTCAACGTTAATGAATTTAATACGCATTTTTTAAAAATCTGTCCAGTACAAAATCTTTACTGTTAACAAGGAGATTTACAAACATTTAAAACCGGTCTTTTACTTTGTATAGATCCAGATTGGCAGTCATAGTTTTAAGTTGACAAGCAGTCAAGATAATCAAGTTTTGGAATGTAAATCTGCAGTTAGTGAATTTTGGTTATATTTTGGATTGGAGTGTTTTGGGCTATTTTTAAATTAGTAAAGTTACTATAGTTTTTAATTTATTTTTTAGGTTATATTTATGCCAAAGCCGTTTAGCGTAAAAAGGCATTTCATAGAAAGTCTAGGCGGTTAACGAAGTGTTGGTAAAATAAATTAGATATAGTATAGGGTTTTTCATTAGAAGGGGTTATTTTAATATTTTAATCTAACGCAAAAATGTGTTTTTTTTTAAAGGTGCAAATATTTATATTTTAACTTTAAATGCAAAACTTCCGATTATATGTGGAACACGATATCTGGGAAATGGCCGTCTCGGCTTCTGTGACAAATGTCCATCCTTTTGAGGAAGTTTTGCATCACATTTACGCATATTTACGGCTCTATTTCCCGAATACCAGCTTGACTATTGTCTTTAAGGGCTTTGATTGTTTGTGGACTAGTGGCGACTAGTGGACTCATGGGCGCCCGCCGGGGGGGGGGGGGGGGGGGGGGCAGGGGGCCGTGGCCAATATCGTTATAGCCTCGCATGTGTGTGCACCTAACATGCTTTTATTATAATAGCAGATAAATAAAGTATATTCAAAATTTTATTGAAAATAATGGAATAATTCTAGATACTTCCAAGCTCTGAAAAAGAACTCAAGCGTTTAAGAAGCTGACATATGGCAATTGCAGTAATGGATAAAGAATTTTAATATAAGGAGTTCTGACTTGCGTTTGACCAACCTTACAATTAATTGTATTTAATAAATAAATTATATCCGGCCCTAACCACTATGCTTTCTTTCCGACCTCTAATTTTTCTACGGTTCAGTAGTTCGCCCTTTTTAACCCTCGGTTTCAACCCCGCGGCATTAGAGCGCACGTGTTCCTATCTCACCACCTCATCGCAAATACTTTATTTTGGTTTGATTTAAAAACCGTCTCTATTTTTAAAGCTGATTACTGCCGGGTATTAAATTTAATGCAACGTATACATAGAGGGTAGTAAATAAACTTATGCATTCTTTACATTAAATTGATGCTATCTAAAACTGTTTTATTGAAATCCGTTTAAAACTAGATTACATTTATATTTTAAAGAGCCATAGAATTCACTGAATACACAGTGTTATCATTAATAAAGTCCGCATGATGTGGATTTTTTTTCATACTGTACTGTAGCTCAGTAGATCCATGTTTACGTCATTAATTTCTAGTGCTTCAAGTGGCCTCACCATTGTATTTAGAGCTTCGCAGGGATCTACATTCATCAATAAAATAAATAATGAAATACTTATTAGTTCGTATCCACTGACGGTTACTGTTGTGTCTCTGCGTACACTTGCATCATTAAAAATCCTTCCAGTATATTTGCCGATAAAGACTTTTGCTCTGCATTTTGAAAATAAACCTTCTACATCTAATGTCGAATCATATGTAAACTTTTTTTGAATACTAGCTGCACGTCCATCACGTAGACACTCGCCAATGGAACGCATTTCCATATAATCCGGAATTTCCGCACGACCTACTATTTATTGTGCGCATCAATTTTACCCACAACAAAAAAAGGTTTGCACCACTCAGTTTAAGAGACTTTCGAGTAGGTTTCAGCTGGTTCCATGCATGTTTAATTGCATTCATGTCAGGTGACGTACATAGGTGGCCATTCCAGTCTGTCCATATGGACATCTTGAAGATAATCTAAGACAATTCGAGCACGATGAAGTCGTGCGTTATCATCCTGTTAGATGAATTGATTGCCAATTTCTTGAAGTAGCGGCTCCACAATTCGCATAAGAATGTCATCTCTATAACTAGCGGCGATTAACATTCCTTCAATTGGAATCGGTGACGTCCGACGACTATGCATAATTCCTCCCCAGAACATAATGGACCCTCCTTCCTGCTGGATATGAGGTACTGCATGTTGAAGTCGTTCTGCGTTACCAGGTTCTCTCCAAACAGATCTCCGATAGTTATCGGGGTTAAGGCATATTCTGGCTTCATACGTAAAAAGAACGCAACGCCATTGCTCCATGTTCCGATTTTTAAAATTTCGAGCCCACCTATTTCGTTCAACAGGTTGCCGTTGCTGCGGAGTACGCTGTGAAACCCGCCATGGGCGTCTAGGACGAGGGTTGTTCTATGGAAGACGAAGTAAATCTAAAGTGGCAGTATTTACTGCCTCCGCCAGTTTTAGAGGAGTTCCACGAATGGAAAATTAATCGTCAATCAGTGTTTTTCACTTTTGTACTACATACAAAATACAGTGTGTCCATGGATGGAGATGGAAAGAGGAAAACAACCTTATTATCGATTTTACGTAAATAAAGTCATCCTTTATAAAGTTCTGCTTGCCAAGAAAATTAGTTTACCATACCAAACTTTTAGATCAAATATACAGGATGTTAATAAATTATTAAAACATGAAAGTGCTTGAAGAGAGAAGTACCATTTGTGATTATGTTATACAAAATTTTTATAAAAGAAAGTTGTTTCTAACCTAAAATAAAGAGTAAATACAAAATTTGAAATAAAAATTCTAAGATTTAAATTTATTGCACTCAGCTTCTTTGGTGAACATTTTTAAAAATATCGTCGCGAAATCAGAATACTGACAGACTAAATAACATGCTGACGTAACATTGACGTTAACTAAATAGGCTATCTTGATTTTTTTTGTCAAATGCAAATTACATAAAACCGCTATTATTATTTCGAATTTAAATCCTAAAATTTTTATTTCAAATTTTATATTAAATGTTTGTTTTAGGTTATAAACAATTTTGTTTCATAAAAATTTTGTCTAAAATAATAAATAATGGTACACATTTTGGTAATGGTAATGGTAAATAATGGTAACATTTTCATGTTTTCCTAATTTATTAACACCCTGCATATTTAATCTAAAATTTTTGTATGGCATCTGGACAAGCATTTTATAAAGAATGCCTTTTTTTCGTAAAATCGATGGTAAAGTTTCTTTTTCCTCTTTCCAATTCCATCCAAAGACACACTGTATATATTTTTTAAAAAAACAACAAATTAAATTTACACCTGTCAAGACAACACAAAATTGATACGTTGTCATGGTTATACAACCAATTTTTATTAGGAATTTTACGGCATCAGTTACTTAAATATTAATTATTCAAAAGTTATATTTTATTCTATGATTTCTTCAATTGTTTTTCTCAAATTAATATTAGTATTGGACCGTACCGTGAAAGTTATTTTAGAGGTATCATGAAAACCCATACTTAAGTATATTTTTCTTTATTAATTCTCATAAAAAATCAGAAATACAATAAAACTTAATCATCTTGTTCTTACACTTGTCAATGTAAATCCAAATTGCCAAAATCAATGAATGAATTTGTCCAAAAAATAAGTCGAAATAAATAATGCATGCATGAGTCGAAGTTTATGATTTTGTTTATGGCGAACAAATTTCATGTCTTTTACAATTATATGATGAATATGAATATAATGATGACCATCTAATTAAACTTCACTGGCATATACTGCAATGTATTTTTGTACCGTCATACTTTAAACCCGGGAAACCAGAAATCATCGTCCTAAACCGATTAATTAGCAAGGGGTAGGTCCTGAGCAAACCATTCATTTGCCACGCTTCAAATGTACATATGTAAATAAATAAACAATATGTATATAAACAAAATTAGGAAAATATATACCTTCCCATATAAAGCTGGTTTTTTAACTTGTTTTTCAGCAAAAATCTATCACCAAAATATGACATACACAACAGACTTTCTTCCCAATTTCTTTCAAATCATTTAGAAAAACAATCTCCTGCGAATGCTGACGTCATCCTAAATACTACCTAGATCTAACAACCGCCCCGGCCGGTCGCAATATATATATATATATATATATATATATATATATATATATATATATATATATATATATATATATATATATATATATATAGACATATGTCGTAGGCAGAATGCAAATTTAGGCTTTTTATAAACTTCCTAGGCATTTTACAAAAAGTCGGCAAAACGCGAGCATAAAATGCAGTTTTCGTTATGACTAACGAAAACTAACGAAATTCTGGCATTAAAGCTGTTGTGAGTGTTGTTAGATATAATATAATTTCTTCCTGTGGCCACGGAGTTGTTAAATATGTTCTCGGACAGGTTTGATCAGTTTTAGGTTTCATCAGTATCTTTTTTATCTATCATTGTTGAGTTTACTGCGACTGCACGATCAACACCGCATACAACTGATATTTTATTAAATAAGACACTGATGAAACCGAAAACTGAGCAAACCTGTCCGAGAACGTATTTCACAGCTGACTTTATTATGCAGTTTTTATTTCTGCACCTTTTGGAGTCGATCTGGGTTAGCTTTTATTTCTTATTCGCGTTTTGCCGGCTTTTTGTAAAATGCCTAGGAAGTTTATAAAAACCCTAAATTTGCATTGTGCCTACGACATATATATGTAATACTAATATTACATGACGACTCTAAAGTCGTCACGGGTTGACACCACCCGTCACGTGGAGACCGTCCACAGAATCCACTTTGTGATATCGATCGATTTGAAATTTTGGGAAATCGTATAGTTGCTTTAGATACAGATTTTGAGTGCTCAAACATCCGACTGTGGTTTCCGGTTCAACCGGAAATACTCTTAACTTTGTTATTTTAAACGAAACACCCTGCATATTTTTTAAAATTTGGAATCTACGTAAAATTCTAAGTATAAAATATGTATCATACCCCATACCTATCTTTAACAGTTATCCAGTTATAAGTTTTCAAGAAAATGTCATTTGATAATTGTTGCATTAAGAAAATGTAGAAAGGATACACATAATTAATAATATTAGAGTAGTGCTTGAACTTGAAGTATAACAATTTTATTAGGTTTTTATTTTAAAAAATAAGAAATTAGCCATAAATTAAATGTTGAATAAAAATAATATATTTGTGTCAAGGATATAAAAACAAAGTTCAAATTTGTAGGCCAGTGAATTTTACGGAAATTTTTATTCGTAGTTTTTTAGTCTCTAATTTACTTTATTTATTTATAAACCCAATATCAATGTAAAAAGACATTTGTATGACACTGTTTGTATATACAGCAAATGAGGAACTGAGTGTTCTATAAAAATTAAAAGCACACCAATATTTGGGCAGATGCTCACGAAAATTTTAATGCTTTTTTAACATTTTTTTTTCTGCAGTGATACATCCCGCCCTGAAATTAGTTACACAATGACAACCGCAGCGCGTGACCCCCTGTGCGCCCTCAAATTCGATCTAATAGGCAAACAAAAAACACTCAACGTGAAAGCACTTGCAATTTGTCATTTAATCCTCTCTTCACGCTTTGCTGTTTGACAAGCAATTTAATCGGGTTTTGTGCACGTCGTTTCAATTTCTACCCTGTACATTGGGATGCTTATAATGTACAGGGTGTTAATAAAATAATTTGATAAATTCTTGGGTGGGTAATTTCGAAAATATAAAAGATAATAAAAAGTGAAGTAAAATTGTTTACGGTTGATCAAATAAAATCATAACTCTCTTAAGAGAAGTAGATTACCTACTCTTCATATGAACCATTCGGTGTAAATAGCATGCAAAAAGATTTGAAGGATTGACTTTTAGATATCGGGACAGTGAGCAGCATGGAGCAGCCTTGTTACTTAAAATGCGCCAACAACAAACAGTATGGCCGATTTGTGGGTGCATTCGGATTTGCGCCCTACTATTATCCAAATAAGTATTATATTAATATTAGTGAGATACTATTACCTAAGTAATTAAAATAGCTCTAAAATTATAACCTCAAGTACCTAGCCAAAAGATTTTTATTTATTTTGCATAACTTAATATTGACATGTTGACAAATATTTTTGCGTGTATATGAACGTATTGTACTTTTTTTAGATTAGTGTAAATATAATCGATTTTTTTAGATGGTAAAGGGCTTAGATCTTTACTAGATTTATCAATATCTTTTTACTAAAATTCTTCACACAGTTATATACAGTAACTGTGTAAAGCTCTGCTGGCTTGAGTTTAAACTAGAAGACCCGCGCTAAAAAACACAAAACAAAATTATTTTCCAAAATATTTGTATGCTGGAATTTTTAGCCAATTAATTGCCCCAAATATATGTATAGAGACTGAGAAAAAAATAAACTGTTAGAAAAAAAACAGCATTTTTCAGTTTCGTCATTAAAGAAATCCAATAGTAATACCTAAAATCGCGAAAAAATAACTTTATAATCTGTGAGTATTAAGTAAGTTTTAAGACTAATTTATTGCTAATTTATTGCATTTTTCATTTTTTCACTGGAATTTTTGGTCAATTAATTTCCCCTGAAATATGTATATAGACTGACAAAAAATAAACTGTTAACTTTAAAACACTAATGAGGAAACTGCAAAGCGCGTTTTTTTTCCCAACAGTTTATTTTTTTTTTCAGTCTCTGTATATATTTTAGGGGCAATTAGTTGACCAAAAATTCCAGTATAGAAATATTTAAGGAAATAATGTTGTTTTACGACTTTTAGCTTGGCTCTTCTAGCTTGAACTCCAGTCAGCAGAGCCACCTGTTTTTTTAAACGAAGAGCAAAAAAATTTAAAATGTGGTAGTAAATTAGCAATATATTATAGGTATTATTCTTAAAGCTTGGTAGATACTCACAGGTTATAAAGATATTGGATTTCTCTAATTACGAAACTGAAAGGCGGTGTCTTTTTTTCAAACAGTTTATTTTTTCCTCAGTCTGTGTACATATATCAGGAGCAATAAAATTAATTGTCCAGAAATTCCAGGATAACAAAAAACTTAAGCCAGTAGAAGCATAACTTTAAAAAAAAAACAAGGAGCAAAAAAACTAAAACTGTGGTAATAAATTAGTAATACATTAGTCTTTAAACCTGGTAGATACTCACTGGTTATAAGCTATTATTCCCGATTTCAGGTAATAGTATTTTTCTAATGACGAAACTGAAAAGAGCTGTTTTTTTCCAACAATTTATTTTTTAATTTGTCAAAAATTCCAGTACAAAAATATTGTGGAAAATAATTTTGTTTTGTGTTTTTTTAGCGTGGTTCTGCTAGCTTAAACTCGAGCTAGCAGAACCACAAGTTTATTTTCTAAAAACAAACAGCAAAAAAATTTTAAAATGTAATAAATTAGCAATAAATTAATATTAAAACTTGGTAGATACACAGGTTATAAAGTTATTGTATTGCGGTTTTAGGTAGTATTTTTTTCTCAGTCTCTGTACATATATCAGGGTAAATTAACTGGCGAGAAATTTCAGTATAAAATATTTTAGAAAAGAATTTTGTTTTGTGATTTTGCAGCGTAGCTCTGCTAGCTCGAATTCAAGCCAGCAGAGCCACAAGTTTTTTTAAAAAAACGAAGAGCAAAAAAATTAAAAATGAGGTAATAAATTAGCATTTAGATTAGCCAAAAATTATGACATAAGACAAAATTTGAAAAGGCGTTGTGGCTTTTCTGGCTTGATTGTCATAAGGTAAGGATACTTTTCTCTCGTGGCAGTTTTGGATTTTTCCATTTTTTGGCCGCTCTGTACATGTTACATGGTGTGCCTCGACTAAGTTTAACTCAAAGGCATTCCCACTTTGAGATTGTGTTAAAGTGGTGTGTGGCCTAAGTAATTTAAGCCCAAAATGAAAATCCTCGATCAATAGTTTGAAAAGAAAACTGGATTTTACCAATTTTTTTAGGTTAAGCGGCTTTATTTTATGAAAAAGAGAAGTATCAAGTTTTTTTAAGGCGCATGAGCTTTTTTCAAGTTCTATAAATAATATCTTCTTTGTGAAAACATGTATTTTTTTTAAAATCACTTTGATAATCCTAAAAAGATGAAAAAACTAGTTTTTCGTCAATTTTTGGTACCTATCTCTTAAATGGTAGAGTCAAATACGATGGTTTATGAATTCATTTTAAAGATAATACAATTACCTACAAATAAAAAATTATTTGCCCCTCTATCTACATCTTCTGAAAATATACAGGAAATAAAAGGTTGAAATATTCGAACAAAAAAATTTTGGAATCAGAATGTTGTGATACCTCTCAATAATTATAAGTTATGGTTAAAACTGTATATCATTTTCAAAAAGCTGACTCAATTTCAAGCAGAATGAAAATAAAAATCTTTTTTATCTGTATTAAAACCAAAGATAGGATCGTCGGAAACTGAATGTACGCGCCGCGACGAGACGCGACGGGCAACCGCGTAGATCGCTGATGAAATAAATGTATTTAATAGCTGTATTATTAAGTTTTTATCGATTTTTACTTACTTAGTGAAAATTTAAAATTAATTCCTTTTAATTTAATTTCCTTTAAATGAATTATTTTCAATGTATCATTTTGGCCTTTTATATAGAATGATACATTGAAAATAATTAATTTAAAGAAAATTAAATTAAATGGAATTAATTTTAAATTTTCACTAAGTAAAACTCGAATAAAAACTTAATAATACAGTTACTAAATGCATTTCTTCAGCGCTCTATGCGGTTGGCACTGTCAACACTGTGGCGTCGCGTCGCGTCGGCGCGGACATACAGTTTCCGGTTGGGTTTGCTTGGGTTTGGTATTCCAGATAAAAGATGATTTTTGTCTTCATTTTGCTTGAAATTGAGTCAACTTTTTGAAAATGATGAATAGTTTTAACCATAACTTATAATTATCGAGATATATCACAACATTCCGATTCCACAATTTTTTGGCAAATGTTCTATTACCCATATCTTTTGAACAGATGTAGAGTCATTTTTTTTTAATTTGTAGATAATTGCATTATCTTTAAAAATAATTTATAAACCATCGTATTTGAACGTACCAATTAAGAGATAGGTACCAAAAAGTGACGAAAAACTCATTTATTCATCTTTTTTAGGATTACCAAAGCCATTTAAAAAAATTACATGTTTTCACTAAGAAGATATTATTTCCAGGACTTGAAAGAAGATTATACGCCTTAAAAATTTTTGATACTACTGTTTTTCATAAAATCAAGCCGCCTTACCTAAATAGAAATTGGTAAAATCAAGTTTTCTTTTCAAACTTTGACCTAGGATTTTTATTTTGGGCTTAAATTACTTAGGCCACAGCGCTTTAACACAATCTTAAAAAAAAAGGAAGAAGGAAGACCTTTGGGTTAGACTTAGTCGAGGCACTCCGTGATTATGTTAAGTTTCAAACTGTTAATATTATTTTCTGAACTTTTTATAAATAGATTTTTCGTAAAATTAATAATAAAAAAGTATTTCATTGGTAGAGAACATTTTCAGACACACTGCGTATCAAACGGAAGTGGATATAGATGTTAAAATAAGTATTAGAAAATAGAATTTATTGATATTTTACAAAAAACTTCTATTCAATTTTATTATACTATCTTTATTTTTAAAAAAGTCTAAAATTAACAGGGCAAGTTCCATTGCAAAAACAGAAGTTTTTCGCCATGTTGTCTCTATTGCTTCTTATACTCGTATATTAAGGCTTCTCCACTAAATAGTTGCTTACTGACTCACTTTCTTTGTAAAAATGCAAATACGGAACCGAAAACAGAATTCTAAAATAATGAAGAACTTCCGCATTGGAGGAAGTACAAACGGAGGTATATTACAACACTAATTGTCAATAATATCAAACCAGAATATTTAAGTAGTACCATTTTTTTGGGGTTTTCATTCTATGAAAATGTTGTATTTAAGTCCTAGAAAACTAACATTAACCATATCAGATCCATAATCTCCCTTTTTCGACACCCCTGTTATTATATCCCACTTCTCGCATCCCCTCAAGCCACTGTGTGAGCACAATTGAGAGAAACATATGTATCAACTAAACACCCCTGAAGTTCAGCAATACTCCATCATAGGGGCTGCAAATGCAAGAGGACTGCATTAAAAGGCCATTATTGATTCAATAGACAGCTAATTTACTACACATTTTCAACAATGCGTAGGGTGTTAATGCGTAATAATATGATTTTATTAAGATGTAATATAGTGCCCATAATTTCTTTTTATTCAAAGAAAGAATATTGTGATATCTTTTAAATATACCAAACTAGATTCCGCCTGCGACTTCGCCCGCGGTATAACAATTTTAGTCCATTACAAACTTTAAATTCTCATTTCACCCCTCAGGGGTTCAGTGGCGGATTTAGGGGGGCGCAGGTGGACCCCCTAGAGCCTTGTAGAAAAAGGATTGCAATAGAGAATTTTATGAAAATAAATATTGTAACATAAACATTAAACATTTCTACATATTCTACAAAATATTATAAACAAAAAAATATTTTTTCTACGAATGTCAATAAAAACCTTTATTGTATGTTCAATAGTAATTTCGGAACATGGTGCATTGTGTTTTACACATTTTCATTGTGCTTCAATCACCATGGTGATTGAACTACAAAGTTCCCATTGTGCACGGGTATTTTTTACAAAGGTGGCATTGACATCCAAAATCTTTATAATTTTTATTTGTGGAATGTCAGATTGACATTTTTTGACATCTTAATAGGAAAAATATTACTAATCCCATTTTATGTAAGTAACATTCGTAGAAAAAGTATAGTGTAAAACTCGCATGGAATGACCATTTTCTACTGGTATGATTTGCAGCATTCGCCTGCGGCTCATGCTGCAAACGTCATACTCGTAGGAAATGCATGTCATTCCATGCTCGTTGTACAATATACTATTGCCGCTATGTAAGGTCTTTGAAATGAATTATACCAAAAAAATATGAATAATAGATCAATACTAATACGTATGTATTATAAAAAATTAAATCTTTTTTTGGCATTTTTGTTTTACATGCTCTTAGATTGTTTCTGAAAACATTCCTTACACATCTCACTGCGATCTTATCAAAATTTGCGCCGGATAGTTTTGGGCTCTCAACGAAACAAATACCCCAATAATTTTTTTTAAAACATCTCTTTGGAAAGTAATTTTTTGCGAAAAACAGCTTTTTCGAAAATAGATTAACGAAATTTTTCAAAAACATTTTCTCGAAATCATACTTCGAACCTACATTTTTTGGTCTGTTCTTTTGTGTAGCTCGAACAGTGTTTAAGTATTAATTCAATTTTGTAAAGTACTTGTATTAAGTTTCGAGTTAATAGGACCGTCTACTATTTTTTCTCCGTATAAACTTTGAACCCCTGTTTCACCCCCTTAGGGGTTAAATTTTGAAAAACCCTCCCTTAGTAGATGACTACGTTCTATAAGAAACCTCTGTGCAAAATTGTAAGTTTCTAGACCCAGTCACAGATTACTCCTACCAGATGCGAATCTCTTAATAACTTTCCTATGTCAGGATTCCGCGGTCTTGGCGCTACGGACAGAGCGGCACGGTCGCTTCTAGCGTCGATGCCGTGAATGGAATTTTCCACGCGTTTGGTAGGTTTTAATTCAGAGAAATTATGGATTATCTTTTAAAATATTAAAACATGTTATTGTGTGGCATTTTATATAAAATTATATCATTAACAAATACAAAAACGTATCTCGTTTATTAAAATTACACTACAACCTAGTACAACCACAATTTAAACCATAAAATCAACGCATCAAAACTGATGTAATAACATTAGCCTGCTCTCTATTCCACCGAGACGCTGGCACACGCTAACAGCGAGGAATTCACCGTTCGGCGACAGACTAAATAATAAGGTGCATGGCCACCTTATAATTTCTCTAAATTGAGCCACCGCCCTCGAAAGCTTAAGATTCGCATCTGGTAGGAGAAATCTGTGACCCAGTGGTGTGGGCTGTGCGTTAATGTCAGTCAGTTTCTTTTCTTTTTCTTTTTTTTGTGTAATATACGCGTGTCCAGAAACCATCCTAACAAATGGGAACCTTTTTTATTTTTGTCTTTACGGAAAAAAGTTATTCTTCATAAAAAGTTCTGCTTGTTGAGAAAATAACACTCAAATAAAAAAATTTGACCCAGCATATACGGGGTAAAAAAAAAGTAGAAACGATAAATACCGTAGAAGGAAAACTATCTTTAATTTTAATTGCAAAGTACAATAACATAAGAAAGGGTCATCTAGAACTTAAAAGTGATCGAATATGAAATTTGACCAATAACTTAATGGCCATTCATATGTACCTTTGAATTTTTAAAAAAGTGTTTTGAAATACATGTTTTTTTAATACCAAACATATTACCAAAATAAACAACAATAACATTTTAGGAAATACTACACCAAGCTTCAACATGACCACCGTTTCTTTCCATAAAAACTATTGTACGTCATAAAAATTCCGCCATGCACTGCATTTCTAACCATTTGAGGGGAAATTTCTTGTACACACTCTCTGATAATTCTTTCTAAATGGTCTATGTTCTCGAAAGGTCTGTGGGCATAGACTTTTTCTTTTAGCAAGCCCCGTGCATAAGAAAAAATGTAGGTCGATGAAAAAAGTCAAATATTTCCGTGTTTAAAACTACGACCCAACAATTTTGCTCTTAAAAACACTACACCAAACGTTGGTATTGAAAGAATACTGGTAAAGACACTCAATTACAAAATGATGACTCTCATCACTCCACCATCTACAGTGTTGGGAATAGACAACACAACAACACAAGAAATTTTGGTTTGTATGGGTAAAAATGATTTTTCCTTAAAATAACTTGGGCCGTGGATTTTGTAACAGGTCGTGAAACAGTTTGTAAAATATTTCTCAATGAGATTTTTGGATTTTCCACGACAGCTTGCAAAACCTCTATTAGGAAGTTTCCTATGCCAGAAATATCGAGTAACTTCAACATCATTTAATAGTCTTTCATTTAACTTGTCAAACAAAAAAAAAATCATCTCGATACTTCAAAATTGACGAACTTATTCAACTTCTTTCCGCGCGGCTTTTATCGGCCGGTGACGTCACTACACACACCTCTCGCCGGGCTAACTGTTCGCTGCTGCTGCGAACGCCTATGCCGCTGTTGACAGGGTTGTGTGTTTGGACGTCCTCGAGTACATTGAGCCTCGAACTTTGAAGACCCATAACTTTTTTATTTCTACAGATAATTAAAAACAGAAAATACATATGCTTTTTATATTTTTAGGACTATTTATTAGGAGAAAATGGAAAAAATGGAAACTTCCTAGTATCTTCGTCCGTCCGCCAAACCTGATACTCACCAGAAAATTTATTGCTTACAGATCAGGGACTTTTAAATTTATTAATAATATATCCAACAATCACATGGCTGGTTATTTTATTCGGACGTCTTTCATTAAAAGTTTAAGCAGCCTCTTTGTATGTTTTATAGTGGTCAAGTGGTCCCCAACAATTAATGCCATTTCAATTATTTCCTCCGTGGTAAGTTTAAGCACTCTAAGACTTTGTTAGCGTAGTTTAGGTGATAATAGTGTCGTTTTGATGTCATGATTATGAATACATCAAACATGAGTTATGTTATGTTAGGTTAGTTATATCTAGAGACCGGATTTCAATATCACATGAATCAAAAATCGGGCTCGGACTCAGGTAACTGCTAGAAAAGGTAAATGAAATGAAATTAATATTAGATTTGTCTGGTTGTATTTATGAATTATTTCTCCTAAAAAATATTTCTTTTTTTTTTCAAAAAAATGATCCAACTCGCAAAGGGAAACCCACTGTAAAATATGAAATAATATTGTTACGTATTTATTACTGCGGTTAATGGTCAACTTAATTTTGTTCATTTTTATGATTTGTTTTTCTTTTTAGTACATCTTTTCTCTCCCCCCTCCCTTTCACCTTATCTCCCCCTCTTTAAATTTATAGTTGCCATATTATATTAAATTTTCTGACCTGAATAACCCCAAAAATAGCATATTAGTTAACATTTTTGATGAAATTCGCACCCGTCCTTTTTGCCCCCCGCTATTAATTTTTATAACATCAGTTACACAAAAAAAATTGCTTTTCTGACCTCAATAATCCCGAAAATGTTGAAGAAATTGCCAATCCCTTCCCCCCCCCCCCCCCTTAATTTTCGTAACATCTATTACACAGAATCATATTTTTTGACATTAATCATCCCGAAAATGACATTTTTCGAAAAATTGCCAATCGCACCTTCCCCCCTTAAATTTTTTACCATCTGCTGTTAATCTGGTGGACAAAATTAGATTTTCTGACCTCAATAACTCCGAAAATGACCCAATAGTTAACGTTGTTGATGAAATTGTCAGTAGCTTCTTTTTATCCCCCCCCCCCTCCCACACGTTAATTTTCTTAATATCTATTACACAAAATTAGATTTTCTGACCCGAAAATGGCATATTAGTTCACATTTTTGAAATAAATTGTCAATCGCTGCTTTTTTATCATTTGTTAGACAAAATAAGATTTTTGAACCTCAATAACCGCAAAAATGACCCATCTAACATTTTTCGAGAAATTCCTAGCCGCTCCTTTTTATCCATCCCGATATAGTTTATAAAAACTGTTAGACAAAATTAGATTTGCTGAGCTCAATAACCCCAAAATGACATAATATTAGCATCTTGGAAAATTTTCAAGCGCTTCTGTAATCCCCCCCCCCCCCCTCACAGCAATTTTCTTAACATTTATTACACAAAATTAGATTTTCTGGCCTTAATAACCCCGAAACTGGCATACTAGTTTACATTTTTGGAAGCAATTACCGATCACTCCCTTTTTATCCCCCCTCCCCGGTAATTTGTTTACCATCTGTTAGACAAAATTAGATTTTCGGTTTTGTATATACATGTATATATTTTCCGTATACATTGTCTGTTCAACAGTTTCCGCTCCTGGAATGTAATATTCGAATCCGGTCTCTGGATTACAAACTTTGAACCCCCATTTTATCCCCATAGAGGTTGATGTCTGAAACGTTATAAATCATTTGTTTATTTTTTAGAATACTTTCACGTAGTGTCAAGGTAATAGAGACGTATAACACTACTCCATTACAAACTTTGGACCCCCATTTCACCCCCTTAGGGGTTGATTAATTAAAAACCGTAAAACGCGTGTTTAAATATTTATTTTTAAGAGCACTTCTATGAAGTTTTGAGGTAATAGGGTAATCTATTTTTTTTGGGAAAATGCAAACTCGGCACATGCCTCAGGTAGACATAATAAAAATAGTCAAACTCGGCACAGAGTTTAAAATGTCCCTTTTTAAAATAATCAAACTCGGCACATTAATTTAGAAATTAAAAAAAAAGATTGTATCTTTATAACAAAATTTATTATACTACATATAACATATACATATTAATAATAATATACAACATAAATATTATAAAATATAGCTGTATTGGAATTAATTCCAGTCATAATAATGGGATACTATTTTGACATATTGTAGTCTTGACAAAACATTATTTTTATATTCTGTAATTTTGGTATTAATAAAATCACAACGTTTCTTACTGGCTATATTTTTATATTTATGTGTTTGGTTAATGCTATTGCATTTGATATATATTTCAGTTTGTACATTAAGTGAATTAACAAAAATAAATAAAGAAGGATGGGCTTGGTACATAGACGCATTAAAATGCGAGTGGAACGATTCGCAAGCGTTGGTAGTTTTATTTAACGTAGCAGACGCATCCGCCCATATACTGGGTGGAAATTTCGAATAATCTGTCAAATAATTTTCTAGGAGGTAATCGGAAAATTTTTCCAGTCTGTCATCTGCTGGCTTAATTTCGTAAAGTTCAAAGAAATCAAAATCTTCTACATGTTCTGGTTCCAAATATAAAAGACCAAAACAATAATGAAGCCACTTCCCAATCTCTGAATTTTTGTCTTTGTATTCCACTATTAAACCCAGAGTTTCAATTTCTCTATACCATATCTGAGTTAGGTGGAATCGACAGCCAGTAATCTTAGCATTTGGAGACATTTTTAGTACAGCATTATGAATCGCTAACTCAAAATCGACAACTATTTCTTTCGGTACAAATTCAATGCCTAGCTTATCACAATTCTCTTTTATTTTAGACATGCAAAGCATATATGACTTTTCACTTTTGTCTTTTAACAGACAAAAAACTAATGGTATATAATTTCCGTTCAAAAAACCCCACAAAATATAGCCAGTAAGAAACGTTATGATTTTATTAATACCAAAATTACAGAATATAAAAATAATGTTTGTCAAGACTACAATATGTCAAAATAGTATCCCATTATTATGACTGGAATTAATTCCAATACAGCTATATTTTATAATATGTTTTATATTATTATTAATATGTATATGTATATATGTAGTATAATAAAGTTTGTTATGAAGATACAATCTTTTTTTTTAATTTCTAAATTAATGTGCCGAGTTTGATCATTTTAAAATGGGACATTTTAAACTCTGTGCCGAGTTTGACTATTTTTATTAGGTCTATCTGAGGCATGTGCCGAGTTTGTATTTTCCCTATGATACAATAGCCGAATTAAAATAAATTTCTTTAAATTTTCGCAAATTCTCATAAACTCTCCGAGAATATTCTCCAGGAGAATTTTCCCGAGAGAACTTTCTCGTTCTCGGGAATATTCTCGATAATTTTCCAGTAATTTATTTATTTTCCTAAAATCATAAATTCTCTAGAATTCATGCTGGGAAATATTCTCATTTCATCTCATTTCAATTTACCGTTCTCCAGAAATATTCGCTTGAGAACATTCTCATGGCACATATCTGTTAGTAGTACTAACATATTGTTTTTTCTTAAATTTAAAATTTCTCGACAAATGATGTAAAATTTAAAAAAAAAACAATAAATACAATACCTAAACGTCTTCATTTTTGTTCCAGAGGAGGCAGAGCAAAAATTCACCTTTTTTTCGCAAATTACAAAATATTTTTTTCCTGACCAAAACATTTCCAATGGGCTCGCTAATAAAACCCCTAATCTTGGTACGGGTCCTGTATTATAAGTAGGAACAGAGATTTCACCAGGCGCCACTGCTGGAAAGAAATAACGGTGGCGCGCGGAGACGGAGTTGTAGCTCTCATTATTTGTCCTACATCCGCACAATGTATAAAACAAACACAAGGCTAGTTATGAATGAACGGGTCCGTCTCCTCTTGCTAAAGGTCAAAAGTAGAAACAAATCGTGTCGTTTAATTCACAAAATATGCATATCATGAATGCAAAAAAGTTGATATATTAACAGGCTTACAGGAGTTAACAATATGTTTACATGAGTAAAATTTTATTTATATAAACAGAACAAACACATTTTATAAATATTTTAACAGAGTATAATCAGTTCTCTGGTCGGGGTAGAAATTTGCAGTCAAGATTTTTTCCAGCTTTAATAGATACAGCAGATGTCAAAGCGATTTCGTCTACAGATTCATATTTAGATGTTATTTTAAATTTTCTAATAACATTTGCCACTGTTATTTTCATTACTGACATTGCTTGAGCTTTACCTGCAAAAGTTAGAAAAAATACAACAACTTGAAAGTTTTTCATAAATTATTCTTTGTAAAGATGGTGGTGGGGGGATTATAGTCCGCGATACCACATCTTTACATTTGTGCATATGAAGCGGAATATGGAGGTGATTTGCGCGTACAGGTTCATTTACAGTTTTGTTTTTTTTGTATTTTGGGTGCAGAAGTTCTCAATTATTTGATGGAACTTAACTGTAAAAAAATTTAGCATGGAAGTTCAATAAAAGAATTGAACAATGTAGGTAGAACACAATCTTTCACAAAACTGACATAATCTGTCGAGAAATACTCGGAAGAAAATCAGTAATTCTTGAGAAAGAAGGTTTGCTCTTAAGGAAATTTAATATTAAATAGCTTATTGCAGTCATGGATTTTTGTTACGACCAACTTAACTTGAAAAAAACTTACTTATCATTAGGAATATTCTAGTTGCCAGCACCGTAAAAATGGTAGATTAGACAGACTATACTTTGTAAGTAACCTTTGACACTTTTGCAACAGTTATAAGAAAGTATGCGACAGAAAAGAAATTTTAAGTATTGCACTGGATTACCTAAACGCAGTCCCGGCTTTTCTACAGGAGTACAAACTAGGCTGATGTTATGTTTTATTTGGCATCTATCTCGGAATTTACAGTTCCAGTTCCAATGTATTGTCATTTAAATAAACTTGTTTATGGGTTTAAAAAGTAGGAGATACGTTATCCTTTACGAAATGATTTCGCATATTTTTATTAATTAATGGATGTGACAAATTATGAACCCCGAAGTTTATGCCACGAGCCGTCACTGTCTAAATGAAAACAAATGACTACTTATCTGCAGAGAGTGCATGCATGTTTTACGAAACAACTCAATTAGATAATTTTAACTAAAATCCATTGGGCTGCATTAAAATATGTACTTACCCAGACAATCTCTAGGTCCAGCAGAAAAAGGCATATAGGTATATGGTTCAATTTTTGCAGCACTTTCAGGTAAAAATCTGGTTGGATCATACTTAAGCGGATTTGGCCAGTGTTTTTCATCTCTTTGAAGGTGAAAGATATCGATTAAAATATTTGTGTCTTTTGGCATGACTTTCGTACCTACAATTAAAAGATTTTTTAGTATAATTAATTAAGGCAGTTAGTTTAAATAAGAATACCGTGTAGTTATATATAGTTACCTACATATATACATTACATTTTGTTTATTATGTCTAGACCGCTATATAAGTTAAGGCGCAGTTTGTTAGTTACTTTCCTTTGTGCACGC
This sequence comes from Philopedon plagiatum, assembly GCA_963971165.1. Taxonomy (NCBI): domain Eukaryota; kingdom Metazoa; phylum Arthropoda; class Insecta; order Coleoptera; family Curculionidae; genus Philopedon; species Philopedon plagiatum. Next base: position 123,597,850 of record OZ020189.1, on the reverse strand, counting down.
TGCGCGCTTTGCACACCCCGGTTTTCTTATGCTCATTTCCACCAACTTTTCTCTTGGAATGGATTAGTTAGGGAGATCCTAAGTGTGGGAATTCCCTAAATCCTAAATGGTTTCCACCACTTGCATTTGAGAAACCCCTAGTTAAGAAGGGAATAACACTGGAAACCGCGCAATTCTTTGTCAAAGTTTAGTAATTTTTATTTTTCAACTAAGACTGGTGGCGGAACTTTTTTTCATAATCATAACCTAACAATTTTCTGATGTGTGCTTTACTTTAGGCTTAAGTTTTTATCTATGATTTTTTCGCTATGATTGTGCTCAGCAAGTTAATTTAACAATTATTATTTTCAAAAAATGAAAAAGGAAAAGAAAATTAAGCGCGCTCCCAGTTACACATCCTCAGAAAAAGAAGTTTTACTCAGTATTGTTCGACAGTATATATAAAAAAAATTGAACATAAAAAAATAGACGCTGAGAGTCCATGAAAGATAAAAACTACCTAGCATGGATAAATATGTTTTTAGACGTTCAAGACACCAACCGGTTGAAATAGGAGGAGACCAATTCCTGAAATTCTGACTTCCTCACCACTGGAGACCTATGTGAAGTTTTAATCCACAAGAAGCTAGTTAGTCGAGTGCTGTAGAAAGAGCATGCACTACGAATGCAGTCATTAGAACTAGATATTGCTTTAAAAAACAGCAAAATTTAATGTGTACCGATAATCATAAACATTGTTCGTTGGACTCCACTACGTTCTAATTATTTTAGTCATTAACAGCCAGATTCTCCAAAGCTAGTCCGGTCCAATTTGACAACCAAAAGTTTTAAACTGACAAGTGTAAGAATAAGACAACTACGTTTTATACTGTGAAATTATTTCGGAGCTTTTTCGCAAATTTATAAAGAAAAGGACAATTTTAGTACGTACCTATGACAATAATAGAAACAAATTCATTACAGCAACTCGTTCCAAGATAAAAATCATTTGGAAACCAAGCAAATCGGTGAAATATCAGAATGATGCGTAAGTTTTTAATAACGACTTATTAACAATGACAGGACAAAAATCTGTCAAAACATACTGATCAACTACAAGATCTTAATTTAAACCAGTACTAAATCTTAAACCTTCTTAGTGAGTCTGAACGTAAAGGTTTGTCTTGTTTTCCTGGAAATGAAGCCAAAAACTACCACAGTTAAAAGTTTCCAAATTTTGTGTAATATGTAATTAATTACATTGCCTTCGTATATTAATGTGAAAATGGCTAAGTTCTATCTTTTACATACATTTAAAACTTTTTATAAATATTGGTTGTATTGTACATATTGTACTGATGGCTTTCCTCATACCATGTTTTGTTGTGTCAAGTTAGGGTGGCGTTATATTATCCGAGTGTTTTTAAATATGTTTTATACATTTCTTTATACGCCATTATTAAGGACATGTCGTGACGTTTTTTAATGTGTTTTGCTGTATGTAATATGTTTTTATTATTTAAATTATATCCCCAAAGGCTTCAGCAAACAAAGGGATTATTTAAGTCCGAGTTCTAAGTAAGACATTAGTAATAAAAATGTGAATCATTTTATCTTGACAGTGAATAACAATTACAACGGGTGTTGTTTATTATGCAAAAATGTAAATATGTATTGTATTGTAAATAAAGTTTAGAGAAATATACAGCACATTTTTACTTACGAGCACTTGCTCAAAATCTTGTGAATCTGAAAATTTTAAGTAATAAATATACATGTTAACTCTCCGAAGGGGGTCGGTCAAATTTTTCTATATGTATCAGAATTATACCTGTTGTACTGTTGTTATCAGTATTTTCAAAAATTGGGTATCGGATAATTATTTTTACACAAGATTTATGTTTCATATCACACTATAAATAATTCAAAAAAATTAAGGTGAAAGCCGGAAAATGACATCGAACTTTTTTTGCATTTTATAGATTTTCTTAGAATGGACATAACTTTTTAAATTACATTATTTTCTGGCTTCTCCATTAAATTCTCTGAATAATCTATAATGTGAAGTGAAACACATTTTGTGTAAAAATAAAAACCATATAGCCAGTTTTTGAAAATATTCATAACTGTACCACAGGCTTAAATCTGATACGTATAAAAATTTGACCAGTGCCCTTACCTGAACTCGCAAGTTAGGTAACTTGTTGTTAACTTAAAGTGCTTTTTTAAAGAGGTTCAGCAGTGAAAGTGGAAAAAAAATTCCAAACAACAATAAACTTTATTAGGCACAATGGCCCAAAAGGCTAATGACCGAGGTCTTGCTGCCAATTAAAATTCTATTTATTATAACGTACAAAATATAACTGTTAAACAACAAAAAAGACAAACAAATAAATAATATATCCTATAGACAAAAGTCTGCTGATTCATAACTCTAGGCTAGGCAAAAAAAATTATTTTCATAGGTTAGCAAAATGATTAACAACTTCATTTCTAAATATCTGACCATTAGCTAAGTATATCATTAGGATTATTTATATTAGGTACCTATGCTATTTCCTATTTCTATAAAGTAATTTAAATTCGATTATAAATTCTCCGAGGAAATCTAGTTTCCAGTAGTTCCAAAATGTCCCAGTTTTTATCTTCATCAAGCATTTCGATAACGAAAAAAATTAAAAACGCCACGCAAAAACAAGGGTCCAAATCGAAATTATTTTTAAAAAACAATAAAAAGCAAGGTTAAGTTAAAAATAATCAAATGCGCATGCGTTTCCTTTGTAGGTAAACGATTAGGTGTACAAATTTGACTCCCTAAAGTTAGGAAGCCCTAACCTACTTTAGGAAAGGAATAAACGTTGGTGGAAGCCAAAATCGCATCTTAGCCTAAGTTATTCTTTCCGTAGCGTTAGGGAGTGTTGGTGGAAACGGGCATTAAACAGCTATAAAAGGAAAATAATTATTTTTAACTTTATAGTGCGCTACTCATAAAAGCATATTTTTTAGTTTTTTAAATATATATATATATATATATATATATATATATATATATATATATATATATATATATATATATATATATATATATATCTTCAAAGCGGCATCGTGCCATGCCATCATTTCTATTACAATGGATGGATAAACGTTAAAAATTGTGTTATTTGCTTAGTCTGCATTGACTCTAAAGCCGATAAGGCAACTAAAACTGTTTTATTAACGTCTCTCAGTGCATTTTGTAAAAACAATTTATGCGAAACTGTTTTAAAAGAAGTGTATAAACGTATAATAGTTTGTGACGTATTAAATATCCGTACGAAGGTTTATAAAAAGGCGCTATTTTGTTCTGTGGTTTTCTCAAAAAATACTAAACTAAATTAAAAAATAAGGGCGCTATAAATTCTATTTTTCCTGGCTCTGTAACATGGAACCAAAATCTAAATGTAGTGAAAGATTCCAATGATTCCATAATGGTTTGGCGCGCTTGTTAAAAGTAAATAGAAATACTTTTGGGTATCCCGGGCACAAATATAAATAAAAACAATGAGTGACAATCAGTAAATAGATGGTTTTGTGTTAAATAATTTTTCTTAAGGTTGAATGGACCGAAACTAGTTTAAACAACAGTATGAGTCGAAACGTCGCCGTCGCGTCGCATCACTCGCTTGACGAAGATTTTAATTTCCATTAAGCAAAATGACTTTTTGGATAGGTCAAGCCAATCTTCATCACCTGGTTTAAATTAATTATAAAATGTTTTCTATTGAAGTTTTGATATTACTATTACTAACCAAGATCAACGTCAACATCGGCTCGTCTTAATATAATTGGAACAGTTGGAAAAAGTCTAAGGGTTTCCAAAATAACTGCTTCAGTATACTTAAGTTTAGGAATGTCTTCATCTGAAATGGTGTTATATTCTACTAGATTTATGACTTCTTGGTAGAGGATTTCCTAAAAATATAAACAGTATTAAGCATTTCTGTTGTCGTTAGTTGTATTTAGTTTGCTGTTCATGAGCCACCATATAGACAACAGACTGTCGCAGTGGTGGGATTTTCCTACTCACGTTGATTCTAGTTTCATATAGATAGCATAAAAGCAGCCTCGTTTTTAGAAACAGGTGCTGGGACCTGAGTTTAATTAAAAATTATATCTTTAAAATTATTTCGGACACAAAAGTATGAAAGCTTTATTGTATTGAATTATTAATTTATTCTAAGAAAACATTTTTTATTTATCTTAATATACCATTTTGTTAGAAAATTTTCTTACCTTACATTTCGGGACTTAATGGTGCTAAACACAGAAAACTGTGAGAAAACATTACTAAAAGAACGCTATTTAAAATATTATAATACTGTAAATATTCTAACCTGAATTTCTGGATGCATTCCAAGTAATGTGAAACAGAAACTAAGAGAATTTCCAGTTGTATCCGTCGCCTACAAATTGAAAAAGAAGTGTTTCCTTTAATACACGTATATTTCGGAGTCCTTAAGTCATAAAGAAATGTATGTTTAATATAATTTTAATTTAGTGCCGTAAATTCCAAATAATTTAAAGGAAAAATCTAAAAATTGTGTATTCATTAGATTTCTTGTTAATGTAAACTGAAGGCAGTTTATTATAATTGATAATTCTTGAATTACTCCACTGTAAGCAGAAAACTGTAACATGTAACGAAAGCTTATGTGGACACTTTCAGAAAAATTTTCAGTATCTACTAACTAAATTCTAATCCCGGTATAATCCGACAATGTGTTGTTGTAAACTGACAAGTGTAAGAGTCAGAGAACTAAGTTTTATATTATAAGTTCATTTCTGAGTCTTTTTACACATTTATATAATAAGAAGAAAACAAATAAATACGTATTTACCTCAATAATACCACTAAAATAATTTTGACAATCAAAACTTACAATATTAGAATTAAGCAAATCGCTGGAACATTAAAACAACATAAGTGTTTAATGAATACTTATTAAAAACGACAGAACAAGAAGATTTTAAAACCTAAACCTGACTGATCAAGTAAAGGATCTTTAATTCAAACCAGTACTAAATCTTTAAACTTTTTAATGAATTCCAAATGCCCAAACTTTAAGCAAACCTGAGCAAACTGATACAGGTCATAGAAAAATTACACAACCCCACGAAAGAAAAAGAAAGTCATATCCACTGGACTAGATCCCCATGTCTATATGTTTTCGAGGTCGCTGAATTCGAATCCGACATTCGTTTCACCCCATCAGGTCATTGGACACCGTAAACCACCAAAATACTTCAAATTTACACTCGAGAATTTTTCAATTAATTTCTAGCGTTGCTCAGCATTTGACTCGGTTGTCCTCTGCTCGTCTTTGTTTATTCGAAAGTGAGAGGTGGGGTGGGTAGAGGGTTAACATTCGATCCAGAACGCACCCACTGAGGGAGTGAAACCACCCTTTCAGGGGGTGAAACCCGTTTTTTTTCTGTTTTCGAAGGATTTTTGTCACAATCACGACGGAGGAGGGGTTTGTATATACATATACAAATATGAATTTATATATACATTATATATACACATATATACAGGGTGTCGGAAAATAGCCGGTACTCCTAAAAATTTCCCAGGGGGGATGTTTATTTAAGGACGTCTCACTCGTATATCATAGGAAATTTTCCGGGGAATCGAATGGCGTTGTCAGATTTGGTCCCAATAAGGCCTCTGGGCTCCGTGAGGCCTAAGTTTGAGTTTTCATATGGGGACCCCAGTTTTTTTGCAGATTCGGATTCAGCCGAAAATTTTGCGTTCAGATACGAGGATCTCAAATTTTTATGGACCATTTGGGCACAATACTAGCCTTCGCCTTTAGAGAGCCATTTTGGTAGGCCTGTGACATCATCATGAGACTGTCAGATGGAAGGAATTTGAGAATGGAGGTGAGCAGTGCGTGGCAATTTAAGCACGCGATCATGCTTATCTATAGCGATTGGGTGTTTGTGGCTACAATCAGCAATAAGAATGGTTACAGCTCCCTAAAATCCTTCGCTTCGATTGGGCCTAGGGGCCTTATCGGGCCGAAAATATGACAATGCCATTCAATTCCCTGGAAAAATTTCTTGTGCGATACGAGTGAGACATCCTTAATTTAAATAAACATCTCCTCTGGGAAATTTTTAGGGGTACCGGCCTTTTTCCAACACCCTGTATATATGCATATATTATATATACCATACTTATTACTGATTGTAACCACAAACAACCAACCGCTATAGATAAGCATGATCGCGTATTTAAATTGCCACGCACTGCTCACCACCATTCTCAAATTCCTTCCATCTGGCGGTCTCATGATGATGTCACAGGCCTACCAAAATGGCCCTCTAAAGGCGAAGGCTAGTATTGAGCCCGATATGCCCCATAAAAATTTGAGATCCTCGTATCTGAACGCAAAATTTTCGGCTGAATCCGAATCTGCAAAAATACTTGGGTCCCCGTAAGATAGCTCAAACTTAGGCCTCATAGGGCCCAGGGGCCTTATTGGGACCAAATCTGACAACGCTATTCGATTCCTCGGAAAATTTCCTATTTATTACGAGTGAGACGTCCTTAAATAAACATCCCATTGGGAAATTTTTAGGAGTACCGGCTTTTTTCCAACATATATGTGTATATATAATGTAGGTATATATAAATTCATATTTGTACATGTATATGTATATACAAACCCCTCCTCCGTCGTGATTCTGACAAAAATCCTTCGAAAACAGAAAAAAAACGGGTTTCACCCCCTGAAAGGGTGGTTTCACCCCCTCAGTGGGTGCGTTCCGGATCGGATGTTAACCCTCTACCCTTCCCACCTCTCACTTTCGAATAAACAAAGAGGAAGAGCAGAGGACACCCGAGTCAAATGCTGAGCAACGCTAGACATTGAGGGAAAATCCTCGAGCGAAAATTTGAAGTATTTACGAGGTCCCATGACCTGATAGGGTGAAACAGATGTCGGATTCGGATTCAGAAACCTCGAAAGCATATAGACATGGGGATCTAGTCCAGTGGACATGACTTTTTTTTTTTCGTGGGGTTGTGTTATTTATGGAACTTTTAACAATATTTGCGAAAGTGCCAGATATACGGAGCTAAATCTGTAAACAAAGGTAACGCTCAGCCATCGTCGAAAGATAATCTAAATCGTTTAGCTGGTCACATATTGGACTGTACTTTTAAATTTAGTATTTAATATATATATTTTATGAATACACAAATGTTAATTTTAATTTGTTATAAAGTAATGGTAATAATAGAGTTATGAAGCTCAATAATTAACAAAATCCAATCACTCCATCGCTCGCTTTTCACACATAACGCCAATAGCGTTATCCCGATTCTGGTCATTTAGTTGTCATCCACTACCAGCTGAAAGCAGTGAGCATGCCTCCACGGGATCGACTGAAAAATTTACCTGGCGCCAGTTGCATACAGAGTACTTTTTCGCCAATGAATTTGACTTTTCGGATGGTGCAGGCAATAAACTGTACGAATCTATAGATATGTCTACACAGAAAAAACACTATCGTATATTGAATTAGATACCAATTCGCTCAATGACACACTTTATTCCGTATTGCACAATACAAATTGGGTTTCTTTCAATGATTAGTTAACCCTTGTTAATCAATAGGTTATAAGATTGCTTGAATTGCTTCATTGTTTTTTAATAGGTCGTTTAAATATAAAAATTATTTGATGAAGTAATACCCTATTCTAAATTCAATACAAAATATATCATTGGTTTCAGTAAATGTTTATTTGTAAGAATATACATCTTATTTAATCGAAATATTTATTATTATTGCAAAGCTTTTTAGATTTGTTTTACTTACATACCATAAAGCACTGAAATGAGTTACTTCCGTCCCCAGAATTGCAAAGATCTACTATTTTTGGCGGCGTACCTTTAACGCGATGAACAAATATTCTGCAATCTTAAACGACTTTTCAACGAGCAAATACCAGCAGTTTAATTTTAACCTCTCCAAGGGGTGCCCGCGAGCAATAGAAGTAATATTTCAGTCAACAATAGAACCCATTGAATTAATATTTTTTATTATTTCTCTAATACCTTGTTAGTTTTATTGTGTTTATTTTAATTAACATGATATAAGAATTATTGACTTAATTTTTAAACTTTCTATTTAACCTGTAGTTCTTGTTCGCTTAATAATAATATTGTAGTTTGAATCACACCGCCTACAAATAGCTATTTTTCGTCAGTGGCGTAGCTATGGCAAAGCAACCTATGCGAAGCATAGGGACCCCGGGACCGGGGCCGACTAATTTTACTTATTGTACCCTAGAACTTTTGAAACTTACGAATACGAATCTGCACGATAACTAAATCTAAAAATATTTTCTAAGGTTCCTATAATCAGTGATTTTTGTTTTTTTCTAAGAATTATATGATATGTTTATTTTATCTTGTTGTTTAATTTGTTCATAATATATAAATGAAAATTTGTTTGTGTTTTATTTGGTAAATACAACTTATTACTACCATTTCCACCAAAACACAAATCTTTTTTTTTGGTCCTCGATCTAAAACCTTTAAGTGGGGGGGGGGGAGGGCATAACAAGAGTTTGCATCGGGGCCTCGGGAACCCTTGTTATTAGAGATCGCACAATATGACTTTATTTTGCCGATACGATATATCGGCCGATACCGATATTTACATGCCGATATACCGATACCGATATATCGTATCGGCAGACATACGTACAGGGTTATTCATTATATTTTGACTCTCACCTACAGCTCTTATTACAAGTTATAGAAAAAAACTTTAAATACAGAAGTTTTACGGTTTTTCATGTAGTATCTTTTGGTAATAGCGGAAATAAAAAATCGACTTTACAACATTGAAAAAATTAAGTGAGTCATATTTTTTTAAATGGAACACCCTGTATATTATTAGCTCAAATGAAAGAGCTCTTTGTTCTGATTTCAAATATATATAATTTGTTGGCATTTGGTTCAGCCACTTTTGAAATATTTGACTTTATAACTTATTTTTCCACAATGAGAGATCATCAGTTATTAAAGTTTGTTGATTTAATATAATCAAGTTGCCTCGACAACATCGACGTTTGCAATAATAAAGTATTTTTTTTTAAACTGAAATATTTCAAAAATGGCTGAACCAAATGCCAACAAATTATATATATTTGGAATCGGAACAAAGAGATCTTTCATTTGAGCTAATAATATACAGGGTGTTCCATTTAAAAAAATATGACTCAATTAATTTTTTCAATGTTGTAAAGTCGATTTTTTATTTCCGCTATCACCAAAAGATACTACGTGAAAAACCCTAAAACTTTTGTATTTAAAGTTTTTTTCTATAACTCGTAATAAGAGCTGTAGGTGGGAGTCAAAATATAATGAATAACCCTGTACATGTTTCAATGTTTACTTTTTACCAGGGTTGGAAAAAGTCATGACTTGTATAAAAAAAAAGTCGACTTGAATCATGTGAATTAATTCATGCCAACCCTGGTTTTTATAACGTCGAATATAAATAAAAAAATAGAAAATACGGTTCTGAACCTCTAATTCGCTAAATCCTGTACGTATTCTGTATCAATTTCCGTTTTTCGTTCATGCGTTTTCTGTTTGGGCGAAAACGAAAATCGGGGAAGTCCCGGTTTATCATTCCGTCACGCGGTAACGCGGTATAACCTTTCTGATTGTTGAAGTTTCGGGGAAGTCCCTGTTTAATGTTTTCAGTATTGCTTTGTGAAATTCTTAATTTATTTCTCCAGAAAAAGGCCTCAGTTATACTACAGTTATGTTATAAATGATTAGATATTATTAGTGACATTAGAAGAGGCACAAAAATGTATTTTATTTTATTATATTTACGAGTATTACCTTTCGTAGGTACATATATGCAGTAAGAACCCAAAATTCTTCGTTTTATATGTGCCAATATATCGGCAATTTTCCTGCCGATACGATACGATACCGATAATCGGCAACAACCGCCGATATGCCGATATAACGATATCAATATCGGTATCGTGCGATCTCTACTTGTTATGCCACTGTTTTTCGCCCAATTATATTTAAGCATTCTCATTAAATAGTTTAATTTTTTGACTCTAACAATTCTACACTCTAAGGAATAATAGAAATTTATTGGTTTCCAATAATTTTAGTCATTGAAAAAATGGTTATATAGTTTTCAAAGAAGTAGGAATACTTTTGAACTCCAATAATAAATCTATATAAAAAGAAATATATATTTTTTGATTATTTCAATAATGTTTTGTGGAGCCAATATTAACTTTATATAACTAATATGATAGTGGTCAAAAATAATACTATTATTGAAAATAGCAAAGCAGTTTTTTCTATGTGTGTAATAGGCTGATATATCGTGGTTGTAAAAGTATATAACACACGTAAATAGAATAATACTTACTGCTGCAACAAAAAAATTTATGTCTTCAAGGAATTCTTCCTTTTTGGCCATATTTCCAGAATCATTACTGATAATCAAATCAAAAAGCGGAATTGCCTTATTTTTATCAACATCAGCTAAAATAATTTAAATGAATTTTGTAGATAATTAATAATTATAAATATTTTACAAGTATAACTTTTATATCTTTATACAACCCGCGAAGGCAGTAAGTCTAAGTACTAAGGTATCGTGGGTTATTCGCACAGCCGACTAACACACCCAGTGCTGAAAATATTTATACAATTTATACTAATACTAAAACAAAAACTTGTATTACACTATAAATACCTTTAAAATCGGAACTCTGGACTCTCTTTAGTTCAATAAGTTTACCACTAATGACTTTAAGTTGCGTCATAAGTTGCTCACATTTTCTCCCCGAAGGAAAAAGTCGTGCCCAAAAATTTAAAGGAATAAATGGCATGGATAGTTTTGTACTAATAAGGTCTTGTATCCTAGAATTTTATACGGTTTCATGTTAATCTGACAAACACTATGAGCATAAAATAACTAATAACTAAATAGAGGGCGGAATATATGCATCTAAATTTATTATAATATTATATCCACATATTCTATTAAAAATATGCACTAATTTTATCTAAATATGCTAATTGCTTATTAGTTAAAAATACTGATTGAATTTCTGGAACTAAGGTATATAAATATTCAATAATATTAGAAAATACGACTGATTTGTACTAAATATTTGTTTTAAAATAAAATACCTACAAATGAAACGAAGATATCAGTAAAATACATTAATTAAAATAAAAATATAACGATGATATTTTAATTAGAAATGCTATAATGGGAATTTATTACTAAATGTTTTTCAAAATGTTCTATTAAAAATGTTTGCCTTCTGTCCGTAAAAGTATGTTTCGCTAGAGAAAAACTCCTTTCAACGTCTACTGATATTACAAGACAATACTTTAATTTGGGAAGCAATGAATAGGGCCACGGTATAAATTCATTGGATAATTTACTCCTAAAAATATTCATTACTTCCCTTAAGAATTTAAAACCTACATTCTTTTCTACACGGTGTTACAAAAGGATGTTTAGAAAATTTAAGACCAGATTCTACATCTAAAAATATGAAAATAAGTTTATATAAACATAAATCCTCAAACCCTTCCTTTTTGAGATACAGGGTGTTTGCAGTGAACAAAAAATATGTAAAAAAAATTATGTTCATTATTTGTTTTTATTCTAAAGCCATGTACTGACTAGAGCACGCTCACCCGAATGAGCTGCTCACCCTCGCGAGCGGCTCATATGTGTACCTCTGCTGCTTTTGACTTACGTCAATTAAAAAAAAAATTACACCGATAATTTTTTCCTGTCATTTTCTTGGTTGTCATATTAATTTCGATACAAACAAATGGCTTGCAATTGTTATAAACCCGTAGTTACTGTTAGCAACCGTCGGCATGATTTGTTATTTAGTTGTTTGTATCAACATTTTAATGGTTTTTCGAAAAATTTCGTAAAAATCAATCGTTTCGGAACCGCTACAGAAGAAGATATTAACATAAATGTCCAGAAAAGTGAACCAGAAAACACAGTAAAAAGTAAGAAGAGTATTTGGAAGCAGTTTATGTCATTTTGTACAGAAAAAAAATACACATTAAATGAAAACACAGCTCTCTCTCAACTTTCTCGATCAGTTTGTGTTTTCATTCGTGAAATAATCCCCTAAATACCACTCGAGCTTTAAAATTACTGATAATTTTTCACTCTTACGTGTTTTCTTTGCAAATTTCACTCGTCCTGCGGACTCGTGAAATTATAGAAAACACGCAATCGTGAAAAATTATGGGTTATTTTTAAGCTCTCGTGGTATTATCCCCGATAATACGTTTTTTTTCAAGAGATATGCAAAATGTCAAAAAATGGCTGAAATATGCAAAAAAGCATAATATATGTATTATATTATATATTCCGCCCTAACTAATTCTACGTATTGTATATTTACAAAATAAAAACAAGTAATTATAATGCAATTACATTATTTTAGATAAGATTGTAATTCGTGTCAGCAATGGAGAAAATGATAGTTCTATAGTAAAGTAGTTGAACAGTAATTTATTCATTTTCATATAGGATTATTTCCTACAATTTTTACCGATTGGAAAATCAACAGGCTCAAATTTGATTTAAGTTTTCCTGACATTCATTAACTATAACAGTTTCTGCTTTATTTTTAACGTTGTTATTTTTCTTTGTGTAGAGAAATTTATATCAAACCTTGGTTTAAGTGAAAAAAAAATAAAACCTGCACACAGGTATTTATTTTTATATACCAATATTATCACCATTTGTAAAAGTAAATCGTTATTGTATTACTATAGGAACTTTATTGGCTTATGTAACAGGATCAGATATATAACTATGATATAACGTTTATTTGCGAGGGTGAAGTCAGATCAGGTGACTATAAATGACCCATTATATTAAATATGTATAGATTCTGAATAATAATTACGAATCAGTTTTTATTTGTTCCTACGTACTTTGAAATAGTATCACCAAGTTGTTTCATATCTGGGTGACAGTTTTCTTCGTCTAAACCAGCAGAAGTTACTACAAAATAAGACGTTCTATATTTTTTATTATATAAAAATACCAATTTTTAACAAAAAAATTATAATATGAGATTGTCATTTTGGATATAAATACTAATCATTTTTTTCTGTTGATCTTGGGTAAGCTGGAACACGAGAAAAATAAACACATTTGGTTGAATACATGATGGGACCTCCTACTGCAAAGGTGATCAGAAAGAATACATTCACAGTTTTTGCTATGTACTTAAACTATCAATACTTAAAAATAGGTTATAAAACATTTTTTTCTTTAGTATGATTCGTAAACAGGATGCCTGGCAATGAGCGGCGGGACCGTAAATAAACTGTTTAAATATAAGAAATAATTTATATAATACTAAAAACACTTCCCAGTAAGAATTCTGCGATGGCAGGTGACTTCTACAAACGTTTGGTAGACTGTTTCCACCGCAAAGCATATCTTGACATGTCGATGTACACAATTATAGAGAAAAGGAGAAATATATCCACTAAATACTTAGCTTGAGCAGACAAATACTGCTACGGAACAATATTTCAGTATATGAGACTATTCACAAAGTATACCTACTCCCTTTTAAGTCACTTGTAATAACCAGTAACTATCTCATAGTTTTAACATTTAATTTATTTTTCTTTTACCTTTTTTTAACATTGGTTGAGACAATAAAAACGATCTTTCATACTAAATAGAGCTTAGAAATGGATTGCGAACACCATACTTACAAAAAAAGTTAACGAACGCATATTGGCAGAAAACTTTAGAAATATCATGTTCTTTATCCATCATTTTAATATGTGTAAGTAACTTGCAACTTTCTTCATAAAATGTAGGTACAAATGTTTTTAACACTGAAGGCTTATAGCTTTTCTGGAAATATTTCCTCTTAAGTTTCCACTTTTCATCTGAAACAACACATAATCTTAATTTTTAATAAATGAAATTCGTTTTCTAACAATATGAAATTAAAACTAAAAATACTATAACTAAGAATAGGTGTATGTACAGAGAGAAAGTAACATTACTCCTGCCATAAGACTGTATGCACTCTTTTGTTTCTCCCAGTTCACATAACATTCAAAATATAAAAGTCACTCCTTTATAATATCTACTTGAAATCCAGTTATGTGACACGATCCCATGGATGTTCTCCTAACTTCTCAATCCTTAAAGGAAATCTTCCCATTCATCGTCCTCAGCAAACACAGTCGTAAAATAGTAGCTATATTATGCCACTTAACTTAAATGTTTATAACGAGATAATGTTAATTCAATATTCTTTCCACCATTTTTCATCAGCTGTGGACTTTTATTACATTTAGGTAATTTACAGGCTTCGCCTATTCTGCAAGGGATGTTTAAGATGGTAGTAGCTCAAGACTGGTGATAGGGCTGATCTATGTAATTACCGACCTGTGTGCATTCTCAGAACTATACCTAAGCGTTTTGAAAACCTTATAGCGAAACATTTAACTTCTGTACTCGGTCACGCCATCAGCAACCAGCAGTTTGGGTTCCGGAGGGGCAAGTCTACCGAGTTGAATCTGCTCACCTATGTCGGACGTCTTGGAGGGGGTCGGTGAGGTCCACGCGGTTTACACCGATTTTTCCAAGGCCTTCGAAAGAGTCAACCACACACTTCTGCTTGCTAAGGTTGAGGCCTTGGGTGTGAATGGTCCTTTTCTGGATTGGTTGTCCAGTTACCTCTCAGGATGGATTCAAATTGTAAGAATAAATAACTTCAAATCGGGTGATATTAAAGTTCCATCGGGTGTGCCCCAAGGATCTCACTTGGGGCCCCTTCTATTTAATATTCTTGTAAACAATATTAAGTCCTGCTTCATGTATTCAAAATGTATTTGTTTTGCGGATGACCTTAAAATATACTTGTCAATTAAGTCTTTGGATGACTGTGTAAGACTTCAGTCTGATTGGGTTCATTTGGTGGCGTGGTGCGAGATGAACGGCATGGACCTAAATGGGTCAAAGTGTCGTGTTATCTGTTTTAGCAGGAGAAGAAACCCAACCAGCTTCCATTACGAGATCAATCATAACATTTTATCATCCTCTTCATCTATCAAGGATCTTGGGGTAATCATCGATGCCTCCCTGTCGTTTGTCCCGCATATCACGGATATGCTCGCTAGGGCCCTTAAGATGCTCGCGTTTGTTTAGAGGTGTACAGGGGACTTCAATAATAGCTCAGCTATACGGTTGCTATACTGTATGCTAGTCAGACCTCTTTTGGAGTATGATTCGTCCGTCTGGAGCCCCTTGTACGCCTGTCAAATACAGAGACTCGAGCAGGTTCAGAGAATATTTTTGAGGTATATTTCCTTCAAGGCGAACATCACTCCCCCTGACAACTATGCTCGTGATTACAACTTGCTTCAGGGTACTTTTCCTTGCCCAGGGCCGCCGAAAGGGGGGCAACGGGGTCTGACTGCCCTGGGACCGATCTCTCTTTGGGGCCCCATCTCACATAAGTTGGGGCCCCAGGAGTATTTGTTGCCTCAGGCCCCAAATAGCCCTCTTCGGCCCAGTCCTTGCCTGCTCTAAAATCAAGGAGGGAGCAGAGAGTCCGTCGGTTTGGCACCCAAAGCACGTTTTTTGGGCAAATATTATTATGTCTTTTCTTGAAAACAAAACTTTTTCGAAATTACAGTTACTCGAAAACTAGGAGTATTTTCAATTTGTTTGTTCAAAAATGGATTTTTCGAAATTTTTTTAAAAAGCGAAAATCCATTTTCTTTTGGGTAAATATCTTTTTCGAAAGTACATTTTTTAACATTTTTTTGCAAGAAGCCTTTACAGATCGATTTTAGAAAAAACATCTTTCGAAATAGTTCTTCTTCAAAAATCTTACGAAAAAAAAACAGAAGGATTGGTCATCGCTTACACGCGGGAAGACAAATTGTTTGATTAATATGGAGGTGTAAATAATCTAGCTTTTTTTATTTATTTATTTATTTATTTATTCAAACAGTACACTACAGAACTTACGTCTAAATGGTACAACACATTATAAATATTAAGAATTAAAATATAAAAGTAAATCTCTCTTTAATACCGAAAGACTTATGGCAAAAATGTCACAATTTAAAAAATGTCTATTATAGTTGTATAACAGCCTCTCGATGAAAGCACTGCGACCGTAGTTAGTTCTATGTTTGATTATGAAATAACTGCACCTGCCTGGTTCTCCGCAATGGTACGCGAAACAAAACAGCTTCAAGTAAGCCCCTGCAGTCCACTGAACCGTTAAGCAGCTTATGAAGAAAAATCATAAGGGCTCTTTGTCTTCGGTATTGTAAGGATTGAAGACCGCATAAAAGAATTCTAGTTTCATAAGGAATATTATTGTGTGGAAAATTATATTTGAACAGCAGATATTTCGTAAATTTATTTTGAACTCTTTCTAGTCTAGTGATATGATACTGGTAGTAGGGGTTCCATATCATAGAACAATACTCCAATATACTGCGGACCAAGCAGTTGTAAAGAGCAGTCAGCGCCTTGGTATCATAGATATGTCTTGTATGTCGTTTTATAAAACCCAACATCCTAAAACCTTTAAGTATTATACTGTCTATATGCAGGGTGAATGAAAGGCTACTGTCGAAAATCACACCAAGATCGTTAAAATAGGACACCTCTTCCAGGTTAACATTATTAATGGAATAAGTCTGATTTTGCGGATTGTTACACTTGAAAAATTTTAAAACCTTACACTTTTTTACGTTAAGCTTCAGGTAGTTACTATTACACCACTCCACAAAACTATTAAGGTCAGCTTGCGTACAACTTTAGATCGTCCGCATACAAAAGAAAGCCGGATTTTTGAAAGCAATGATGGACGTCATTTACAAAAAGAACAAACAAAATAGGTCCGATATGTGACCCTTGAGGGACTCCAGATGTCACGGAAACTTCACAGGATACTGATCCACATACAGTAACGCGCTGACTTCGTAATGTCAAGTATGATGCAATCCATTCCAGGTAAGTTCCACAAACGCCAATATTATAGAGCTTTTTTAGGAGCAGCTTGTGACAAACAGTATCAAATGCCTTTGACAAATCGGTGTAAATGACATCGACTTGGCATCCCGCCTCCACCGAGGAGACCAGAAAGTTATGATAGACAGCCAGATTTGTGGACGTCGATCGGCCTCCAAAAAATCCATGCTGTTCCTCCATTATGTAATTTCTATAAGTATTGAAAAGTTCATCGCTTATAATGGCCTCAAAAATTTTAGGTATAATAGAAAGCAAGGAAATACCGCGATAATTT
This sequence comes from Philopedon plagiatum, assembly GCA_963971165.1. Classification (NCBI taxonomy): domain Eukaryota; kingdom Metazoa; phylum Arthropoda; class Insecta; order Coleoptera; family Curculionidae; genus Philopedon; species Philopedon plagiatum. The sequence continues at coordinate 123,580,479 of OZ020189.1, read as the reverse complement.
TCTACGTCACTTTTGTCACCACTTTTAAAAATTGGAATTAAATTGGCATGCTTCCAGATGTCCGGGAAAATGCCACTGTTAAACGATCTTTGAAATAACAAACATAGTGGCATAGCCAGGGATGAACTGCAACCCTTCAACAAAACAGGACGAACTCCATCAGGACCACCACCTTTGGACGTATCCAGACTCTTTAATCTATCAAGAACTTCCTCCACAGTAAAATAGTGCGTTGACAGCAGGCTGGCAAACTCAATTTGACACGTATCGCTTATATTTACGTTGTTGTATACAGAATAACATGATTGAAAATGATTGGAGAAGGCATCAGCTATAAGATCAGGATCCGTTAATTCTTGGTTTTGGTATTTCATGACACTCGGCAGACTGGAATCTTTCCTTAGGTTGTTTATAAAACTCCAAAAATGCTTAACATTTTCTGGTATGAGATGTTCAGTTTGTGTTACGTACAACATGTAACACATGTCAGTTCTGTACTTAACTTCACGACGCACACTGGAATACGCATCATAATCCGTGCTTTGACCAGACCTTTTAAACTTATTATACAGTTTATTTTTTTGACCAATTAGTTTACGTAACGGCGCATCAAACCATTTTGGATATCTATGATCTTTAATAATTTTTTGTGGAATATACATGTCTATGCCCTGGAATAATCTTTCGTAAAAAATCCTGACCATACGGTTTATGTCAGTTTCTGAAGACAAGAAAGACCAATCCAGTTGATTAAAATATTGATTTAGGTTATTATAATCTCCTTGGAAAAACTGATAAACCTTTAGTTCGGTCCTATTTGTGAGATATGTAATGCAACGGATGTCATAATTTATTTCAAGTGCAGGATGATAAACGTCGATATTTGTTAGAGGAAAAGAACTGGACGAAGCTGAGACCCCCGGAGATGGTTCCGTAAAGACAAGATCCAAAATTCTGTTTAGACTATTTTTCACTCCATTTATTTGCTGAAGTTCCAAGAAGTACATTGAGTCAAGCAGAGTTTCTGCACAAGGCGATGTAAATTTTAGAGGAACTAATGTGTCATCCTCCAGCTCCCATTCAATAGACGGAAGATTGAAATCACCAAAGATTAGAAATTTATAGTTATCGTACCTATTTCTCAGTGATTCACAGGTATCACAAAATGAGGCATAGCATTGAATGCTGGAGTTAAGTGGAAAATAGACACAACCAATGATAAAGTTCGCGTTACCAAATTTTGCTTGAATCCAAACAACCTCATAATGGACTTGAGCTGAACTTTCCACTAATGAAGCATAATAAGGTTTTTTAACTGCAACTAGGACGCCTCCACCACGTTGGTTGTTCAGTTCGGCATATCTTCTGTCATAGCGGAAGATATATGCCTTCTGCTCATTTGGAGCGATATATGTACTTGTTTAGAACAGTTTTTCGAAACCTTACAAAAAAAAATTTAAAGCACTAGCAAACCTAAGGAAACCTATTCAATAAAGAAAATTATTTAAAAGAAGGTTAATCTAACTAAAAGCATAAAAGAACTTTGTTATTTCACAGTATAGTTGCAAAAGAAAACATTTTATCCAACCACTTTTCGACGATTTGTTAGTTTTGCGCCACATCTATGTACTCTAGAAGTTCCATATTTTTTGAGATTCTCAAAATCAATGTAAGTAGAAGTATTTAATTACTCGCGTACAAACTTGAAACATATTTGAGAAAATGTGTCTAACTTGAAAACTTAAATTTTTTGATTATATTTTATTTATTATTATTTCACTCTAAAATACCATCAATTTTTTATAGATAGACGCCTGAGCAAACCACCTGGTTATTCTAAGAAATTTTCAATAATGAACGCTACTGTTACAGTCCGCTTTTGCATGAAGTTTTCTAAAGTATTTTATTTGTTTGCAAAATTCTTAATAATGAGAAAATTTTAAAAAATACTTACAAGGAGCAGTCCCGATGGAATTCTTCAAAACAATATTTAAATCTTCGTAAATAATTCCTTTATCATAACACTTTGGATGGTTTAATACAATTTTTACTTCTAGAGGATTAATTGTGATATAATGGTAGTAACTGCCAAGCCACAAATTGAAAGGATAGCCCAACGATTTAGTTATTTCGGTAAAAGTTATTGGGGTAACTAAAACAGATAATAGACAGGTATGCTAAAAATATAAGCTTCATGGACGAGATTACAAGATTAATGGTATTGTCACCGTCCAAGTCTAAAGCAAGAACACTCCAATTGGCCTAGACATATCGCGAAATTTATTTATTTATTTACGTGATTAAAAACTTCCTTAATTGTGCAGTAGCTCTTATTAAGCAAAAATATATTTAATTTCTTTTAAATTTTATACTGTGGTGATTGATTGTAAAGGTGATCATTATCGCCAATTTGAAATAAATTTTAGAGTTTAGAGAAGATCTCTAACCCACATAGGCGGTTCTAGATCTCTATTTTTGGGGTGGCTTAAGCCCCTGGTTTATATATAGGTGGCTTGTGGTGACTTGGATTTGGGGGGGGGGGCTAATTCGAGCTTGGGGGGACTTCGCCCCCACCCCTCACGTAAAAACGCCTATGCTAACCCAAACAGGTTTTAAAGAAAGGGAGACGGTAGTCCTTCCTCTGACAATTATTGAGAACGTGAGCCTTACTATTCTCTTAAGCTGACCTTTCCTACCATGATGGGTACCCTAATACGCCACCTCCAGGATTCTTATTCTTTGAAGAACAGTTCTTGAGAAAACGTCAAGGTAATAATTTTCTATAATTTATATTGACATTTGCATGTCGAAAAATCGAATAATTTGCTGACAACTGTTGACTACGTTAAAAATCATTTTTGACACAAAAATTCTCACTTTTGATTGGTCGGAATTAAAACGAAGGAAATAGTTCACGAAAAACAAATCAGTAATAGCAGTTGATACTTTAAATTACGTTACCTTTCGAAATTTTAAATATTGGTTAATAATTTGAAGGGTGAAATATACAGGGTGCCAATTTATCTTACGGTATAATATAGCGAATATTGTCGCCGTCCTGTTTTGCATATCAACGGATATACAGGGATTTTTTAAACGCCTTTTTGAATGTTTCTCAATCCTTCAATGTATCTGTGACGATCACTATACCTATTGTATTGTTTCGCGTGACGTCACTCGCATAGGGGCTGAGAAAAACGCGGGAGGGTGTTAAATTTTGACATTTAAGGGGCAAAAAGCCGACATCCCATGCATACGATTTCCGACGTCCGTTATCCGAGAATAATTTGGTTTTCGTAAGAAAATATTTTGTATATCCTATGGATCCGTTATCGTGTCCAAATTTCTGTTAAAAAAGACGTTAAAAAGAAGAAATTATTTGTAGACGTTAACCTTACTTAAAATCATAAAATTCATTTCCCGTTTACAATACAATTACTTTTATTAAAAAGTGATGCTATTGCCACATTGTCTCAGAGAAGTCAGAGATATTTTATCATTGCGTCATGTGGTAAAACTCTATGGGATAATTTGTGGCTGGAAATTTATGAAGAATTTGGTAGGAATCCAGAGTTTTCCGTGGAGTTTCTGATGAAGGAGTGGAGAAATCTACGAGATACCTATGTACGCCTAAAAGGAGATTATATTCCTAGTGGCTCTGCAGCAAAAAAAAAAAGAAAAAGTTGGAATACTTCGATTCAATGTCATTTTTAAGCGAAACCATTGTGTTTAGACCCACCATAACAAATTTAACATCCCCAGGAACCAGCACCACTCCTTCCTCCTTACAGATTCCCTACAGATTCAAAGATAAAAGGTACCTCAATACCAAAACGCGTTGAGGGTGTTGAGACACCAATCCCAAAATTGGAAGGAAAGATTCTGAATGCCCTTAACAGAATAAATATCCCTACTGTGGAAGCTCCCCACTCCCCTCAAGTAAATCCCATTTGTATCAGAATTTTAAAAATGCTGAATCAAATGCTCCAAAATGAACGTACCGTGTTAGAGATTCAGTTGCTACAAGCAGCGTATGAGGGAGCTAAAGATTTTTTGTAAATATTGTAAAAATAAATGTTTATTAGTAGCAAAAATAGCATTTTTATTGAGACAAGTTCCTACAGCACAATAATATTTTTATTATATAATATGATCTATAAGACAAGCTTCATCTTTTAACTGTCCATACTTTTTTTACGAAGACATGAAATAGAAATATATACTGGTCTATCAAAAAGTTTATTAAGTAATAATTTAACAGTTGAAATGAAACATTCGAGTCTATAATAGAAAACATGATTTTTAAGAATAGGTTTTTAAAAAAGAAAGCCAAACATTTATTTCTAATTTTAAAACAGTTTACTGTCATTTTAACTGGTACATATTATAAAATTTATATAATGATTACAAACATTCTGGATTTTTTTTTGAAAATAAAATTAGCATTCAACTTAATAAAATGTTAAGAGTATATCAATTTTATTGGGTTTGATGATCTTAAGAATTTAGGAAAAATTTTAAAAATACTACTACGTTTATTGATTGAGTCGGCCGATACTTGGTGGAAGTCCATAACTAATATTATGGGTTAACCAGAAAAACTACTAGTTTGACTTAGTAAACTTCCACTATATTGACAAAATTATGACATGTTTCGCTACACTGTAGCTTCTTCGGAATAAGTTTTACGAATGAGTGGTGACTAACAATTGCAATAATGTAAACCTCTAGGGTAATTAAATAATATAGGTAATAAAATAGGGGTAGGTAGATGATTTAATCTGGTACATTTGGGTTTTCCTAAAGCTTAAGATGAATATAATATTTTATTTTTACAAAGGGTTGTTATCAAACAACATTTAATGAAGTAGAATTACTAGTAAAGCTTAAGATGCCTAAACTATTTTATTTTTACAAGGAGGCCTGGACCTAGGGCGCCAAAATTTTAAAGGCGACTAAAGATCGGTGTAGAAAGGAGGATATTGATCTCGATAATTCAACCAAATCCCGATCCTAAGTATTTTTGACAAAAATTATTTATTAACATCAGCTACGTTTCAAGTGAAAGTACAATTATCATAATAGATAAATGAATCAAAAACTTGTGTCAAAAACAATTTGAACAGGATAAATTAAACTCTATGTACCATCACAAAACAAGAAGGGCGCCAAGGCCTAGGGCGCAATCTAACTTAAATCGGCTCCTGGCGTTGTAACATAGGGGTTTGTTTCTGCAGCAGTTTCAAATCAATCACAGCCAATGAGATTTCCCGGTTTCGATCAGCAAACTGTTTTCCTTGAAGATGATTGGCTCTGACTAGTTTCAAACTGCTGCAGAAACAAACCTATAGTATTTACTTATAGGAGCTGTAAAAGTATTATTTCCAGCTGTGATGGACCAAGTTTTTAAAAAAAGTGTTATGGAGTGGTAAAACAAGGCATATGAGGGAAAGAAAAAGCGGGATGTGATTTCAAAAGTAGTAAAAAGTAGAAAATTTCCATTCTAAGAAGATAAGTATTGTTTTTTGTCTGATTTGTTTAATTACAAAATGATTGTAATAAAAACAGCCTTTACTTAAATTTGCTTTTTATTGAATTTATGATTTTTCTGAGATAATTATTAGGTGTGGGATAAATAGTGATTGTCATTTTTTACATTTCACAATTTAATTTAGGTGATTATTTGCTTTTTGGTCATTGAGTTCTGTATCAGCCTCCATAATTACTAAGGATGTTAAATGAGCGACGATGTATGAATACTGATCTGTAAACTTTCAAAATAAAACATTGGAACAATTAATGTTTTATTTTAATAGTTTAAAATGGAAGCTGTCTCATGACTTCACACATAACCATTAAATTTATATTATAAAGGCTGATATAGAACTCAGTTTTAAAGAAAAAGAGTAGTAGCCTAAAATTTAAATAGTGGAGGAACTACAGAAAATATATCAAAACCTTGCATTTACAGACTTAGTGTAAAGTTGCAAATATAAGTTTGCTACCTACTTCTTATCCATATTTGCAAAGTTGCCAGTGAGTTTTAATAGCTTTATTATTAACAAGTTTCATCTCCAGCGTCCTTGGACACTTTTAAATACTTACTTAATGCAAGTGAACATTTTCAAGTCTGCTGCAAATTTCTAACAACCTCATATAAGCTTTCAGGAAATTTGCAAAAAGTAACCTTCACAAATGTAAGTCTAAAACTAACTTGTGAAGGGAAACTTTACAAACGAAATCGCACTGGGGGGAAGATTTGCGGTTTGCGGAAAGTTTGATGGAAACGTAATGCAATGTATGGTTCATCTTTACACTTGCACCAGAAATATGACTGCGAATTTGAGGCAACCTTGCTGTGCTCTGTGGGATATTAAGAAAATATGGAAACTTTCTATTCCACTCGCTTAGAATTATAAAAAAATATATTAAATATTCACTTATTAAAGTCCCCTGGTTCACAAGTTTACCTGTTTAATTTTTTTTAATGTAAGACGTTACTTTATCATCTTCCTAGGCCAATTGAGAATTGACATTACTTTGACTTAAATGATAATACTCGTATATAGTATACTCATCAGTGGAAAGGTAAAAGGTCTAAAGCGCCACGTCGTAGAGGTGGCGCTTTAGACCTTTTACCTTACCACTGACGAATGATAAATCTATAGGTACAACGCGAACGGACAAGGTCGTAACTGAAGTTTCGTACAAATAATGGGCGTATTTAGCAGAAAGAAAAGTCGTAATCATTAGAAAAGGTTAATAATCAAGAAAACTTTAGTGACTTGCATTAAAGTACAGGAAGTTCAACTGTTAACGAGTAATCACGTACAGGATTATATAGTCAATTACCTTTCGCCATTACTGGAGCTTCTCAGGCTGCGGTAAGCCATAAGATAACTCCCCTAGCGGTAAGTAATGCATATTTGTTACTTTTCTTATGACAGAAACGGTAACAAGTATGCATTACAGCTATGTGTAGATACTAAAGTGCAAGAACTGTTCACCCATTCTAGACGGTTGTGGTTTACCCTTATAAAAGCTGATATTTCCATCTACGGCAGCAACCCAAAAAAACGTAAAATAAGACTCGTAAAAGGGAGAAAAAGCAACCAGAGCTATGTCCAAATTGTGTCTTTTATTTTTATGAGTGTGAACAGTTCTTGTATTATACTAATGGCAGTGCCGTATATTATTACCATTTTTCAGACAGGTATTGAATATTATGCGAGTTTACCGTTGAGAGAACTGCCTAAGGTTAAAGGGAAAGCAGTATCTATTAATAAGGACGAAAGCTCATTGCCTATCTAACCCTGATCGTCCTATAGTAAGTAATTCCCGAACTTTAATGCAAAAAATGGACCCATCGTATTTTCAGTCTTTTAACTCACTTATGTTTTCATTGTTGTAAATAGTGCCTTATAATTAATTAAATAGTCATTAGAATGAATAACAGTCAAGCTTACATTTCAGTCCACGAATCACACTCCCTAAAATAAGTATGTAGGTAGTTCCAACCACTGGTAAAATTGGCAGAAAGAATCCATTATTATTCCATGCAAATTTTAAAAATCTTACTTTTCTATAAATAAATGACAAATAATAAATGATTATGCAAATAAGCAAATATGGAACTATTGATACAGTAACACTATTTTCAGATAACATTGTTTAACAATAAAAGATAGTTTGACTATTTTGTCTATATTTATATGTATTGCGTATTACAAGTATCCTAAAAATGTAGTAATTATACCTTGTGTTTAAATGCAAAAAAATAAAACACAAGGGCAAAGGGTCCCAAGTCTGTATTATAATTATCCAAAACCATAAAAATTTTAGGCAATTTGTAACAGGACCTTGGTTATGAGTTTTTCTGTGCGTAAATAGAACAGAGTTCATTATCTAAAAATAAAATATTTTGATATTGATACCGAATATGACGTAACTTTAAAACAAACCTTAAAAGTTCAAATATGTTTAGTTCCGAGAAGTTTACCAGTTCCTTATTCATAATTTATGAATAGTATGAAGTTATTTTTACAATTTAGATTTATGCAAATGTATAAATTGTCACAGATTATTTTAGAAAAAAAAATTTCGACGCCAATGGAATTTAAAAAATAATATATTAAAGTATAAGTTGTATAAAGCGTCATTTTAGAGCACGCGTCCATGTTATTGACGCCTGCGGCGAGTTTTCTAACGGGGCAAGTGCGCTAATAGCTTTATAAAACATGTACTTTATACTATTTTTTCTATTTAAAAAGAAAATATGGCATACAAATTTTGTAAATTTTTATGTCAAAATTTTATGTTGTTAATACTATCAAATTACTTCCCACAGCAGCCTTCATAAATTAATAAAAATAAATCCCTTTTTTATACATGACTACACACACACCGCATTACCAACATTTAAAAAATAAAAAAGCGGTTTTATAAAAAGCTTATTATGATGCTGAAAACGATATCGAAGAAGCTTTGATATGAAACTAAAATTGAAAAAAACATATTTCGAATTAAAAATTAATATAATGTATCTTATAGGTGTCACAACAAAGCACCGTTTTTAAGATATTTTGTATATTATACAGGGTTAGTTATTATAAGGTGGTAGAGGAGCTTTTCCTCAATCGAGGTTACCGAGGAGATACCACTTAGAGCTGGGAACTGGACTTTACTTTCCTAATGTCAATCTTTCAATCAAGCTCAGTAAAGTGAATAGTACAAAAGATTAGTTCGTTTAGTTTATTTGATGTATTTATTAAACTGTAAGTCGTATATTTAAAAAAAAATCGGTAATTTTTTTTTTATTGTAACATCTGTTAATAAGATAAAAACGACATTGTTAGTTTCAAAAAACGAAACAAAAAAAACTAGAAAGGGAAATATAAAAATTATTATTTTTCTTATTATTTAAGGAAAGTTTTGGTTTTATTTTGACAATTTTTATACTCCCAAGTGGGGGCGCGCACCCCCCGCGCCCCTTCCCTGTATCCGCCACTGATATAAAGATGGAAAAGAAGGCCCAATTTATTCCTAATTTATTTTATTTTATTAAAAACATGCATACAAAATAGTAATATATGCCCCGAACGTCAGACTGCAACTGGAATGAACATTATTTTTGGTTTTATGTCTTATATTTATGTGTTCTGCGATGTAAAATTATTAGTAGGTATATTAATGTTGAAATTACTCCACATTTTAAAAAATCCGACATTTTTCAAACTATTTCATTTATAAAAAAAGGAATTATTATTAAAAAAAACAAATACGCCCTTTAAATAAGTTCATAGAGAATAATAACACTACCCCACGAAAAAAAAAAAGTCATGTCCACTGGACTAGAGCCCCATGTCTATATGTTTTTGAGGTCGCTGAATCCGAATCCGACATCCGTTTCACCCCATCAGGTCATTGGACACCATAAACCACCCCCTTCATTTCTGGGGTTGCTCAGCATTTGACTCGGGTGTCCTCTGCTCTTCTTCTTTGTTTATTCCAAAGTGAGAGGTGGGGAGGGTAGAGGGTTAACATTCGATCCGAAACCGACCCCCTGAGAGGGTGAAACCACCATTTCAGGGGGTAAAACCAGTTTTTTTCTGTTTTCGAAGGATTTTTGTCAGAATCACGACAAAGGAGGGATTTGTATATACATATATATGTACAAATATGAATTTATATATACATTATAGATAGACATATATACAGGGTGTTGGAAAAATGCCGGTACTCCCAAAAATTTCCCAGGGAGGATGTTTATTTAAGGACGTCTCACTCGTATAGCATAGGAAATTTTCCGGGGAATCGAATAACGTTGTAAGATTTGATCCCGATAAGGGTCTGGGCCCTGTGAGGCCTAAGTTTGAGTTTTCATATGGGGACCCCCGTTTTTAGCAGATTCAGATTCAGCCGAAAATTTTGCGTTCAGATACGTGGATCTCAAATTTTTATGGGCCATATCGGGCCCAATACTAGCCTTCGCCTTTAGAGAGCCATTTTGGTAGGCCTGTGACATCATCATGGGACCGTCAGATGGAAGGAATTTGTGAATGGAGGTGAGCAGTGCGTGGCAATTTACACATGCGATCATGCTTATCTATAGCGATTGGCTGGTTGTGGCTACAATCAGCAATAAGTATCCAGCTCCCTAAAATCCTTCGCTTCGATTGGGCCCAGGGGCCTTATCGGGCCCAAAATATGACAACGCCATTCGATTCCCTGGAAAAGTTCTTGTGCGATACGCGTGGGACATCCTTAAATAAACATCTCCTCTAGGAAATTTTTAGGGGTACCGGCCTGTTTCCAACACCCTGTATATATGTATATATACTATAGGCTATAGGCTAGTATTGGGCCCGATATGGCCCATAAAAATTTGCTATACGAGTGAGACGTCCTTAAATAAACATCCCCCCTGGGAAATTTTTGGGAGTACCGGCCTTTTACCAACACCCTGTATATATGTGTATATATAAATTCATATTTGTACATGTATATGTAAATCCAAATCCCTCCTCCGTCGTGATTCTGACAAAAATCCTTCGAAAACAGAAAAACTGGTTTCACCCCCTGAAAGGGTGGTTTCACCCCCTTAGGGGGTGCGTTCCGGATCGGATGTTAACCCTCTACCCTCCCCACCTCTCACTGTGGAATAAACAAAGAAGAAGAGCAGAGGACACCCGAGTCAGATGAGCAACCCTAGAAATTAAGGGGGTGCTTTACGGGGTCCAATGACCTGATGGGGTGAAACGGATGTCGGATTCGGATTCAGCGACCTCGAAAACATATAGACATGGGGATCTAGTCCAGTGGACATGACTTTTTTTTTTTTCGTGGGGTTGTGTAATTAATCATACGTTCAGTCCCCCACGGTACGGACTTCGGACTCCACGGACACGATTAACACAAACACTGTAGATCGAAATTACGCAGACCTAGGTTTATCGTTCGTTCGCGGATCGAAAGACTCTATCGTTCGGTCAGCGCAGCGGTCGGTAAATTTTGTTTACTTCACTGTACTCCACACGCATGGATTTATTAGGACTGGATACGGGATGATTTCACATTCTTTGAAGCCAAAACAAACCATTCTAAACGATACTGTAAACACAATTTGTAAACATTGGCCACATCTTATTTTACCTTGTATTTTTGTACAAAAATACGTTAGAAGCATCACAAGATTTACTAAAAGTAATAAAAGCCCCAAAATATTGTATTTTTCTGCTAAATAGTAATAAATTTAAGTTAAATAGGTTTTATTATTTATAGGTTATGTTATGTTAGGTTATTTCTAAAGGCGTTGATTTAAAGTCGCTCTGAGTCATTTATAAATCTATATAAATCTATACGTCGCACTTTTTCTTTTCTAGTTCATTAGACAAAGACGTACGTGTAACCGGGCGTTCGCAGAAGTTTTTCCTAAGCACCCAGCAGACAACAACACTTCTGAGCTCCAACACTCCAATGCTATTTTATCTCTTTCTACTACCATTATTGATTCAATTACGTAGTAATTCGTAGTCTTGTCTATGTTCGTAGTTCGTAAACTGCTCTCTCAAGAGAATAACAAACAACAAAATATTTATATTATATAAGGCTTCACGTTCGATACGCTCACAGTATACGGATATCGAATCCATATTATAATAGATCCATGTCCACACGCCACCGTCCTCGATCGAAATGAGCATCAATCGTTAAGTTTAGTTCAGCTTAAATCAATCTTTTCGGTAATGGTGGGCGAATCTGTTAGTTCAGGTTAATGAATAGATCCTTTGAACTAGTTCGATCGTGAACTACACACCTCTAGTACCACCACACACATCCACTTAAAGAGCTGGTGAAATCTTAGCGGATGTTTCCAGCCCTGGGCCCTGGGTCCGTGAGTCGGTTTTTCTTTCCTCTTCCCACTGTCATTTTTTCTTCTTTTCTTCTCTCTTCTTTCTCTGTCACTTCTAATCATACTCTCTTCTAACTATTCACCTCTTAAAAAAAAACAAATTTAAAATTGATAATGGTGCTCCCATTGGTAAAAAATAATTCCGAAGGTAAAGTACCCCTCCATTCGGATCTTTGGGCAAGGGGTACTCAGGGGGGCACACGATCGAAAAATTCCAAAACCTTTGCCAACATCTGCGGGCTTAATTTTAATTTGGACTCTGTCCACCACTACCTCCAATCATGCAAACCCACATTCTTTTTCTGACCGAAACCCAAATCCTCAACCAATCATCTCTTGTTTCCAGGCTATGAACTTCTCTTATCTTTTCGTTTTCATGGTGAGGTATGCGCCGCTATAATTCGCCCTTGAATGTTCCGAACAGAACAACAAGAGGCGCGATTATGGAACAAATGGCCTGCAGATGTTTTCCCTTCCCGTCCCAACCTAAAATCCTTCAAATTCGGCAACAATAGATTACATTTCCCTTCTTTTCAGACGCCCATGGTTACTTAGGCCTGAAGTCTACATGGGCTGTCTCAGATAAAAAAAAGATGTTTGGTAACAAACTAGCCATATCTTATCAGTGGCTTCTCCGGCTTAATTTAGGTCGATTTAACCTAACTTATCTTAGTACAAAAATTGTATCTGATAAGAGAGATACAGGGTGTTAAAATTAAAATTTTATATTGCGTTTTTATTAATACGTTTTGAAAGATAATAAACAATTCACAAAATTTGGTAATCGGAGGTTTTTTGGAATAAGACGACCAGAGCCATTTTCAAATTTGCTGTATTTTATAACTTAACCTGAGCAAACCTTAACCGCCCGATCTCCGTCCATCTGCCGCGCTACCCGCCGACGGCACTAACGCCGTATCACATCGCGTATGCGCGGAGCTGAGTGGGAAAAATTAAAAATTTTGAAAAACGTGTAAGGACAGAAGTTGTTCCTTGCATCGTGTGAAATATTTTTTGTCAAAAACCTTTTCTCTAAAACCAGTGGTTTAGCAGTTATAAGGAAATAAACAATTAAATTGTTTATAACAATTGACCGCACTAAAATTTTTCAATTCTGATCATTTTTGCTCAATCTACACCTAATTCTCAATATTCACGATTTTTTAAAGATTTTTCTGAGCGATCCTTCTAGTGATAAGGGTGGGGGACAGCAATTTTTAAGCGTTTTTCCCGAAAAAATGCAATAAAAAATTACATCATATATATCGTTGAATTTGTGCTTCAATAAGCTTTCATTTGACACCCTACACGATGCCCTTGAAAAATTTTTTCCATTTCCCAATTTACCCCCTGAAATTAACCTCTAGAAACAAAATTCAAGTTTGTATCCTTCACGTCTATAATTGGGCCACCAGACTCTATCTCTGTGCTAAATTTTAAATTTGTACGTTGAATAGTTTCAGAGAAAATTGCCTGTGACAGACACACGGGCGGATACCGAAGTGATTCCATAAGTATTCCGTTTCACGGAACACTAAAAAATGTACAGAATTTGGATGAGCTGTCTTTGAAGACGTATGGGGTGGATGGAGTTCTATTACACTGCGTGCCTCGAAGAGACGCAGCGACGCGCAGCGTTTCCGAGCCTGTATTGCTGGCAGCTTTTTTTAACCGGGGAGTTACCTGTGAGATTTTATCAATGGAGTTTTGCAACAGTCCTTATTAGGACAATTGTTTTTGCTACTTTAACTAAGTTTTTTTTTTATTTCCCAGTATTACTTTTAGCAGAGACTATAAAGAATATAGACAAATTCTCGAATACATACAATATATATAATACAATTCTCGAAAGACCGAAAGCGGGTCTCCCTTGAAACATTTGGGTGGGTTTACTGGTTTATGAATTTATTTGTTCACCATAATATATATATATATATATATATATATATATATATATATATATATATATATATATATATATATATAGAATACATATATAGAGTACATATATAATGGTTTACTTTCCCAAGCCATAAACTAGTAAAACCCCCAAAATATCTCAAGGGAGAGACCCGCATTTTAGTCCATTTTTATTACACTCCAGTGTTCGTCTATGTATTTTATTTAGTCCATGCTTTTAGTCATAATTTTTAATTCTAGTAGTGCATGCATGTTCTAATTATTATACATATAGGGCTTTTGAAAAAAATGCTACATCGCTAATATCTCACAAACAGCAAAATATTCGGGAAAGCGCTCGAACATGGAAACTGATTAAATCTTTTCACATGTTTTGACAGAGTCTTTTGGTTTGATAAGTTTACCTTTTGACAGACAGTATTTGAATATTCAATATTTTTTTAAATTTCAACCCACCCTTTGTGGGTGCTCATTGAAAAGAGCAGAAAAAACTCATTTACTGACCGTATTACAAATGTCACGTAATATACAAGGAGTGAAAAAATAACGAATTTTTTTTAATGTATCCTGTGCCTATTAACTAAAAATTCCTTCATCTGGTTTTAACGAGGGCTCAAAGTGCTTGCCTTTGAGTATTTGCCATCTATCATGGAAATTTTTAACTAAATTATGTATCACCTCCACTGACGGATTATCTTTCTTCGCTGTAATGCTTTCCATCCAAAATAGCAAAACTTTTAGGTCGATTTTAATAAACAATAATCCATTTCCTTTAAGTAACCCAATCAAACCCCCTAGTGGAGTTAGATCTGCGGACCAAGGAGACCACTCTATTATTAGACCACCTCGTCCGATTCGCCTATCTTGGAAAATTACGTTTAAGCCTTCAAAAATAAAAACATGAACAAGTAATGTGCGTCACCATCGCAACAACAATTTAAAATTGTCTACATTAGTAACTCTTAACATCTATTTAAACTAAATGTATTATTTCTCTATAAATTTACTAGTATTGTACCTACTTACAACATACGTTGTAACTAAAATATTTGTTTACCCCTTGTATAGTGTATTTATGATATTTAAATATAATGCTGTCGAATAGAGTTTTTCGTACTCTTTTTAATAAGCATCCACAAAGGCTATTCTTCTATTTAAAAAAATATATATGCAGATGGCGTTTCCTATCTGAAAGTAAATTTACATAAGGATAGGGAAATTCTTTCGGTCTGTGAGTAATATATTAAAAACTCAAAGAAGTCTTTGCTAGTGCATTAAAGGACCATCAAAAAACTCGAGAAGAAGAGACTATTTTTAATTTTCTAAAGGGTAAGGGCTCAGAACTCGCCATGGGTGTTCCTAAACTCCGCCGGACTAATTGACCAGCCATATTTACTATACATAAACTCCGCCGGCAGCTTCAAGAATCTCATACATAAACTCCGCCGCATCATAATTATGCATAATATTGTAAATAAAACCATAAAACTTCATTTCAACTTTTTTATTAAACCCTGTCTAAAACTATACACTTGATATTAATATTAAACTATCTTAATAACATAAAGCTTATAATTTAAACATTATTTCTTTAAATAATAGGAAACTAATTTTACAAACTCAAATTTCGTTATCGTTTTGGAATTGTACAAGGTTATTTTGTCTTTAAAAAATAATTTCTAAACAGTCACTAACATCACTTGGTTCGAGCATTGCTAAACCAAAGGCCCACCGTAGCCATTCACCAACTTTAGATGATTTATTTTTATAGTCACTCACTAATCCCAACTTTTGAATTCTTCTCCAGAAACTTTGGCACAAATGGAATCGGCATCCTGTAATCCGGACATGTGGAAAAATTTGCCTTGCTGCATCATGAATGGCTTTTTCAAAGTCGGCGACGATTTCCTTGGGTTGGAAAATTAAGTTTAAACTCTGACACCTTGCGGTAATTGCTTTGAATGCTTGCATATACGTTGTCAACTTTTTATCGGGCAATAAACAAAACACCAATGGAATATAGTGAGAGTTTTGTAAGCCGTGTATAGTGAAGAACTGAAGAAAAAGTTTTGGGCAGTAATCAAAAGTTCCATCTACGAAGATTTTTTCTGAGTTACTCAAAAACTTTAGATTAGTTGCACATGAGAATATCACAATCTTGTTAACTTCGTCGTTCTCCATTAAAAATGGTTCGTTTTTTATCGTTGTTATATTAGCATTTTTCAAATATTCTTGGATTTTTTCAACAGATTTTGGCAGAGCAGGGAAGACAGATTTTCGAGCATTATATATATTATTTCTTATATATGTGAAATCCCTTGTTGTCAATTTATCAATGTTATCCGACGTTATTTCCATTCTAATTAGTTTGAGTGGCCTCTCGCTTATGTTTTCCACAGCTTTTCTTTTAATGCTGTTGGATATATGTTGCCTACTTAGATGTTTAGGCGGCGGGTGGTTATGAGACCCATCCTTTTTGAATATGGTTGTAAGCTCGTCGTCGACATAAATTTTAGAATTGCACTGTTTTTGGACGCACTTCCATTTCACTCCAAACGAAGTCTCTTCGGCTCTATGAAACTTGTATTCATCTTCTACTATTAACTTATTTCCACGTTGACCGGTGATCACTTGCATTCTTTTCACTTTTTCAAAAATAGACCTTTCTACTCCACTAAAACGAATAAACTAATAATTCTTTGTCAATGTGACGGACTTTATGAATTAGGCTATTTTACCTGTTTGGGAATATAACTACCTAATGCTAATATAAATAAATATATAAAATCTAATTACTAGTTATTACCTACAGCAACGAACCTGATCGATTTGTACAATTACCTGCAACAACCCCTAATTACCACTACGGCGGAGTTTATGGGTACTCCATACAGGCCAATTTTCGAAATATACAGACCTGTGACTATCTTAATCCGGCGGAGTTCGTGAGCAGCCCTCGCCATAGGAAGGCACCTGGACCAAAATCAAAAATAATCCCTTGTTCTAAAGTTTTTTCACAGTCTTTTATTGCGTTAGCGAAGAATTTATTTCTTTATGATTTTAGTAAGTTGGTATTTAACGATTCTCAGAAATTTCCTATTTGTGTTAGCATTAGTTTAATTATCTCACACGAGAATGACAATATGAAGGAAACTAAGTTTAACAAAGTAGTTCCTTTTCATGTGAATGTTCGCAAATACAAAAATGTTTAGCCATTTATATCTTTGATAAGAGGCTTTTTTCTCGGTGAGTAGATGCGTTTTTTTTAACTGAGATAATTTTAGAATGAATGAAAAATGCTAAATACCTAAAATTTTTGTGATTACTTTGCAACTCTTTTTATTTATTTATTTAGCCAATAAGTAAGAAAAAGGAGCAACCACACAAAGAGTTGTGTTGTAAGCTATTGTGAAGTTGAGCCACTTGGCAATTACGTTACTTAGAATTAAAAAAAAAGTGGCAATTTCTTTACTGTCTTGGTGCTGTATAGGTGAGCACCATCAGCACCCAGATTTTTTTTATTTTAACTTCAACCGACACCATGGTACCTATGGCAATTGCAACGGCAAATTTTATCACCTCCGACCGGAGTTGTAGAAATAAATCATGTCGGTGAATATGTAGGGGAAAGTGGGGCAGGTTGAAACAAAAATTACATTTTATGCTGCTAGTCTAGTAATTTTAGAAAAAGAACTGTCGCAATATATATATATATATATATATATATATATATATATATATATATATATATATATATATATATATATATATATATATATATATATATATATATATTTATATATATATACAGGGTGTCTAAAATAGGTGATACCACTATTGCTATCTCCGAAACGGTAAAAGATACGAGGTCAGTTAAATTAGAGAAATTGTGCCATTTTCAGTCCCTATTCATATTCCGTTTACGGAGTTGCCAAATTCTCTATAGTTTCGTATCTACAGGGGATTTTTTAAAAATAGTCAAAAATTTAATTCTTAAATATCTCGAAAATTATTATAGTTAGAAAAAAATTGTTTTAACAAAAATCACACGATTTTTTATCTTCTATAAAGTAACGTTATTGTTTTGTTTATATCATTTGTTTTTATTGAGTTACTGATACTAACTTGTTTTTTTCAAATACGGACCTGGACTTTTTGCTCCATTTTTTGAAAGAACACTTTATAGTACTTTATACCCTTTACAACTGTGTATAACTTGAAAATATTTTCCGACGTTTTGATCACGACTAGTAACATCATCAGAATGTTCTGACAATACGGACCTGGAATCTTCCATGTTAAGGCACAATTCACAACCTATCGCTATGGCTTGTGGTTTTTGTGGTTGTGAAATGGCGCATTTACTTGAAAAATGTCAGGTCCGTACTGGTAGAATACAGAATACACAGATGTAAAGGGTATGAAATATTCTTTCAAAAAATGCAGCAAAAAGTCCAGGTACGTATTTGAAAAAAGCAAGTTAGTATCAGTAACTCAATAAAAACAAATGACATAAACAAAACAATAACATCACTTGAGAGAACGTAAGAAATCGTGTGATTTTTGTTAAAACAATTTTTTTCTAACTATAATAGTTTTCGAGATATTTAAGAATTAAATATTTGACTATTTTTAAAAAATCCCCTGTATATAAGAAACTATAGAGAATTTGGCAACTTCGTAAACGAAATATGAGTAGGGACTAAAAATGGCACATTTTCTCTAATTTAACCGACCTCGTATCTTTTACCGTTTCGTAGATAGCAATAGGGGTATCACCTATTTTAGACACCCTGTATATACAGGGTGTTATTTAAGTACATAGATAAACTTTAAGGGCTAATTCCTTGTATGATTTTAAGACAAAAAGTTCATATAAATATGTGGCCTAAATGTTTAGATTTTTTCGTTTTTTTAATTTTCCAATCACAGTTTTAGGGATACTTAATGCAAATTTGGCACAAATAATACTTTTACCAGTATCTATGAAATAACGTTATTAACATTTAAAATAATTTACAGGGTCCTCGTTTTTTTGTAGCCATGACCACTTTAGGCCCCCCATTTTTTTGCTACGACGTCACTGAATAAGTTTGAGAATAAAATCTAATTTATCATTTTATTCTTCAACTTTTTACTCTCTTGAAGTTTTTCACTGTATCCTACGGTCTAGAAGTTATTTTGCAAAAAATAAAAGAATGCAGTGTTGTAAGGTCCAGGAGATAACGTTCTTTATAGCCTTTCGAAATCTACAAGGTGCTAATTAAAACTAAAGTTAGGTTAATTTAAAGGACAACTTAACAGAGGAACACTTATCTTTAAGTAACTGCTGGAAATGGCCACCCCGACTTCAACGCATGCATTTGTGCTCTCACCGTCGCGTCGTATGGTATTTTTGAGCCGGTCCGCCAGTCGATGGTGAGGCGCACAAATGCATGCGTTGAAGTCGGGGGTGGCCATTTCCAGCAGTTACTTTAAGTTAAGTGTTCCTCTGTTAAGTTTTCCTTTAAATTAACCTAATTTTAGTTTTAATTATCACCTTGTAGATTTCGAAAGGCAATAAAGAACGTTATCTCATGGATCTTACAACACTGCATTCTTTTATTTTTTGCAAAATAACTTCTAGGCCGTAAGAGATAGTGAAAAACTTCAAGAGAGTGAAATGTTGAAGAATAAAATGGTAAATTAGATTTTATTCTGAAACCTGTTCAGTGACGTCGTAGCAAAAAAATCGGGGGCCTAAAGTGGGCATGGACACAAAAAAACGAGGACCCTGTAGATTATTTTAAATGTTAATAACGTTATTTCATAGATACTGGTAAAAGTATTATTTGTGCCAAATTTGCATTAATTATCCCTAAAACTGTGAAAGGAAAATTAAAAAAACGAAAAAAAAAAGCGAAAAAATGAACACCCTGTATCTCGAAAATCTAAACATTTAGGCCAGATATTTATAGGAACTTTTTGTCTTAAAATCATACAAGGAATTGCACCTTAAAGTTTGTCTATGTACTTAAATAACATCCTGTATATATATACATACATAAACAAATCAAACCATAAAATATATATATATATATATATATATATATATATATATATATATATATATATATATATATATATATATATATATATATATACTTGTATATATTTTTATGGTTTGATTTGTTTCTTGGATCCTACTTGTATATATTTTTATTTGAAGGTTATTGGGTTTTGGATCCCGGGGAAACTGTTATAATTTTTCCCCGGGATCCAAAACCCAATAACCTTCAAATAAAAATATATACAAGTAGGATCCAAGAAACAAATCAAACCATAAACTATATAAGCATGGGTGAAAATATGCTTTCGTACCAAAACATCGCCACAAATTTTGGAGAAACCGTTGTAACGCGAATGAAACTACACGTCAAATTATGCTTACAGCAATGTAAACAAAAGAACAGACGAATTTTTCTTCTTCGCTGCAAAAATGATAATATAACCCCTACATTTTTAAAATTAAGGACTAAACATATTGTATTTAATTGTGAGGACCTTGAGCGAAGGTTTAGTGAGTGCATTGTGGAGAATTTTACACGAAAAACTTTAAATCTCCTAATTACTGATACAACGAAAACGTTGTATGATTTACACACTAAAATTTTAAATTCCAGTAACTACCTTCAAAACTTATTACCTCAACACATTTTTGATAGGTTTATAGATAGAGAAACAAAACGAACAAATGCAACCTTTGAAAAAATAAAACAAAAAAATATCAGTAAATTTGATCGCTTCAAAAATAAAATTACTCCCAAAGATACATCCCACTGGATCGAAAATCTTACAAACGTTAACATTCCTGACTACGCAAACGAAATCCTAAGTCTGGGACCTAATTTTGCCACTCCCTTAGAAAGTTCGGATGACATACCTATTCCAGACATAATTACTAATATCGAGACAGCAATCATGAATCTCGACACAAATACTAAGGACGATTTAAGATCTAAATGTTGCAACATTATCACAAACCACAAGAGCAATTTCAGTAACACCAAACGCAATAAAAAACAACAACAAACTCTTTCAAATAAAATTAATAAAACCAAGTCCTTTATTAAACAAAATAAAAATTTTAAAATCTTAAGACCTGATAAATCTAACAAAACTGTCATCATGTACGATAAGGATTACGACAGAAAGATGAACGACTTATTGCAAGACAATAACACCTACAAAGAACTAAAGAATGACCCTACCAATGTATACCAAAAGAACAACAATAACCTAGTTACTCAATGGAAAAATAAAATGTACATATCGCCTAACACCGCTAAACAACTTACAATTCAAAATGCACAACCGCCCAGAATTTATGGCTTACCGAAATTACACAAAGAAAATATACCCCTCAGACCCATTGTATCATGCATCCAATCACCTTTCGAGAAGCTCTCAAAATATTTAAAAGGCATTTTACAAAACATCATAAATCAAAACAACTATTATATAAAAGACTCGGTAGATTTCAAGAATAAAATTAAAAATATAAACTTGCCAAAAGACTATATTTTAATATCTCTAGACGTTATATCATTATACACAAATATACCATTAACCGTAGCCAAAGAAATAATAAGAAAAAAATGGGATAAAATTAGCAAATTTACCGATATACCACTGACCGAATTCCTAGAAGCCGTAGAACTAACATTAAACTCAACCTACTTCCTATATAATAATAAATTTTACAAACAAACTGAAGGTTGTGCTATGGGAGCATCAATTTCCAGTGTAATCGCCCAACTAGTGATGGAAGATCTGGAAGAGACTGTCTTAAATAACTTAAACTTTCATATACCATTTTCCTATAGATACGTGGACGACTGTATCACAGCCATCCCAAAAAACGAAACAAATAACATATTAAACTCATTTAACAGTTACCACAATAAACTCCAATTCACAATAGAAACGGAAAAACAAAATAAAATAAACTTCTTAGACACAACACTCCACCACAAAGAAAACACCATAAAAACAGAATGGTTCACAAAAGAAACCTGGTCTTCTAGATATGTCAACTTCAAATCTCAACATCCTCTTGCTCAAAAAAAGTCAGTAATTATTGGCCTTGCCGATAGAGCCATTAAACTTTCCAGCCCCGAATATCGTGTTACAGCAATAAAAAAAGCAAAAGAAGCCCTTAAATTAAACAGCTACCCAGAAAAACTAATTAATACCATTTTTAAAAAACGCATCCACAAGTTCTACAATAAAAATCAAACTAATAAAAAACCAAAAACCAAGAACTATCTTTCTCTTCCATATGTTCCAGGCCTGTCGGAAAAAATAAACAACACTGTCAAAAATCATAATATAACTGTCGCACATAAAGGGTATAACCTACTAAAAAACAATTTCAGTCACTTAAAATCCAAAATTCCAAAAGATAAAAAAAGTAACATAATTTATCAAATACCCTGCAACAACTGTGAAGGTGTATACATCGGTCAAACAAGCCAACTTTTAAAAAATAGATTAAATGGACACAAATATGATAAAAAAAACAAAACTGCACTTACCAACCATATGCTAGAAAATCAACACACTTTCAATTATGAAAACGTTAAAATCTTACGTACAGAAAATCACACAAAAAAACGAGAGTTCTATGAAATGATAGAAATTCCAAAAAATCAAAACAGTATAAACTCCAAAACCGATACAAAACACCTAAGCAAAATCTATCACAACATAATAAAATAATCAAAATATGCCAGTAATTAACAATTAAAATTCTGAAGGAAAAACGTTAATCAATAATATAATAAAAAGAATAGGTATATAGAATTAAAAAAATAATACAACAAAAAGCAAATTCCATTGCCAATTTCTTTGTCGTTTCGTGTTCTCAGTTCTGCAATGAACCCAAATGGTGCTTGACGTGGCGTTTTTAGATAAATGTTGTTAATAAATTAAATGTTTTTAACTGTGATTATGTCCGTGTCACTGTCTTTTGTAAACATAATTGTTATCTACCAGTGCACCGCTGAAGGCTTCGTTCGAAGGTAAGATAATTTTGATGTTTAATTATAACAAAAAAAACATTAGTAATAGAACGGTTTTTAGCTCTTAAGAAGATTTCTGATGAAGGTCAAAAATATGACCGAAACGTCAAATATATGTGAATAAGAACCCACAAAACTGTTATAATTTTTCCCCGGGATCCAAAACCCAATAACCTTCATATATATATATATATATATATATATATATATATATATATATATATATATATATATATATATATATATATATATATATATATATATATATATATATATATATAAATTACTTGCCCCATTAGGTATAAATCTACATTGTAAAATTTTTAATGGGACTAATTAACTTTGTGGATAAAGTAATATTTTTAAAAGAATATTTTTGTTTCATCCTGCCCCCACGATAGGGATACGTTGAAAGAGTAATTTTTTTACAATTATTTTTTACTGATTTTACTCTGATGGGATTTTACTTATTCTGATCGTATGCATACCGTTTAATGCCAAATGTGACCCATAATAATTGGGGAAAACAGTTTAAACAATCAAAAATCATATGATCTTACAATGACTGTGATATTAAACGACAAAAAATTTACTTTTCTTGCCTTAAAATACTGTAATGCGCACTACGCAAGAACTAAAACTGCACTGACATCGAAAGTTACATAAAGTAATTAGTTTGAGGATCGGCCAATTCAGCTTCAGTATTGCCAATAAACATTTGCTTAATTAAGAACTCGAGAAATTTGAATTGTTTCGACCTGCCCCGTGTTTCAACCTGCCCTACTTTCCCCTACACTATGAACGCAAAAAAAATATTGTAGTAAAGGACAAAAAACAGGTTTGCGTGGGTAAATTTTATTTTTTATTAATAACACCATAGTCCCTCAATCACTTCAATCCAGACGGGGTAGAAACTTGCAATCAAGACTTTTTACAGATTTCATAGATACAGCAGATGTCAAAGAGATTTCTTCTACAGACTTATATTTGGACATTATTTTAAACTTTCTAATAACGTTTGCCACTGTTATTTTCATTACTATCATTGCCTGACCTTTACCTACAAAAGTAAAAAAAAATCTTTTACATATACATATGTACGTTGAAATCCGAAATAATAGACAAGTGAATGAAAAGATTGCTTTAACATTTCCCCATTTTTACCGGAAACATAAAAGTTTCCCCTAAATTGATACTGGTAACGATTTCAAATTTATATTTGAAATCTACTTAACTTGCTTATCGAGATAAGAGTCTTTTGTCATCGCGAATAAAAAGATGAAGACAGTGTTAGCGGTTTTGCATAATAAAGAGTTATTTCTCCAGTACACCAATGGTAGATAGTACTTAGGCTTCGGTCTTCGTAGGCCGTCACAAGATAAAAAAATGCTTTTTTTACTTAACAAGGCTTAACTAAAATAAGAATTTGTCAGCGACTTTCAGCACAAGAATTGAAGAAATCATGTTAAAAGATAAATCTTCCTCGAAGCAGAAATAATATGGTTAGGTGCTATCGTAATAAAATAAATATGTGTATATTTGAGAAAAAAAAGGTTTTTCACCAGATCGTTCAAAAATGTTGACACTTCTGACAAGATTTCTTGCAGGAAAAGTCAATATTACGATACATCTAGTCGTTGCTAGGCTACGAAAAACAACTGTTAGGGAATAGCATATTAAAGTACAAGTTTTATAAAGCATCATTTTAGAGCACGGGTCCATGTCAGAAAACGAGCCGCTTGCGGCGACTTTTCTAACGGTACAAGTGCTCTAATAGCTTTATAAAACATGTTGTTTATACTATTTTTTCTTTTTTGCATTTTTTTTAATTAAGTCAAAATTTTATGTTAGTAACACTATCAAATTTTATTTACCACAGCAGCCTTGATAAATTAAGAAATCATTTTATTATACATGACTACAGACCGCATTATCAACTTTTAGAGAATAAAAAAGCGGTTTCATAAAAAGACTGTTACGATACTGAAAACGATATCGAAACAGCTTTGTTATGAAAATTGTTAAATAGAAAAAATTTATTTCTATACTGTAAGGCAGGCGCGGATTTAGGGGGCGCAGGGGGCGGCCCCCCTAGAGCCTTGAACAAAAAGGATTTCAATAGAGAATTTTATAAGAGTTAATATTGTAACATAACTAATTAACCATTTGTACATGTTCTACAAAATAATATAAAAAAAACAAACATTTGCCGTCTATGTAAGGTCTACAATATATAAATTATATCACAAAAATATGAATAAGAGATCTATAATACTAATGTATTATATAAAAAATGCAAGCCTTCTGGCACTTTTGATTTACATGCTCTTGGATGGTTTCAGAAAACATTGTTACTAAAGGAAACAAATAACCCATATAGGTTTTTTTTCGAAGAACATCTTTTTTGAGAGCCATTTTTTGGAGCACCTTTTTAAAAACGGATTTACGAAATTTTTCGAAAATATTTATCGAAAGTACGTTTTTTTAAAAATATCTTAACAGCTCTTTCAAAAGATGGTCTTTTGAGGACGGATCTATAAAATTCTCCAAAACATATATTTCGAAAGAACATTTTTTAAAAAAATGTCTAAATAATTATTCAAAAATAGGAATACAACTTTCGAAAATGTATTTTTTCGAAAACAGTACCTATTAGGCTATTTTCACGTAAATTACCTTTTCCAAAAGCCGTTGCTTGAAAAAATGAATATTCGAAAAGTGTTTTTCGAAAAAGTTTAATTTTGATAAAGATGTTCACTAAAAAAATGTATTTTTGAGAAGTGCTTAAAAAAATGTGAAAAACAGGTTTTCAAAAAATTGTAAGTATATTCCTCCAAATCAGCAGATGACATAAATAAAAGATGCCAGAATATTTACACTTTCATATTAATTAAACAATTGGTCCTGTCGCGTGTACTGCTTTTTCCAAAAACATTTTTCGATGTTAAATGAAGTAAATGTTGTCGAAAAACAGCTTTATCAAAAGATCCTTATTCGGAAGTGGACCTTAAAATTTTTTTCAAAAGAATTTTTCGAAAATATTGAATTACAAATAAATAAATAAATAAAAATGTCTTTATATTACACATCTCGGGAGCGGCATCACCTTCGACACTTAACATCCTTGATTCTATCGAAAAGAGAGCCATTCGACTATTTAATGACCCAGTCCTCACTGGCTGTTCCTCAACAGAACAACAAAAGGCGCGTTACGTATACATCCCTTTACTGTCCAGCTACAAAAGCCTAGAACAGACCACTACTCTCGCTCGTTCATACCTAGGGTCTCCAGATTATGGAACAAATTGCCTGCAGATGTTTTCCCTTCCCGTCCCAACCTCCAATTCTCAAATCCCGTGTCAATAGATTACATTTCCCTTCTCGTGAGACGCCCACAGTACGTTAGTACTTAGGCTTGAAGTCTATGTGGGATGTTTTAGATAAAAAAAAAGAAGTATACGAACAATTATTTCACATAGACGGCGAGATCTAGCTATCAGCTACTCCTATCTAACCGTCTACTATGAACTTTACTAGCATAAAAAAGATCCTGAACTAACAACAACGAACCGTTTTTGTGTTCAGTCAGGTTTTTTTTTGTGTCTGTTACGTTACTCTGTAGTAAATTACTACTTCAAAAAAGCGTTTTTTCTTTTAGTATGAATATTCGAAATTTTTTTCGAAACAATGAACAAATATAATTTCAAAAAACATGTTTTCTAAACGAAATGTAGTTTCGAAAAGTACTTTTTAAAAAAAAAATTCGAAAAGCTGGTTTCAAAAAAAAAATAAAAACACGTGCTTTGAACAAATGTGTTTTTGAAAAATTTTTGTTTATCAGTCCAAATGGACAAAATGTATAAATAAAAAATGATAGAATATTTGTAAGTGAAAATGACTAACAGTTCTGTTTTCACAAGAACAGATATTTTCAGTAAAACGTTTTCCGAGAAAGAACTCGTATTTTTGTTCTTGCGATTGTCCATAAAATGATTGTTTGCATATGCATGGTTTTGTCTTGATTTTTTGGCTGTAAATTTAATGTGGTAGCATTTACTGCTTCCAGAGTTCTGGAGGAGTTTCAGGAATTGAAAATTTAGATAGTTTGACAATACAAAATTGATACGTTTCCATGGCTGCAACCAATTTGTATTAGGAATTTGAAGGGACCAGTTACTTGTGCATAAAATTAGTCACGTTTGTCTCAAAGTTAATCAAAGCTTAATATATTTTTTTTGAATTTTGAACGATCGGCGAAAAAATAGTCTGTGTACCTCGTAGGATAAGTCACATTCCCGGACTCTGTGATCTTCACAATCGTCCGAAAATGTTAGGCTTTTTCTAATATATACATAATATACAATTTCGTAATGAATTAGACTTCTAAATTTCTCTTCAGTTATATAGCGAACTTAACTTCGAAAAAATTTACCAATATAGAAATAATCGAGAAGCCAACAAAAATGTTTAATAAAATAGACTATACATTATACGTGACCTGACACTTTTTTAACAGAATTTTACTAAAACATACCAGGCAAAAACGTAGAAATTTTAATTATTCCAATGAAATATGTACCATACATGAAAACAAATAATTTATAAGCCTACAGGCAACAGTTTACTAATACATGCTTATATACAACCAAGAAATTCAATTAGCCAACTCTTAACTAAAGTGCTTTGAGCAAACTTTTATTACAATATGTACTTACCCAGACAATCTCTGGGTCCAGCAGAAAAAGGCATATATGAATAAGGTTCAATTTTTCTACCAGTTTCAGGTAAAAATCGAGTGGGATCAAATTGAAGAGGATTTGGCCAGTATTTCTCATTTCTATGAATATTGAAGATATCTATTAAAATATCGGTGCCTTTTGGCACAACTTTAGTACCTATAATCAAAGGATTTTTGTAAATAGGATATTTTTACCACACAAGCAATTAAAAAAATATTGACAATAAACTAGAACAGATTTACAGCGTTTTTTCTACAGATTTCACAATACAGAGCAATTAAAAAATATAAGATGAATTTGAAACAAAATGTATCAGATCAGATCACATAAAAACGCTTACGAGTCCTAAGCGAGGTGTCTCTGATTAAACTAGTTAAGAGAAATGAAAAGGTTATTATTAAAGTTGTGAAGACAGGTAATAGCTGACAAACATCGCTTTTTTCATTTCTTTCATTTATATTTAACCTTTCTGACTATTTTACCTCGCACGTCTTTCTTCCTTTATTATCGCCGCGGTAATCTTAATCTTATAGCTATCCAAAATTTTATTTTTTCTTTTCTTTGTGCTTAAAGTGACGAGTTTTAAATCAATCCCCGATAAACAGGAGGTTGGGACAAAGTAGGGGTAGCAAACCAATTTTTTTGTAATATTAACCGAGCTATTTAATAGCAACAATTTCGGGGGGATTCGCCAAACCAAGCAGTGATTTCTTATTTACCTACTGCCTATTTAAATATCTTTACATTCTTCTTCTCTAGCTTAATTACAGAAACCTGGCTCAGTACTCGTGAAGGTCTGCCACCGGTTGAAGGTTTAATATAAGCCCTGTTCGCACAAGAGTCACAGACCAGTCAGAGTCAATGAAATTACTGGAAACCAGTCGACAAACTGTCACGTTACCAAATACCTAAAATTTGATTGGCGCTGATCGGTTTGTGATTCCTCTACGAACAGAGCTATAATATGCTCTTTCCAATTTACCAGAAATTATTTGGTTATTCACAGTGTCGGACTGGACAGGGCGGTAAGGCGGTTGTTGCTGCCTGGGTCAAACCTCAGATGGGGGCCACAGGGCTGGCCCTAGGGGCGGACAAATCGGACCCCTGTCCGGGGCGACAAATTTTAGGGGCGGCATTTTGCCTGGAATTTATAAAATAATGTTTTCACGGGGAAAATTTTTATATATTTAAAGAAATATTATTATTCTTTACAGCCTACAATATGTATCTTGTATGATTTTTTTCACAATTATTATTTTACGCTATTGTTTATTAAATTTAAATACCGCTGCCAATTGAATCAATACTTCCACACCACGCCAAAAAAGGTGTAATATTAGGTAACTTGGTAAAATTTTGCCATATTAAAAAATTGTAGTAAAATAGGATTCTTTGACCCCGAAAACCCAAAAAAACGACATACAACATTATGTTTCAAATTGTACAGCCCCTCCTCCTTCTAAAAGGATGGGGGTGAATTTCAAAAAATTATGAAAGGTAAAAAACCTATTGTTATAAACATTCCATTTCCAATTTCAATGCTCTCCCATTTTCACCCCAACCCCTAATTTAATGTTAATATAAAAAAAGTTGTAAAATTTAAATTTGTATACCCAAAAACCCCTAAAACGGCATTTTACTTTATTTTTATATTTTTACCAGTTAACCCCCATTTCATCTCCATCTCCTTTAATAATTTTTATTGTGCGGGGGCGGCATTTTACAGTTTTGTCCGGGGCGGCAAATCTGGTAGAGCCGGCCCTGGGGGCCAAACCAGAACATTACCAATGTTTACGGGACATTGCACTGATACAATGTTATTTATTGAACGTCATAACGTCAACTTTTAGACAAATTTATGTTTTAATTTTTTGAAAACTACTTTTCAGGAGTTTCCTAAAAAACTTTTACTTCTATGTTATGGTTAATTGCCTTTTTTATAATGGGTGACAACGAAACTACTATCTAGGCCGCCATTTCAAAATTACTTTAGATAAAAAGTTGAAATTTTGGTCATCTGTAGGGTTGAGTGACATGCATATTTTAAGCAAAAAACAATTGACAGTCACTTCCGGTTTCACCGGAAACGTCTCAAATTTTCTTATTTTAAATAGCAACCCCAGTATGTTATTACACTTCTAAATTCTACGGAAAATTTTGAAGATCTTTCATGTAGCATGTCCTATTCCTAAACTCAATGGTTTTTGACTTATGACGCTTCAAATTTTCACCTACCAAACATTCAATTAGATTTTACAGAAAAACGAAGTAGGCTAGAGCCTAAACAAATGGTGCTGTTTGTGCTTCAATTAAAGCACTCTTTGATGCGCACTTAAAAAATAAGATATCATTTTTTCGGTTACACCGCTCCTTATTCAATATCTAATTTTTATTAAAGTCAAGTTAGCCATGATTCTGAAAAACAACACTAAGCGATGGCCGCATGCAGTCGGGAACATATTTGTATTATAATGTTTTATTAATAAATAATTTATTTTAAGTAAAAACAGTAAATTCAATCGAAAATAACAAAATAAAACATACTTATTTGAAGGCAACATTTACTTTAATCATAATTGAGGTTATCAAATATAAGACCTCCCTCTTGAATACCTTTCTGACATTTTTCTCCTATTTTTCTTGACACATTTTCTTTATGAGCTCTAGTGATGTTATTAATGGTCGTTGTTATTGTGTTTTCCAACTCGTCTAAATTTTGAGGTGGGGTTAAATAAACTTTTTCCTTGATATGACCATAGAAGAAAAAATCAAGAGGCGTTAAGTCGAAAGATCGAGCCGGCCACCTTACAGGTCCATTGGTCACAATCCAGTGGTCTCCAAAGCTGTCATTTAAATGGTTAATACAAATTCTAGCATTATGAGTCGTTGATTGACGTTTCCAAAAAATGTAAATAAAGTTCAGATGTAACCCAACCGGTACTGACGAAGAATGGCCACATCTTTTGTCGCCAAAACATGTGTGTAACATTTGCCGATGGTCACCGCCAACTCCGAGAGGTGAACAACGACGGTGCCAGTAAAACTACAAGAAACGAGCGTGGGAACAAAGTTTGTCATACTACCTAATATCCCAGACGCCAAAACACTCCTAGGGATAGATTTCATCGGGGACGCAGGTCTTACCTTCGACTTTTTCCGCAACCGATGGCTTTCGCCGAAGCCCTGAGCCAGAAGTATCCCTTTATTACCAAGGATTTAGCGACCGACAATCAGAACACCAACCTTCCCGAGGCGATGACCGCTTTCTACCACAGGGTAAAGATGCTGTCACCAAGTGCGACCAATGGAATATGACCACATTTCCGAGATAATCCAAGGATATGGACCGGATTTAGCACCTAGAAGGTCTGATGATCACCGACCCCTAAGACTACCCTTGGGATCAGTGCCGTCGACTCCAGTGAACCCCTTCTCTCGACAAAATTACCTAATACAGGACGCAGTTGACCAAGTAGAAGAAACGTGGACAGAACTCGAAGGACTCCCGTCTGAATCATCAGATGTAACGTTCGCCACCATGGACCTACAACCGAGTCCCAAGGTTGAAGCAGCCATACTGACAGCGGAGGAACCGGAAGAATTCGACACCCGGCTAAGATACAACAAGGGCCTGTTCCAAGCCCGGGGCCCACCAACACCATACGCCGAGCACCACATCCTGACCGGCAGCCACGCACCAATTAGCAGCCCCCCGTACCGGCTGACGCCGACTCGTCGAGACTAGTGTTGTAAATATCCGTATTCTTTAGATATCCGAATCATACGGAATCGGAATCAGCTAATATCCGTATCCATTATCCGAATACGTATCCATTTCTTGACCCGCGCGAAAGCGGTTACAGATCATGTATACGTATGCATGCAGCACTAAAACATTTTCTATCCGGATACACGGCTAGGTAGGTCGATGCGGTATCATATCATTCGAAGTCGAAGGTTAGGGATAGGAAGGCACCGCGTCGCGCCGTTCTCGTTTGAATTCGGTTCGGTTGAGGCGGGACTAGTTTAACCAATGGGTCTCATCCCATATGATACCCGTTACCCCGATAACTATGCTATCTTTTTTTAGGAAAGGTCAGTAGAAAGAGAAAGCATAAGATCCAATATGCCACATCGCAGACCGTGTTGTTCGCTTACAGTCGATTCCGACTCACTTTTCTCTTTGCACTTTGCATTAGTAACCAGCCGATACGAATTTATTTTGATTCCGAATCAAGTTCTCGGCCGGTTTCGGATAATCCGGATTCTTTTAATATTCGGATCCAACGGATTTTTGGATACGTATCCTTACATCACTAGTCGAGACGCTCTAGCCCAAGAAATAAGTGCCCTGCTAGCGGACGTAGTCATCGAAGAATGCGAAAGTGCTTGGTCCGCACCAGTGGTACTAGTACCGAAACGGGACGGAGGCATCCGCCTGTGCGTCGATTACAGGAAACTGAATGCTATTACGGTGCCTGACGCCTACCCGCTCTCAGATTAGATAATCTTCAGCTAACAGGTGGGACCTCATACATTTCCACAATGGATCTGAAGGCTGGCTATACCACCAGATACAAGTAGAAGCCACCGACCGAGACAAGACCAGCTTTGTGACGCCCATGGGAACGTCTCGCTTCAATCGGCTGCCATTTGGACTACGAAACGCCCCTGCAAGCTGGGCTTCTTGGAGGTCCTTTGGACCGCGTGTTGGCACATCCATGGTTACGGTGCAGAGGTCGCATTGGATAGCACCGACCTCGGTACATGACGGGCGCGAAAGCATATCGGCGACGATATTAGCCTTTCCTGGTATGTAAAATATCTGCAGGTTGAAGGGTTGTAACTGCAGGGCCCACCTGGCTAACAGGCCGCTAGGAGTTTTTAAGGAGATCAGCCACTTCAAAGGTTGGTGGTCGGTCAGAATCACTATCGATATTTCCTCGATGTATCCCCTGAATTTGGCTACGGCCCAGACTACGGCCAAGGCTTCCCGTTCGGTACTCGAATAATTCTGTTCAGGAGGTGACAGTAGGCGATTGGCGTACTAAGTCGGCTGTTCCTCGGGACCCTCGCCCCGGAGTAAAACAGCTCCCAACGCGTAGACACTGGCATCGGTACGTAGTGTGAACGGCTTTGCGTGGTCGGCCTATCTCTTCCGTCAGCGCCCTTTTTAGGGTCTGAAATGCTTGTTCCTGCGGGTGGCTCCATTCCCATGCAGCATTTTTCTTTGTCAAGTGATTCGGCGGTCTAACTATCTCGGAGAAGTTTGGGATGAACTTCCTCTACCAGCTGCAAGTTTGCAAAAGGACATCAAGTGCTTGACATGTCGGGGCTGTGATATCTTCAGGATAGCCTCTACCTTCGCGGGGTCGGTGTGTATTCCCGGGGTGAAATGAGGTGTCCCAGGTACGTCACTTAATGGTGGCAGAAATGGCCCTTGCTGCGGCCATCGCTGGAATACAGCCTCTAGGTCGCGCATATGCTGACGAAAGGTTTTTGATAGCAGGATTAAATCATCTAGTTAGGCGAGCAGTTGTATATCTCCCAGTCCCATTCGGACGCGGTGAATCAGGCTCTGGAAGGTTGCAGGGGCGTTTCGTAGTCCAAATGGCACCCGATTGAAGCGAGACGTTCCCATGGGCGTCACAAAGCTGGTCTTGTCTCGGTCGGTGGCTTCTACTTGTATCTGGTGGTATAGCCAGCCTTCAGATCCATTGTGGAAATGTATGAGGTCCCACCTGTTAGCTGAAGATGATTATCTAATCTGAGAGCGGGTAGGCGTCAGGAACCGTAATAGCATTCAGTTTCCTGTAATCGACGCACAGGCGGATGCCTCCGTCCCGTTTCGGTACTAGTACCACTGGTGCGGACCAAGCACTTTCGCATTCTTCGATGACTACGTCCGCTAGCAGGGCACTTATTTCTTGGGCTAGAGCGTCTCAACGAGTCGGCGTCAGCCGGTACAGGATGTGGTGCTCGGCGTATGGTGTTGGTGGGCCCCGGGCTTGGAACAGGCCCTTGTTGTATCTTAGCCGGGTGTCGAATTCTTCCTGTTCCTCCGCTGTCAGTATGGCTGATTCAACCTTGGGACTCGGTTGTAGGTCCATGGTGGCGAACGTTACATCTGATGATTCAGACGGGAGTCCTTCGAGTTCTGTCCACGTTTCTTCTACTTGGTCAACTGCGTCCTGTATTAGGTAATTTTGTCGAGAGAAGGGGGTCACTGGAGTCGACGGCACTGATCCCAAGGGTACTCTTAGGGGTCGGTGATCATCAGACCTAGGTGCTAAATCCGGTCCATATCCTTGGATTATCTCGGAAATGTGGTCATATTCCATTGGTCGCACTTGGTGACAGCATCTTTACCCTGTGGTAGAAAGCGGTCATCGCCTCGGGAAGGTTGGTGTTCTGATTGTCGGTCGCTAAATCCTTGGTAATAAAGGGATACTTCTGGCCCAGGGCTTCGGCGAAAGCCATCGGTTGCGGGAAAAGTCGAAGGTAAGACCTGCGTCCCCGATGAAATCTATCCCTAGGAGTGTTTTGGCGTCTGGGATATTAGGAAGTATGACAAACTTTGTTCCCACGCTCCTTTCTTGTAGTTTTACTGGCACCGTCGTTGTTTGTACCTCTCAGAGTTGGCGGTGACCATCGGCCAATGTTACACACATGTTTTGGCGACAAAAGATGTGGTCATTCTTCGTCAGTACCGGTTGGGTTACATCTGAACTTTATTTACATTTTTTGGAAACGTCAATCAACGACTCATAATGCTAGAATTTGTATTAACCATTTAAATGACAGATTTGGAGAAAAAGGTGGTCAGGTTTGCTCAGTTTTCATTGATATAGATACATAATATATATCTATATCAATGAAAACTGAGCAAACCTGACCACCTTTTTGCTCACCCAACCTGAGCAAAAAGGTGGTCAGGTTTGCTCAGTTTTCATTGATATACGTAGATATATATGTATCTATATCAATGAAAACTGAGCAAACCTGACCACCTTTTTGCTCAGGTTTGCTTGGGTTGGGTATACACCTTTTTGTTCAGATATGGTTGCATACATCAGCATGCAGGTGTTGGATTACTGATCAATAGGATTTTGGTTAGGTCTGATGTAGGTTAAAATTAAAAAATGTTGTTGACTAAGTTGGACAGAATAGTAACTTTAGTTTGTTATGGTTAGCTTTCTTATTAATCCTAATATACAACTTTTTCATAAAAAATAAGTAAACGTGGCAACACCGGACACAGAAATATTGTTGCCAGGTAGGAAAATAATGGCGGCTAATAGCCAGTAAAATGCAATTTTCTATCGAAAAAAGCAATTTTCTTATCTATTTTTGCCTAAATGTGGTGTTTTGTGTGACGAAAAATAATAAAAATTATAAGTTTACAGATATGTTGAAGTGAAAGTGTCGAAACTTAAAGGAATCTATATAGAAAAAGCTAACCTAAAAGTTATTTTTTTTTACCATACGAGACCGCCAAAAACTGACTTCGGATTCATGTTCTACGACCCAAAATTAGGGTCTGTGCAAAACTTCATGAAAAAATTCGGTGTTTCCATTAATCCGAATAATTACCAAATTAAATGTTTATTGCTGTTGCTGTTATCAATTTATTTTGGCCTTTATTAACAAAAAAAAAGGTTAAAACGGTAAAATTTCCCCGCGAATTTCGAAACTTGTAAGTTGTGATCAATTCCAGTGTTGTAGAATCATCTAAAACTCAATAAAAAGGGCATTTAATGCGTAACTCATCCAATGAAATATCCTGCACTTAAAGTAGAAGGTTCCTAAAATCTTATTCATGTATACTTCAAGCCGAATTCGGTCCAGGAACCTTTCAATTTTGAAAAAAAATTGGCATTTCTGCCAAATTTTGACATATCATCTCAATAATTTCGAGTAAATAAACTGCAATTCTTTATTTTCATGGCAATCTTCGAAAATTCAAAAATTTTCAAATTTTAGATGTCCCCGATGCAAATGAACCTATTTATTTATAACTTTAACGAAAAATAAGCAATTTAAATTAGTGGGAGGTATTCTTAGATAATTAACGGATAAAATAAACCCAAAAAGAATCACTAAATAAGGTAAATAGTGCGGAATAATGTCGGTTAAAAATAGGATTTGTCGGAAAAAATCAAGGAAATCCGATTTTTACCCCTTAAATAGGCTCCTGGATCGCCCATTAGGTATTCGTTTTACAGTGTGATTATCCCTTTAGAAGATAGGGTTTAAAAATTGGGAAAAAATAGATAGGAAAAAATACAGAGTGATTCAAATGTACCGATGTCGAGGGCAAAAAAATTTTAAAAAAAATCGAAATTTAATCGGCGATTGCTCCCTTCCTATAGAGAATGAAGAAACTAAAAAATATGGATAACAGATACTTTGACGACCTCTTTCCGATGACGTATACGGGATTCTAATTTGAACCATTTTGACCCCACAAAAAATTAAAAACCGTGAAATATTTGGGTAAAAAATCTAAATTTCCAGTTTTTTTTCAAATATTTCCATTTTCCAGTGATTTTAGGTTTATGCAAATGTATTGCAATAAAAGCATTTCAGATTTTAAAGTTTCACTTATGAATCCATTTTTCGATCTGACGTTTTGTTTTCGAGTTATTAGGTACCAAAGAGGGGTCTGGAAATGGCATTTTTCGGCCTATAAGAATTCAAAAGAATTACTTGATATTTGCTGATCGTCACCAGTTTCAGTAGAGTGCTGAAGCTCCGGGTCCCCTACAACCTCCAAAAATTTACATCGATTTAATTCACATTTGCGACCTGTACCCGATTTCAACGGAAATCGCGGAAATTTCGACTTTGACATTTAATAGCTCCGAAACGAAACATCCTGTATAACTGAATTTTTTACCGAAGCTAGTTCAACTATTCCTTTATCAACCCAAAAAATTCGATTTCTCTCCCTCTGGCTGTTTCCGAGAAAATCAAACCTGTTCGACTTTGGGTTAAGCTTTACGTTAACTTGTAGATTTTT
Source organism: Philopedon plagiatum (assembly GCA_963971165.1). Taxonomy (NCBI): domain Eukaryota; kingdom Metazoa; phylum Arthropoda; class Insecta; order Coleoptera; family Curculionidae; genus Philopedon; species Philopedon plagiatum. The sequence continues at coordinate 123,543,825 of OZ020189.1, read as the reverse complement.
GCTGATCTCCTGATGTCATTTTTTACTAAGGACAAATGGCTGCTTTTTAAATTGAAATAAATGATAACGAGAAGTAAACATTTTTTGTAGCTAAATTATCCTAGTAATTTTCTTCAAAATATTTTTTTTGGGTTTGTAATGACAACGATTTCCTTAAACGATTTATGCAATAAAAAATATGTGCATATTCCTTATTTCCCAGGGTCAGTTAATACGGCTCGTAGGAGAATTCGCAATTCAGATAGAAGGAATCGATGTGCCGCTAACAAAATATTTTTAACGGACAGAAACAAACAAATCAGGTTATATTTTGCCCATCAATACCTCAACCAGAAAAATTTGTGGGAAACAGTGGTATTTTCAGATGAAAAAACATTTCAGTCCTGTAATAATGGAAGATTCCGTGTTTATAGGCCATCTGGTGCGCGATATGATGAGAGATATAGGTACTCACAAAACTAATAGAAGTGGACGTTTCTCTGTAAACGTTTGGGCAAAGTTTACAGAATATATATATTCTTTAAACTGTGGTTTGGGCTTGGATTAGTGCTAGGGATCCAGGAGCTTGTCAGATCGTGGAGGGGACACTTACTGCAGCCCTATAATGCAATATTCTCCATCAAGTAATGATACCCTCGGTTGGCGTAGTTTATGACCAAGATTATATATTCCAGCACGATAGTGCTCCGATACACAAAGCCCGTTTTACTCAAAATTTCATTGAGGAAAATAATATTCGTGTTTTACCATGGCCTTCAAGGAGCCCCGATCTGAACCCGATCGAAAACCTTTGGGGTTTAATGATAAAGGCTATAAATAAGCATAATTTTCAACCAAGAAATCAACATGAACTCAACGAAAGAATAAACCAAGCTTGGGATGAAATCAACGTAAATACTACGAGAAACTTAGTTGTAAGTATGCCGCGACGGTTGCAATATGGTTAGCGTCAAAAATGGTGCAATGACCAAATATTAAAAAATATGTAAAATGTATTTTAGTTTATATTTTTTTAAATTTAGAAATGATTTAATATTTTTACCCATTGATTTTGATTTCATTTTTAAGGTTTGATTGCTTTTTGATTTTTCACTCATGTTTAATATACGCTTAAAATTTGTTGTTTTGATTGATTGAAAAAAAAATTATAATCCAAAATTATAACTTTGGGGTTCCTATAGCTATATCTGTTTTATCTATATCAACCATAAAATTCGGACAAAATAAAAACATACTTTTGATTCCACCTCGTATCACAAGGTACAAAAGGTAACAATCTTGTAACCAAGGTTACTTTCTACAGGGTAAGGTGTTAATATTTACACCTTCAGAGTACCTCCTTAAAGTCTGGGAGCTACAACTCAGCTGTCTCAGTATTACAATTTTGTGGTCCTAGTTTGTTTTGGGCGCAATGGTACATAATGATCTTAGGACGATAATCCAATCAGAAAACTTCATGACACATGGCCATCACCCTCGCGTCTGCCCAAGAAACCCACCTGTGTGTATTTAAAATAACAAAATTTGAGACGTTTCCAGTGAAACCGGAAGTGACTGACAATTGTTTTTTGCTTAAAATATACATGTCACTAAACCCTATCGATGACCACAATTTAAAATTTTTATCCAAAGCCGTTTGAAGTCATTTTTTTTATTTAAAGCCATTTTAAGAAGTTTCGTTGTCACTCAGTATTTTGTTTTAGTTGTAATTTGCTATTTTTAGTGATAGAAATCTCGAAAAGAAACATTTTGGGGAACCAGAACAAAAATCATTTACTTTACTGTGGAAGTAAAATAAATGATTTAAATCAAGTAAAGTGCCGCGTGGGCCAAAGAGTCCCAGTGCGACACTGGTTGTGCAATAGGGTAGATTTGTATGCCGTCGCCGTATGCCAGCCATGGATCCCTAAAGGGTTAATTATTGTAGTTTAGGAACGACAGTGTTTTTAACAGGCTATGCACATGTATGTTTGTGCCCTGCTCCAGTCCGAACGACTCAACCAATATTAACGAGCAAGGTTTCAAAAGATACATCTCAGTCCCGCGAGTGACACATGTTATATTAAATTAAAAAATATACAATATAGCGGACGCAAGAAGCCATATTTTACAAATAAATTAAAGAAATTAATTTTTCTAGACCTGTTAAGCATGGTGTCAAACTATTCGGCTCAATCCTGCAAGTAACAAAGACTATAATAAAAAATAAAACTAAAGGAATCCAATCCGACAAATTAGAATTTTGAAAGAACTATTAGGTGAGGACCCGGACGGTGAGGTATCAAATAATTTGTCTCGGTCCCGCAAGTGACACAGGTTATATTAAATTGAAAAAAAATGGAGTGCGCAGGAAGTCATATTGTCTAAACAGAAGAATTAAAATTTTTAAAGTTCTATTAAATAAGGTGTACAACAAAGGTTGTTAGTTGTAGCGGGCAGAATGTCGTTTATTATAAAGGCAAGCCCGACTACTTTAAAATAATTGTAGCATGTCTTCGATTGGAGCTTTGGTATTATACTCACCAATGTCAACATCGGCATCGGCACGTCTTATTATAAATGGAACACTGGGTAAAATTCTAAGTGTTTCCAAAATAACTGCTTCAGTATATTTAAGTTTAGGAAGGTCTTCATTTGAGATGGTGTTAAATCCTACTACATCTACTACTTCTTTGTAGAGATTTTTCTAAAAATATCAACAGTATACTAAGCATACCTCTAGCCATTTATTGCATTTAACAGGCAATATGTATATAATCCAACTAAATCTGATTTTTTTTATTCTCAACAGAAATAAAATAGTTGTGGCAGTAATTTTTATTCATTTATTTTCGTTTTTAAAACTGGATGTTACAGGCTCCACCAGCAATTGCAAAATGGTTTTTAAACAAGAAAATAATAAATCTAGATTTTCTAAAGGTAGATGTTCAAGAACATCTTAATTTGGCTATGTGTTTCCGTTGTTGTATGTTCGGACACGTAGAAAAACATTGTAGCGAACAACCATGCTGTCACAAATGTGGAAACGCCCATGCAATTGCTGACTGTCAGGAAAAAACCCAAAAATGCCCCAACTGTGTGAAAATGCAATTTACAGAAGAAGATAGTCACCACTCGGCCCGAGATGTCAACTGTCTAGTATACAAAAGATATTTCAACACATACAGAAACCAAGTAAATTACACACACTCTTTTTATAGATAGAACACAAAAATGTAGTGTTCTTAAACAAAGTTCAAAAAACAGTACCTACAAGGTTTATCCATCAAAATGTGCAGTCTATTGGTAATTTCATAGATAAATTAAATGCCATGTTACAGAATCATCAAGAATGTCAAATAATGTGTGTCTCCGAACATTGGAAATCTGAGGAATAACTTCAAACCTTGGCAGTTAAAGATTTTAGGTTAAGAGCTTCATTCTGTCGAGAAGGGATCATGGCGGCACAGCGTTTTATGTTCGAGACCGTCAGTAGCACATAACCAAGTTATTGGATGGGAAACTTGGAAGTTGAAAAAAACACAAAGAGTTCACAGACCAGGGACCTGCTAGCACATTTGTGATTTTTTGTCACGAGACCCAGAGTTTTCCGGGCAACAAGCAACATCACCACGGAGGCTGCAATAGCACCTGCGTGAAGCCTCTGATATATATATATATATATATATATATATATATATATATATATATATATATATATATATATATATATATATATATATATATATATATATTATATATATATATATTAAATAAATTATCTTGTGGTGTTTTTGAATGTTCAGCAATTTAGTGCCGATTATGCGATGTAAATATTATAGTAGTTTCTATTTACAGACCACCATTAGTAGATTTAAAAGTATTTTTCGAAAAATTTGAGCAATTAATGACAAATATATTTGATGAAAACAAGATTGCTTTTATTGCTGATGATTTCAATATAGTACTAATAAAGGAAAACAAATCGAAATCAGAATTTTTGTCATTGATGAACTCTTTTAATTTTATTCCTACCGTTCAAACATGCACCAGAATCACTATTACTACTGCCATCTGTATTGTCAACATATTTACAAACAGTGATTATTTGAAGTGTTTAGCACTTGAAAATTTCATATCTGATCACATGGCACAAAACGTCGTTTTTAAGTTATACAGTACTAGTGAACATGTTTTTAAGTGCAAACGTTTTTATTCTGACGATAAAAAGAATGACTTATTGGAATGTTTGAAAGAGCAGGACTGGTTAGATGTATATGCAGTTGACAAAAAAGATGTAAACTTGCAATGGTGAACTTTTATGAATACTTTTAAAAATATTTTTGAACAGAATTTTTCCATAAAATTAGTTAATAAAAGCAAACAAAATAAAAGCCTTTGTCTGTATAGTAATCCTGAGGCAATGGAATGCAAATCCAGATTGGACCTTTTATTAAATTTATCCAGAAATAATCCAGTTTTTAAAAATATTTACAACGAAACCAAAAAAGATTATGATACACTTTCAAGTATCTCGCTTACCAAATATTACGAAAATAAAGTCAATAACTCTGACAAAATGGGCATATGGGCAGTTTGTAAAGAGATTACTGGGAAGAGAAGTAATTCTGGTAATGAAACTAAAATAAAGGGATGTTCTGAAAAAATAGCAAATGATTATAACTCATAGTTGCTAACAGGCATACCAAATTTACCAAAAAAATTAGCTAGTGCACCTTTTGGTATGAACATAGTAAGAAATAACAAATCCATGTATCTAAGACCCCAGTGAAATTTGTGATATTTCACAGAAAATAAGAAATAAGTATAGTAGCGAGTAGCGGAATCGATGAGATTCCAACAAGTATTATGAAATTATCTGTCAATGTTTGTAAAAGTATTTTAATTTACTTGATTAACAATTCATTAAAATATATAGAATATTACCAGACAATTTGAAAATTGCTCTTATCAAGCCCCTTTACAAAAAAAGTGACCCTGAGATTATGGATAGCGGATAGCTATAGACCAATTAATTTATTACCTGCTTTTTCCAACTTATTCGAAATGGTAATAAGTGAGAGACTTAAGAACTTTATGCAAGATGTTTTGTGGGAGTCAGCATGGATATTTAAGGGGTAAATCAACACAAACAGCAATATTCGAGTTTATTAAAACCGTACTGGATCGCTTTGAAAATGGAAATATAGCTCTGGGAATGTTTTTTGGCCTTTCAAAGGCCTATGACTGTCTGGACAGAGAATTGTTGATCAGGAAACTTGAAAAGTACGGAATAAGGGGAAATGCTCACAGGTGGTTAGTGTCATACCTAAATGATAGAGTACAAACTGTTAGTGTTTTGAAAGGCGGGCAAAACACATAGATCAAAATTATTAAAAACTGAGTTGGACCTAACACAAAGAAGTGTGCTGGGTCCAATACTTTCTATAATTTTTATAAACGATTTAACTAATACCACAGATTTAACCAAAAGAATAATAAAGTACGCCGATGACACTAACTTACTTAGTGAGGGTAGTAATTTAACCGAAGTGTTAAATGAGGGTAAAAACTTTTTCGATACTGTTAACAACTGGTTTATACCAGGCGCGGCCCGTGAGTTTTTTTACAGGTGGGTCAAAATTTTATGGGCAACTAGTGATATCAACGCAACAAGCAAAATACACTTTTTTAATTAAGGGAGGTTTTCTAATAATGTGCCTAGTTTTGCCAAGAAATTATTTACCTACAAATAAACACCGCCAAAATCATAAAATAGGTACTGCAGAATATTGAACATTACTACTCTTGATGTTTATGACTTTTAGTATCACTTTTCTGTTTATGGCTTTTTTCTATGTGTTTTAATACTCTAAATTAGTAGATTTTAGCGGCTTTCGTTGTGATAAGTTTAGCTTCTCCTCAATAGGTGTCGCGCCTTGTACTAAAAGCCCAGAATATAAACAGAAAAAAATTCTGAGCTAAAAGTATGACTATTCGTAAAATAACATTAGGAACGCTGCCGAAACTCCGTTTTCATTAATACATACAATGCTGGCGACAGTGGCGACTAGACATAGTAATACGATATTTGTCTACGCACGTGCAGGCTGTAAGCTGTAGTAAATATGAGATTGCCAACAATTTTAAAAATATTTTATCGAGGAAGAACTTGTTGTCAATACACCTTTTAGAGCCGATCTAATTTTTTAAATAACAAAAAATTTAAAAAAAGTTCTTGCCCCAACACAGGTTCGAACCCGCGAGCGTCAGATTATCTCGCTGCGATTGTACCCCTTGAGCTACGCTGGTTATGTAAGAAAATCGGTCCGATACCGTTAAATTCGATGGCTAGCGCTGGCCTGACAGAAATCGTATTTATAATTTCTTATGTTTAACCACTAATTAATATTGTTAATACAATGCGCATATTAGGTACCTAATTAGTTTTTCTTTTTCCGAACCAAATGTTTTGAAATAGTATATATTAGGGGGCGGTTTGAGAGAATTTCCATAGTGGGAGTGGCCAGATATTATTGGTGGGCCGTCGACCAATTGTGTCTCTTTTTAACTTCCTAAAGCGCGTATGTCTGTTTCTCTCTTGCTTTTAATGAATTTATATCGTCCAAATAAACCTACAAGATCGATTTACAATATGACCCAGCCCGGAACAAGCTTGGATATCCTTTGACGGTGGCTGGCTTGACTTGATTCATTCTTGGGGAGTTTTAGCATGGAACTTTGAAACAAAAGATTCATTTTTGGTTTTAAAAATTAAAAAATAAATTATTAGGGAGATCACTGAAAATTTTAGGTGGGTCATTGACCAAATGACCTTATGGACGGGCCGCGCCTGGTTTATACAAACAGACTGTTAATGAATGAGTCAAAAACTAGTGTCATTCTTTTTGGAACCAAGCATTCAAGGATGGAAACTCCACCATGTTTTGAAAACGGTGAACACTCGATGACGTTTACACGATACACATAATTTTTAGGGATTTATATTAATGAATTTTTGGACTGGTCCTATCATATTGAATGCCTGCAAAAAAACTTAGTACAATTTGTTATGGAATTCGGGCAGTCGGGTAGATATATGAATGAGAAAACATTAAAAATAATGTATTTTGCTAACTTTCAATCAATCATCTCTTACAGTATAATATTCTGAGGTAAGCAAAGTCAGTCTCAAAGTATCTTTGTAAAGTTTGTTTTGACGCCATTTCACTTTATGCTTGTTTGCTTGTTAAACATAAAACTTGAAACGAGGAAAATATTAGATATAAAAAGAGTTTTGTTTACATTTTCATACAAAATTCTAATCTTGTAAAATGCGATCTCTTCTCTCCCTTGATAAAACTATTATTGTTATGGCTGGTGTACTGTAAATTTGTGTATTAATGAATTTTTTTGATTGTTGTCCGTAGTAAAAGCTTAGGGTATTTGTTTAAAAAATAATATCTCTGATGTGCTAATCAGCTCCAAATAAGTTTTTTTCTTTTCACTTATCTATATACTTTGGCAGTGGTAAGTCATAACCAGTGGCGGCTGGTGGAATTTCACAGCTGTATATCTCTGATCCTACTTACAAGACCTGTACCAAATTTAGGGGTTTTAATAGTAAACCCACTTGAAATGTTTTGGTAAAGAAAAAAAACATTTTGTAATTTGCGAAAAAAAGTTGAATTTTTGCTGAGCCTTCCCTGGGGAAAAATGAACACGTTTAGGTATTGTATTTATTATCTTCTCTAAAGAAATTCTACATCATCTTGTCGAGAATTTTTAAATTTTAGAAGAAAAAAATGTGTTAGTAGAAAGTTATAGTTATTTGAATTTTTTTAAACCTATAAAATATAATTAAAAACAATTAAAATTACTATAACTTTCTACTAACACATTTATTTCTCTTCAATTAAATTGAAATTCAAAATTTTCGGCAAAATGGTGTGAAATTTGTTTATAAAAGATAATAAATAAAATACCTAAACGCGTTCATTTTTTTCCCAGGGAAGGCCCAGCAAAAATTCAACTTTTTTCGCAAATTACAAAATGTTTTTTTCTTGGCCAAAATATTCCCAGTGAGCTCATTATTAAAACACCTAAATTTGGTACGGGTCCTGTAAATAGGAACAGAGATATACAATTTTTAAATTTCACCAGCCGTCACTGGTAATAACCTCAATATTTCTCTTTAAGGTTTCGTTACGATTTGATATACCACAAAAATAAATAAACAGCAAAACATGCCTACTTGAATTTGGCGATTTTAAGATGATTTAAGGGTATTTATGTAAATTTTTAAATTAATGTTGCTTTTTTCTGGCTTCCGCTGTTTCTGGCACCGGAAGAAAAGAGGGTGTTGCACAATTTACCCCCCGAAATTAACCCCCAGAATCAAAATTTAACTTTTTATACTTCACGTCTATAATTGAGCCACTACACTCTATCTCTGTGCCAAATTTCAAATTTTTACGTCCAATAGTTTCAGAGAAAATCGCCTGTGACAGACGGATGGACGGCCACCGAAGTGATTCCATAAGAGTTCCGTTTCAAGGAACACTAAAACCCAAGCAAACCTGAACATAAGAAGATTAATTAAAAACCTTATTTAAAACATTATATCAGAGAAAAATAAAACAGAGAGAATAATATCTCGTACCGATTTCATTCATAAATACGATTTGCTTTCTATGACCTCCAAACCGACGTCGAAATAAGCTGCCATGGGCGTGCGATGCAGATTTTAGGTTATTATAAAGCACAGTGAGAGTGAGTATTGAGACGCGCCGCAGAAAACTCTCTCTGCTTGCCGTGTTGCTACCGCACTGGCTAATGTCGGGATGTATTGTGAGAATCACACGGGCCAATCCAATAACTACTTGAATACAAGGACACAATGCTTATGACTTAACGTTATGTGACGTCATCACCCGAAGTCATTACATATACGGATATCTATGCAACAACTCCTAATCTATGGCCATACGCAAAAACTCCTTTCAGGTCCAGCCGCCCGACCCGAATTCGATTGACAAAAATTTGGACCGATCCGGATCACTTTCCGACACATTTCATCTCTTTCTACTACCCTTCCTGATTCAATTACGTATTCCTCTAACTTAATGTTTGTAACCTGATCCGGATCGATTAGATTTTGTCAATCGAATACGCTTTACGTCCAGCATAGTCAGCTGTGCGTCCAGACATGTGCTTGAAACAATATTGTCAGATTATCTATAATTCTTAATTAGGATAAGCTTAGAAATAACTTTTCTTTGTGTAATGTGTTTATAACTACGTTAACTTAGTTATTAACACAGGCCTAATATAATTTTACAGCAGTATTTTATTGGGAGTATTTTGAAGTTAAATAAAAAAATAACAATAATAATAAGTTTTAGTAAACGTGCAGTCAGCAGACAAAACGCTACCGTCGATCTGGCAACGTTGTACCATATGACATGCAGTTTTCCTTTTCGTGTTAACAATCTACAAGTGTTTTGTGTATTTAGTGAAAAAACAAAGTGTATTACCGGTTTCAATAGTGTTTTAAATAATTATTAAAATGCCTTATAGATGTTGTGTGGTCGGTTGTAAGGGTAATTACCCAAACGGACCAACAGTACGAGTATTTCATTTTCCTAAGAGTGTGGAAGGGCAAGTGAAATGGCAGAAGGCCGTACATCGTGAAAATTTTATTCCAAATGCTAGTAGCCGAGTATGTGAGCTTCATTTTACAGAAGATGATTTTATCAGGCAGTATAGTCAGCAAGACACGAGAACCGGTGAGGTCGTTTCTGTAAAGTTAAATATACCAAGATTAAAAGAGCACAGCGTACCTAGTAAATTTCCCAATTGTCCAAAATACTTATCAAAAACTTTAACGCATCGAAAAAGCAGAGAAGAAAAACTTAAAGAACTAGACGAATTACGATTTCAAAAAGGTATTGAAGAAAGCAAGCGTGAAATTTTAATACATAAAGAACTTACAAATTATAAAACTTTTGAAGAATTTAATAATTTGTTTAAAACATTTAGTTTAAATGAAGGGTGGTTTATTATTAATGAAAAAACTTCAAAGACTCTCTTTAAGATTAAGCATATTCCGGGGCCTTCAATTACGTGGGCTGCTAAAATAAATAATAATTTAGAAATAAGTACATACTTGTACGGACAACCAGTAAGTATACAAATTGATAAACTAAAAACGCCCTTTTTGTCAAGTAGTTTGGATGAATTGCGAAATTTACTTGATACCATTGATTGTTCGATGAATATTCTTCCTTTAGATTCCGAACAAGACAATAATAACTCTGAAAATAACTCGAATCCTGACCGCGATCCCGAATATGACTACAGAAAAAATAACATGGATATGTCAAAAATTAATGAAATTTTGAACTTTGTTTCAGATTTGCTAAAAAACTTAAAAGTAGACAATGATATTTTAACACAAGCTTTGCAATTTATCTCCGAACAAATAAAATTAAGAACTTTGCCAAAAGAACGATACAGATATTCCACTACAACTATGGTATTTTGTTCAATTGTATATACAATCAGCCCTCATGCGTACAGATATTTAAGAAATCACTGGCCAATAATTTTACCCCATCCTGAAACTATCAAAGGCGTCTGTAATAATTTTTTAACTGATCCCCATATTGATGAGAAAAAAATTTTTTTGACTTACGCACAAAATATTTTTAAATATTTAAATGATCAAGACAAAAATGTTTGTCTGCTAATGGATGAAATTCATATTAACCCTTATTTAGACTATAAAGGGGGAAACCTGGTGGGGGCATCAGTAAATAATAACGAATTGTTAGCAACATCTGCATATACTTTCATGATTACAAGTATTTGTTCAGATTTGGAAGAAGTTGTTCACATTGCCCCTATATCTAAAATTAACCATGAATTGCTTTTTCATTTTATCAAAACAATAATAACTCATTTAGAGGCTATCGGTTATATAGTTTTTTGTGTACTCAGTGACAACAATGCCATTAATGGAAAAGCTATGTCAAATTTTTCACCAAAAAAAGAACTTAATATAGTGTTCCCACACCCTGTCGATGCTAAAAGACCTTTATTTTACTTGTTTGATTCTGTCCATCTCTTAAAATATATATTCAATGCCTGGCTAAACTCAAAACCTGATCAGACATTTACATATCCCGACTTTTTTACTGGCGAAGAAAAAGTTGCATGTTTTGCATCTCTTAAAAAATTGCATGACTTGGAACACAACATGTTACTAAAATTTGGCTTCTCTTTAAATTTAAAAGCTCTGTATCCGTCTAGCATGGAAAGACAAAATGTAAAACTGGCATTAAAAGTTTTTAATCCTTTTGTAATTGAGGGCTTACAAAATTTTGACAAAGATATCCCCAATGCTCAGGACACAGCCGAGTTTTTGAAAATAATAGTAAAGTGGTGGAATATAATAAACGTCAAAACACCATTAAAAGGAAAGCGTTTGCGTGATATTTTCCAGGAACCTATTGTAAAAGGTAAAATAGTAAACGACCCAAAACTTGACTTTTTGAAACAAATGTTGATTTGGTTAGATAACTGGAAATCAGAAATTTTTTTAAAAAAATTAACACGCCAAACTCACACAGCTTTGTCCCATACAATTTATGGTGTGCTAGAAATTGTGAAATATTGTTTTGAGGAATTAAATTTAAATTATATTTTGTTAGGAAAATTGCAAACTGATCCCTTAGAAAATCGCTTTGGAAAGTATAGACAGTTAGCGGGTGGACATTATCACATCTCAATTCGACAACTTTATGAATCTGAAAAACGACTACGAATTCAATCAATATTGACACTAAAATCCCATAATTTTGGAGAGTTAAGAATTGAAAAATTCTACGAATCACCTGATTGTGACGAACAGGACAGTGCTGAAGACTGTTCTAAAGAAATTGACGAAATTCTTAAAAATATTATTATTCAAAAATCTGATATGGACAACTTTAAACCAGAAATGCCTGTGATTACGTATCTGGGGGGATATTGCAGCCATATTGCTTTAAAGAAGCTGAAATGCAATTATTGCAAAAATTCTTTGATATGCAATAAAGAACTTATTGTTGAAGATAATTTTAATCTCATAACTAACTTAAGCAGAGGTGCCCTGCAATATCCTAGAGATCATGTAATTGAAATAGTTATTGTTTCATATATTTTATTCCAGAAAATACTTAGTGACCATGAGAATACATTCTTAAACATTTTTTCTCAAAAATCATTTCTGACTAATCTCGTATTTAAATATATCCTTAAACAAGAATTTTTAATATACTTTGATGGCTGCAATACACACTCAGCAAAAACAATTATTGATATTTTACTTAGCAGTATTACCAACACTCTGCTCAAAAATTACTGTGCCAAGAAAAATAACCGATTAGGTAAAGGTCATAAAAGGAAATTAAATACATATACAAAATAATTGGACATACATTAACTTTAACTTTAAAGTGGCTAGGTAATCCAATGATGATTTTCAGTAAATTTTTCTCAGTACTTAGTTACTCGTAAATCCTCGAGTACCTAAATTTTTGGAAAATTTTGCTATCTGAGGATACACAATATCCGAGGCAAAATCTTTAGGATCTCTTAGTTTAATAGAAGATATTATTTTTTATAATTGGTATTAATACTCACCTTAAAATATGTACCTAAAAAAACTACAGTAAAATATTTTACACAAAGTAGTTCTTTTTAAAATCATTATAGTTTTTATCACTTATACATATTTTAGATCTTATTAACGCATAATTTGCCCAAATGCAAGTTTAAATATTTAAATAATGATGGTCTAAAGTGCAAATTTATAAGTCACACAAAAACATAAATCCAAAAAAAGCATATAATATAATATTGTATTCATTTATTCATATGACCACGGCTGATGACGTCACAGATAAGCATTGTGTCCTTGTATTCAAGTAGTTATTGGCCAATCTCGGGATGTTGCCGTTTGAAGGCCATCGCGTTGTCGAGCTGGCGGGAAGAAGAGATAATCTCTGTCTTATTTTTCTCTGATAATACTGTAAATATATTGTTCTAACCTGAATTTCTGTATTCATTCCAAGTAATGTAAAACAAAAACTAAGACTGTTTCCTGTTGTATCCGTCGCCTACAAGAAAAGGCAAAAAAAGTATTTCCCTAAAAATTGCCACTAATTTGAAGTACTTAACTTAAAACTAAGTCTATGTTTTATATAAATTTATACCAGTGAGACTTTGAGCAGTAATATCAAAATAATTTAAATTAATAATTATCACAAATGTACTTTGTGCGACTATTGCTCGTAATTTAAAATAAGCATGAAAGTAAGAATTCTTTTAAAGTATAGTATTTTCTGTTATCATGTCTGAAAGCCGGTATCTGGATTAATCAGTTTTCTTGTTTTCATAAACTTTAAAAAATCTGCAAGTCGGTCCCTCGCAAAATGAAGTATTGTATTTTATAATAAAATTCGAAAATTAAAAATTTAAGCTGACCACTCTCTATCTGGTGAATTAAAAGTGCCTTTAGTTATATAAAAAGTCAAAGCCTTGGCTGTATAAAAATATACCTACATAATTTTTTTAAATCGTATTTGGGTTTAGCGGTTAAAGTCACAAAACTAGAAATTAATTTTTTAAGGTGATGACCCTATGTGTATGTATATTTTACTGGAAGTGTAAGCGGTTTCGAGCCAGGGTAAAACCCAATTTACATAAATGTAAGATTTTTTTTTTTTGGTCAAGCAGTTAGCGCGAATAGACAGACCGACAAACAGATGGATAGACGGACGGACAGACCGACGGAAAAGGATAACCATGTTTTTGTAATCTAGGAACCTCAAAACGTGATGTTTTAAAAAATCTCGAGAGATGATTTTTTTACGGATACAATATTTGCTCTAGGAAGGAATGTATAAATATTATTATATTATTTATTCATCCTGCACTTAAGACATGTTGACCTGGTTTTGCAACTAAAACAGCTAAGTACGCAAATTCCTCTAAGATCAAACACAATACAAGAGAAAATGTACTTTGTTTTTAAATATTTCATTCTGTATAAAAAAAATTAAAACTTTATTTTCCACGTAAAATCCTCAGATTTGTGTACAATATCTTTTAAAGTAATGCAGTGCTAAAGTAAAACCCGAGAAGAGCAAACCAGAGAGAAGCGACAGAATACGTCGGCACCTTTGATGTTGGGGGTATAAAATTTTGTGACCTCGAATCTAAATAATAGACAGTTGGCCGGTATAATTTGGTGTAATAAAGGTGCATATGTACTTACCGTTCAGGATCCTTTGGAAACGTAAACATGCTAAATCCTTGTCCCTCTTTTGAATGGCACCCACGAAACGTGCAGGTATTACCAAGCATAATTTAAGAATTTTTATAAATCACAGCAACAAATTAAACACTTAAAACTTAGAATCAAAAATAGTTTTCCAAACACAAAACAAATTCATCGACTATCGGACTAAAAATGCCGGCGAGCGCGAGCACATGTTTATGACAGTTGACCGGTATATCCCCACTTAAATGTTTTCGGCTGGACTCGATTGTGTCGCTTCTCTCTGGTTTGCTCTTCTCGGGTAAAACTAAACCGTTTTTCTTTTATGTTCTCACCCTGTATTGTACGAAAAATTTTAATCTTCACTGAAAGCTTTTGGCACATCAAAATACTTTTTACAATAGTTCAATTTCAAACATTAGCCTAATTATGCAACATGCAACTGGTGAATAAATAATATTTGTATCAGGTAAGTAAAGCTGCAATTAGAGCAACTGCAGACAAAATTAACTTATTTTAAGATATCCATCTCGTATTTGATCATTTTCGAGTTTAAGCAACAAAAAATATAAATTATTTGTTTAACGTGCTCACTCTGTATATTTTTTACCGTAAGTTTAGTCGGTTTCGAGCCAGCGTAAAGTCGAATTTATATGCAAAATTTCATCTCTTTTGGTCAAGTAGTTTTTAAGGTTTCGCGCTAACAGGCCGGCAGATCGCCAGATCAACAGGCAGGCAAACTAACGGTAACAGGAAATTATGTCTTTTCGAGATCTAAAGGCTCAAAACGTAAAGATCTGAAAAATCTCGAGAGGTGATTTTTTACCGAATACAATACTTCCCCTAGCGAGGATAGTTGATGATAAATTATTTAATTTAAAAGCTTATGGTGGTATTTTTGTTAGGAATTTATAGTTTTAGCTAACACGGCTCTGGGTGTATTTTTTATTTAAAAATAAACAACCCAACATATTTTTTGAATCCTGGAGACTAAGCACGCTGGTATAGTCTGATGTATAGTGGGTGTAACAATACATAATACTTACTGCGGCAACAAACGTATTTATGTCTTCAAGTACTACTTTTTTTTCTGTCGTGCTTCCGAAATTATTACTTAAAATCAAATCAAAAAGAGGCATTGGTTCATTTGTACTAATGTCGCCTAAAATCATTGATATAGATATTATATTCGGCAGATAATAATTAAATATTACTAAACTTCTTACGTATAACTTATACTAATATTAAAACAAAATAATATACCTTTAAAATCTGCACTTTGGGCCCTCTTTAGGTCAATAAGCTTACTAGTTATGACATTAAGTTGTATCATGAGTTGTTGAAATTTCTTTCCCGAAGGAAAAAATCGTACCCACAAATTAAAAGAAATAAACGGCATCATTAATTTTCCACTAAGGTGTTCTTGTGACCTAAAATTGTATATTATTATATTTTAAGGTAAATCTGATAAACTATAATAAAATATCTGATAAACTATAATAAAATATGTATGAACAAACCTGCAATGGGAAACAATGATAGGTAGGTATTTATAATCTTTAATTAAACAACTAAACAATAAAAAGAGCTTTACGGGTACACACACACACACTCTACTTCCACGACACCGTGCTGCCCGCCTCCAATGCACACAGGAGCGTAGTGGTTGATTATAGCGATAAGTGTTAGTTACAGATGAAAGCAGATATGGACTGGTAAGTGATGACCAAAGACAAAGGGTTTGGAAAGAACTAGGTCATTACCAGATACTAAATTATCTCCGTAAAGTTGTTTCCTACCAAGATGGTTCAGCAATATATGGGGGGGGGGGGCATAATGTTCAACCGCACGCGCCGTACCCCATTAATTCGCGTAACACAGAACATGGCAAGTCAAATTTATGCGTAAAACGTTATTAGACCCATCATCTATCCCCTACGAAATGAATTAGATGAAAATTGTGTTTTTATGAATGACAAAGCCAGGCCGCATCGTGCAAGAACGATTCAGGAGGCACTTTAAGCAGGACAAATCAACAGATTTGATTGACCAGCTAATTTACCTGATATAAACCCAATAAAAAAACATAGGGAATTTTGTTGCTGGAGCGATTCGTAACCGTAATAACCCACTACGAACGTTGGAGGAGTTAGCAGCACCAAGTTAGTAGAAGAATGGAACAATCAAGACATCATCAACCGTTTGATTGTTTCAATGCCATAGCATGCCAATGCGTTACTAATTAGCAGAGGAGGGCACAACGACTACTAATTATCGTGAACTTTCAATTAAACTGAATTTTGTTACATTTTCTTGTTTAATAAATTATTTAACAAAGTTCAATATTTTTATTGTATATTTTTCAAGTTGTGCTCAAGTTTTTCTGAAATATTCTTATTACAATAAAAGTCCAAAAAAATATATCTACTTCTAAGATCATATTAATGTTTTGCCAACAAGTAGGGAAGACCGAGGCCGGGTGGCACACTTTTTAAAATTAATTTTTTATGGAACTACAAAACATTCAAAACTAATTACAGAATATTGTCGCGCTAGGGTCGTCAGGGTTGATAAAATAAGCTGCGGTTTACCAAAACACTTGTATAATTTATTCAGGTACACAATTCACTTACATTGCTAGGTTGGGTAGCGTAGGGGGCAGCTTCTATCGGAGTACTCGGTCAGCCTAAAGGGCTGGCGCTAATTGTACTATTCGTGCGGCACCACAGTGACGCCTCCTGTCGGGACGCGACAGTAGCGCGCTCCCAGTCGGGACACGACGCCTAGCGCGACATTTGGTGCCCGGCGCCTCCACCAAATGTCACAACGGGGGTTGCGACTGAGCAATGCACCGATCGTCGATAACTGCATAATGGAGTGATAGGCAGTCGTTCTTAAGAGGTCGAGATAAGACATGTGCCCGTTGGTCGGGAGAAGAGCCGCCCTTATAGATAAGATGTAAGGGAAGTGTATAAGTAAGTGCCTCATTTCATTTATTTAATGCTAAACTTTATTTTATTGCTATTATTGTTGATTAATTATTAAATGTTATATTTTTTATAACCTGTCTTAACTTCATTCCCTCCACACGATCCCAGAGACTATTACTAAGTCTCAGTCGCAACAACCCCCGTTGTGACAATATGCATGATATAACAGTATCATTTGCCTACAGTTTGGAATATTTACAACAAGAGTAAATGTTGTTATTAAAATGTTGTAAAACTTACTGCAGCCAATAGGTTAACGGTTATTTAAATAAAAAAAATCAAAAGTCACAATTTGGATAAATGTAACGTGATTCCTTATCGGTGCATGCTTCATGATCCCACAGGGCATGCAATTCACTGGACCCATTTTTACCTTTGTGCAGTGTTAGAAAATGTGTCCATAAGGACCAGACACAATACTTCTTTTTTTATCTTAATCAGAATCTTCCGCGCAAACATGTTTGATGGGTTAATTTTTCTTTTTTCCCTTTAGCTTTATGTTTCCTTCTTTACCAAATACTTTCTTTTTAGCCCTTTCGGTTGCAGCCTCTTTTTTCTTTTTAGACGCATTCTCCTCTTGTTCCAACGCATCTTTGACTGGAGTATCCGTAAGAATTGCAGTCGACCTTGTCTTTCGGCAAGTGGTTTTAGTTTTTCTGTGTGGCGCTTAGGAAAGAGATAAACTTATTCTGGTGTAGGCGAAGGAGGTGTATCTCGGCCTAGAGTTAACGTTGCTTCTGGAGAACCTGCCCAAGAAGGTCCTTGTTGTGGTTGTGGTGTGGTTTTTCAATTTGCTGGTTAGTTGCTTTTTGGCAAAATCTGACTAAAGTTCGAAATTTATGTCGACGTCTTTGGCTACACTTCGAATCGATCTCCCTTCATTTTTAACCATTTATATGGCCCGCAACATCACATCAGTGATGGCCTTTCTTTTGTAATTCCGCTTATTTAAAACAATTTTTAAACAAGTTTTAATTTTTTAAATAAAATACAACCCATATAGGGTAAGTTGGCACACCGTGTCAACATGCCCCGCACTCAGTGAGCCAACTTGCCCCGGCAATGTTTAAAACACAATTTTTTCTAAAAACCTAATGACAACTGAATAATTTTGTACTACATATCATTTGAACCAGACATCTAGCAATATGTTCTGGTAAAAAAATAGTTTTAAAAAGTTAATTATAGACCAATTGTTTATAAATTTTTAAGGGAGCAAAAAATTACTTAGCGGCATTAAAAACAAATAAACACAACTAACACCTGGTAAACACGTGACCATATCATCACCACTTTTTACACTGTTGCTAACGGTTGTTGGTTGTACTTTATACTGGTATTTGCGCTTATACGTGCACACCAGTCAGATAAATAGGCACTGTGTCAACTTACCCCTGTAACCAACTAGCCCCGGTCTCTCCTAAATATATTTAAAAAGATAGAGATGGAACTTTTTATTGTTTAAATATTGTAAAATATGTAGAGGATTGAGCAGATATTCTAAAAATTGCATTTCCGATCTACATTGTACCTACAGTATTTAGAGAAATGAACAATTTTTGTAATATCACAGCAAATGTTCCCCCTAGCGGTGAAGCAGTGAAGGATCCAAGGAGTCTCAATAACTATGGTAAGGCAGCAGTAAGGCTAATGCTTGAATAAATAAGAAGAGGCGACCATTTCGGAAATAAGTCAGTGCGTAATATAACTGATTAGTAAGGCTGGCACGGTTGGTCACATTGTTAAGAATGTTCAAAAAAGTAAGACGTCATAAAATCGTAAAAATATGTTAAATACGTAGTTGTAGTTTTACTATTGCATATATATTCTTGAAAGTGGGTAGGTTTGAATGTAGACACCAAAGTACATCCCCTGATATGTCGTGCGCATGTCCAGCCCTCTTAGTTTGCGCGTGGTACGCATTTTAGTTCACTGCGCAGATGGCAAATAACGAAAAATAAAGTCGAAATAAGCTTGGGAAAAAGTTATAAAGTTAAATACGTAGTGGTACCTTGACTTTTGGGAATATATTCGTAAAAGTCAATGGGTTCAAATGTAGACACCAATGTCCATCTCCTGAAATTCCGTGCGCATGTCCAGCACGCTCGGTTTGCGCGTGGTACGCATTTTGGTCTACTGCGCAGATGTCAAAAAACAAAAAATATAAAAACGACAAATGAAGAAGTAAAGTTGGCAAAAAGTTAGAGAAAAAGTGACCCACAAAACAAAAAATAGCAGCGCAGACTGGTAATGTATGGCACAAGAGGTCGACTAATGGTCGACTTGTGCCCCGCCCGATTATACGATTTATAATTTTTATAGGCTTGCCATTTAAAAATGAATTGAAATACGGGAGTTGCGGTAAAATGTTTCTTGTTTGAAGACTTTTAAAAGAAGAGGCCACCCGGCATAGGTTTGCATTCAAAATTTTTGACCTCAACTCCCTAGCGTAACCCCCTAAGGGGGTTGAAAAAGTCAAATTACATAAAAAAGTAGATTTATTAACCAATAAGATACAACTAAAATTTGGTGTCTCTATCTTTATTAATAGTAAAGATATTTGCCCATGCTAAGACTTTTCAGACACCCTGTATGGTATTTTCTTATGTCGCACTTTCAAATAACACAATGTGGGTAACTAAATATTTGTATATTATTTTCAAATCGAATCCTAATGTTATTTCCAACTAGGTTAGAGCCGTCTCTGTAATTACCCCCGTTTGCAAAGCTTTAGTTATGTGTATCTTAATCAGAGTTTTATTTGTAAGTTTTCTCTTGTCTGATAAATATATGCACCTGTTTTGAAGTTAAATGCGTTTTTGGTTTTTCATTTGTAAAAAATTAGTCACGTTTATCCCAAAATGAATGGTTTAAAAGATAAAGCCTTAGTCTTAACTGATCACGCTGAATCTCAAATCAGTATTTAGTTTTGCCAGTACGTACTGTGATATGATACTACCAAGTTGCTTTATATCTGGATGGCAGTTCTCTTCGTCTAATCCAGCAGAAGTTACTACAAAATAAGATGTTCTATAAATAGAAATAAAGTAAAATAAATTTATTAATGTTAATAATATCTGTATGATTGTGGCGGATTCATATTTAAAAGATTTATTGTTTGGGTGTTATGCCACTCTACTGTTAAGGAAAATTAATATTTTTTAAAAAGTAATAAAAGTCACTGTGTTTCAACAAAAAACAAATCCTGAAAAAAGAAATGTTCTGTACACTCTCATTGACTTTTAATTACACAGGACCACAAATGGGAACCGAAAATGTCCTTTGACGAGATTGATATCCTATATGTATTTTGGTGCGCTGATTACGAATCCGAGGTCCATATAACCCCAGTACGTCACGTTCAAGGTCATTTGAAGGTCAAATGCATATATTACAGAAAAACAGAAAATCTGACCACGGATTCGGAAAGAGCGGGAAATTTTACGTCTAAATATGTAGTTTTTAGTTTTTCCAACATGACCCTCCAAGGTCATCTGGGGGTGAAATGACTTACCGATAGACTAAATTCTTATTTCCCATATACATCATCACCTTGAAAGTGACGTGCTGGGATTATATGGACCTCGGATTCGTAATCAGCGCGTCAAAAAACCTAAAGATACCTGACTAAGTTGTACGTAAAAGTCTGTAGTTGTGATGATGTACCTATATGGGAAATAAGAATTTGGTCTATGGGTGAGTCATTTCACCCCCAGATGACCTTGGAGGGTCATGTTGAAAAAATAAAAACTACATATTTGGACGTAAAATTTCCCGCTCTTTCCGAATACGTGGTCAGATTTTCTGTTGTTCAGTAATATATGCATTTGACCTTCGCATGACCTTGGACGTGACGTGCTGGGGTTATATGGACCTCGGATTCGTAATCAGCGCACCAAAATACATATAGGATTTCAATCTCGCCAAAGGACTTTTTTCGGTTCCCATTTGTGGTCCTGTGTTATAAAAAGTATGCCTGACCCTAATCTATCTCAGTGTAGTATATATTCGGTTTAAAACCTAATCTCAATAAAATAATTTTTCTGACGTTTCGAGACCTAATATCTAGTCTCGTTATCAAAGAATCTAATAAATTCAATCTACCTAAATTAAAAATGAACTAAGTAATTATAAAAAATAATTAAAAAATGATACAAGAGTTTTCTGATAGAATTCTTCGGGTCAGGCATACTTTTTATAATTAAGTCACTGACAGTGTACAGAACATTTCTTTTTTCAGGATTTGTTTTTTGTTTAAACGCAGTGACTTTTATTATTTCTTAAAAAATATTAATTTTCCTTAACAGTAGAGTGACGTAACACCCAAACAATAAATCTTTTAAATTTATTAACGTTGCCGAACATTAGGTATAAAAAAAGAATGGGATCAGCTGGCACCATAAATGTTAGGTAAAAAATTTGTAAAATTCGACGCCTAGAAGACCTCAAGATGTTAGTAATCATAAGAGCCTACAAAGTATTAAAACAAAATTTAGCACCCTTTAATTTTGTTTCTTTCCTGCATAATTCATTTTATTTTTTAATAAAACTTGATTGCCTTCTTTTTTTTTTATTCGGTAATATTGGGTTCGTAAAGACGGTGCCTGACCATGGACGGCGGGACCGTAAATAAACTATGTTTAAAAGTAACAGATAATTTACATAATACTAAAAAACACTTACCCAGTAAATATTTCAACTCTGGATGTGTTTTGTTAAACACCTGCAACATAGCGTGAGGAAAACAACTGCCGATAAAATGTTTGCATAATTAAAATGGCGTCTAAAACAACTAAATGGATCTGTGGAAACATAGTGCTGTCTTAATCTAACCAAATCCGGATTTTTTGTAGCACACTATTAAATTTGTCTGTAACACGCACATT
Source organism: Philopedon plagiatum (assembly GCA_963971165.1). Classification (NCBI taxonomy): domain Eukaryota; kingdom Metazoa; phylum Arthropoda; class Insecta; order Coleoptera; family Curculionidae; genus Philopedon; species Philopedon plagiatum. Next base: position 123,521,644 of record OZ020189.1, on the reverse strand, counting down.
TTTTGGTCAGTTGAAGTATGTAGCCCTGCTTACACGTTATCCACTATTTGTAACGCTTGTACTAATGATAACGAAGACTTCTGTATTTCTGTGATGGCATTCGTTATTTCCTGATAATTACTGAAAATAATTTGTAAATCAATTTTAACTTGAGGGTCTTGCAATTTCAATTTGTGTACGGTGGTTACTACCCAATTTTTATGGATTTTTTATGGAAATGACTATCCTCGTGGATTTGATATTCGAACTACAATATTGACCACGGAGTTTTTCTTTACAATTTTTTACTGGTTACTTCACGCCGAATTGTATTTTCCATTCGTTTGCACAAACGTGGTAAATAATTTCGCAATGTTGCTTCCCATGGCACTTGCCAGTCGGGATTATATTTTGCACAAAACTTACAAAACGTTTTTTTCTGGACTGTATAAAAAGGAATATTATAAGTACTTATCATAAGCATTAAATGTAGTATAAATTGGGCGTATCGTTTGTGGCTCCTTTTTATATTTATTATTTGACTATTAACATGTTTTTGGCACTGTGATCGTTTCCTCCACAATAAGTCCCTATTGAACACCACACGCGAGATCGGTCATATTTTGGATCCGGAAAAGTAAAAATAAACATCTGAATATTCTGCGATAGCAGGTGACTTCTACTAACGTTTTGGCAACTGTTTCCACCGCAAAGCATATCGATGTATTGACACAGTGCAGCACGCCAGTCGCGACACATCGCGGAGGTTATAGTTCCGGCGCCTATAGTCTGGCACGACCCTATAAATTAACAATAAATAAGGCTTCCTTACATGGGCGCCCGCAGGGGGGTGCCAGGGGAGGCCGAGCCCCCCCTGAGATTGTGAAATTGTCATACTTTTTAATTATTAGTAGTAAAATCTTTAAAAATATATTACTTTTTTCCATTTTGCCCCCCCCCCCCCCCCTGAGAAAAAAGTCTGCGGGCGCTCATGCTTCCTTACACTGGCAATAAATTACTTCATTATTTATTTAGGCTTAAATATACAGGGTGTCCGGTAAATATATGGCATACTCTTGGGAGCGTATAGGGGAGGTCAAAATAACCCTAATTTGTCATAGAAAAAAATTCCTAAAGTGCCCCTTAACGGAGATACAGAGCCCCAAAGGGGTACTCAGTGATTTACTTTTTTGACTCTAACTTTTGAACCGACTTGTATAATTTAATGAAATTTTAATATTTTATGTTGGCCATAAAGACTCATAAAACCATACTACAGTAGATGTTTGACATCGTCAGGGAAGTCAGAAACGGACTTGCCGCCAAATTTTTGGCAGGTATCATTTTACAGAGCTGAAAACTGATTTTTTAAATCCTTCACTCATTCCTCTTTAAAAAAGGTACCTACAAGAAAAAAAGAGTTCGTTTTACTTAGTGAGACTAAAGTATACCTAATGTTACCCAGTCAAAAGTCAAAGATGCCGAATCTTTGACCTAGTCCCGTTCGACTTACTTATAATAATCGGTATCTCCCTTATAAGTTTTATTTTTTAACCGACTTCATATTCTATATTTCTTATCCTCTGACATTTTATAACATTGCCTAGAATGCAATCTTTTACTTTGAAACAACTTAAAAACGTGTTACGAGCAGACGTAAATATCATAATTACAAAAAAAGTTAATAAATGCATATTTACAAAAAACATCAGCAATATCACATTTTTCATCCATCATTTTAATATATTTAAGCAACTTGCAACTTTCTTCATAAAATGTAGGAACAAATGATTTTAACACTGAAGGTTTATAGCTTTTTTGAAAAAATTTTCTTTTGTCTTTCCACTCTTCATCTAAAAACAAAAATATGACACCTTTTTTTAAGGCAGTTTGTATTCTAAACAAAATTAAAAACAAAAACTTAAATACTATCACTAAAATTAGGAAGCACTACGTTAAGATTTTTTGTATCGAGAAAGAGTGAGAGCGTGTTTAAAATGCATCGATGTCTAAAGGTGCGCGCACACTTAGGCGAAGCGTCGCGAAGCGAAGAGAAGAGAACTTTATCCGTCCAAGAAACTTACGTGCAATCAAATGGAAGCCCGCACAACGCTTCTCGACGCTTCAGCGTGCGGGCTCCCATTTGATTGCATGTAAAGTTCTTGGATGGATAAAATTCTCTTCTCTTCTCTTCGCGACGCTTCGCCTAAGTGTGCGCGCACCTTTATGGGCATTGAACAAATCACATTTTCATTCAAACTCTGTTATTTGTCAGTTCGTTTAGTTTGAAGGTAAAAATACTATTCAACTACGTTTCATAGATTTTCAAAATATGTACAATGACTATTTTTTCTTTTTTAATCAGTAAAGAACAAGGTTCATGAATCCTTAATTAGGCGCAATGCCTGTGTAGCCTTCATGTTCCATATTTCTTCATCTTTCCAAAAAATTTTAAACATCTTTTAGCAAAAGAACTTGGGTTAGTCTTAAAACTTTTTTACTTATTATTTCAGACTAACATTTCATAAATGGCTTCATAGGATAAACCTGAGCAAACTCCGTTTGGAAGTCGTGACAACTGGCTTTTAACGAAAAATTAACTTGTGACCAAAATTAAAGTCATAAGTTTTCAATATGAAATAACTAGTTCTATTTCAGTTTGTTCTGCATGAAATCTACAGTGTTTTGATTACTGGAAAGGTTCTTAATAACGAGAAAATATTTTTAAAAAATACTTACAAGAGGCAGTCAGAATGGAATTCTTGAAAATAATATCTAAATCTTGGTGCTTTATCGTAACACTTCGGATGGTTTAAGATATTTTTACTTCTGAAGGATTGATTGTGACATAATGATAGTAACTACCAATCCATAGATTTAAAGGAAAGCCTATGTATTTTAGCATTTGACAAAACTGTACTGGGGTAACTAAAAAAAACAGCATAACTAATAGATATTGGTAAAAAGCTAGAATAAACTGTTCGACAAATTGTTTTTTAGGGTTATGTGTAAATGTATATAGCTCTTAAACTTTTCAAGCGATTTGGATACAGTTTTCGCCAGTTAAAAACGTATTTTATCTACGTTCAGCGGCAAAGAATCTTTTTGATTTATTATAAGTTTTTCAATGTTATAAAAGGGTAGCAAATACCGCTATCTATAGAAATTATTGCAATACAATGGCAGCAACCCACAAAACTTTAAACCAGTCTTACGGTACTTTTTTAAGTTTGAGCAGTGGCATATATGACGCTATTGCATAATTGTTGCCGTATCTGTAATGTGACAAGTGGGTACTGAATGTGTAGACTTACCCCTGGCCCTGAGAGAGTTACCTAATGAAATGACTAATGAGTTACGGTTTTAAAACATAAGCCTTAATAGGGAAAAAGCTCGCAGTCTATCTAACCCGAGTGGGGTTGTCCATTTGTTTTTGAACTTCCTGAATTTAAATGCAAAAAAGAATACACCGTACTTTCATTCTGCAAAGTCACTAATGTTTTCCATGTCCCAATCAGTGTCATATAATAACAATAAAACTTACATTTAGATCCAGTAAACACAATCCATAAACCAGCTATGTAGGTAGTTCCAATCACTGGTAAAATTGGTATGAAGAATCCATTATTATTCCATGCAAATTTTAGAAATTTTGCATATTTATAAATAAATGACAAATAATAAATGATTAGGCAAATAAGTACATATAGAAATATTGATGCAGTAAGACTATTTTCAGATGTCATTGTTTTACAGTAAAAGTAAAATAATTTGTCTCTTGCTTTTATATGTGTTATTTTTAAGAGTACCCCTATTATTTACTAATTATACCTTGTATAAAATACCCCGAAAAAAAAAATAATGATTCCAAAGTGTATTCTATTATCAAATTTATTAATCGATACTATACCATTAAGCAATTTGTGACAGAACTTTGGTTACGGAAGCTTTTCTATGAGTGAGTAGAACTGAGCTAATAATAATCCAAAAATAAAATATTTTGATATCAATACCGAATGTAAAAGAACTTTAAAGCAAAACTTAAGATTTTAAGTCTGTTTAGTTCCGAAAATTTAGCTGTTACCACTGGGTGCTTCCCTGTAGGAGCACGTGCCCCCTCAGACAGCCACGAAATAATAATTTTAAAGCAACATTAAAAAACAATTTATATGTATGAAAAATAATAATAGCATACCCAGAATGTGTTACGTAACATTAAAGGTGCACGCACACTTAGGCGAAGCGTCGCGAAGCGAAGAGAATTTTATCCGTCCAAGAAACGTACGTGCAATCAAATGGAAGCCCGCACAACGCTTCTCGACGCTTCAGTGTGCGGGCTCCCATTTGATTGCATGTAAAGTTTTGGATGGATAAAATTCTCTTCTCTTCTCTTCACGACGCTTCGCCTAAGTGTGCGCGCACCTTTAATCCCGATATGTTCTTATAAATATATTGAAGAAAAAAGGAAAGATGGCAACACTGATTACGAAAACTAGGTATAATAAAAAATAAAAACTAGGTATAATAAAAAATATTTTAAATACTTATTGTTAAAATTATATTTTAACCCTTGGTAAAAATTTAAATTGTACTTAAATTGTTATTATTCAGAATTATCTAGAATGGCCTAAGTAGGTAGATATTCTAATAAGGTGGTACCTAAAGTTACGAAACGTTTTTGGTGATATGCCATTAAAAAAGGTTGGGAATCGCTGAAATGGGGAAATGGTGGTCCTCGGATGACATTGACCACGGAGCATTTCTTTAAATCCGCTAAATTTGTACTGTTTACTTCACGCTTCTCATGGGAATTTCGAGTCGATATTATGGTTTTCCCAAAAAACGAACCCTTTTTTTAGACTGTTTAAAAAGGCATATTACGCGTATTTGATATTTATTATAATAAATATCAAATCTAGTATAAATTCGGCATAGGGCGTTTGGCTCCTTTTTTATATTTATTATTGGAATTATTAACATGTTTTTGGCACTGTGATTGCTTCCATCACAATAAGTCCCTATTGCACACCACACGCAAGACCCTTCATATTTTAGGTCCGGAAGAGTAAAAATGAACTTCCGAATATTTTGCAATACTACTGACTGCTGATGCCATTAACTTCTCAGAACGTTTGATAACCTGCTTCCACCGCAAAGCATGTCGGTGTATTGACACGGTACAACTCGCTCGTCGCAAGATATCGCGGTAGTTATAGTTCTGGCGCCTATGGTCGGCCACCGTGATTTACGAACCCTGGTTATAAATATTTTAGCGCTAAACTTTACACGCAAAAATCCAGAGACTGGCTGGTCCTGAAATTAGGATTTTCAGCTCGCTGAGAAGAACAGAGTTATTAAAAATGATAAACATGTTTATAATGTTTTATGTGCAAGTTTCGAGAGTGTTGCGTTTTAAAAATCACACTCCATAATGACTATTTATGACTTCCCCTTTTCTCTACACAGTTGTCAAAGTGGAGCACGACGACAATATTAACCAAGAATCGACATTTCCATAATACTATCTAGAAGCCGTAATGTAGGTACCGCGCAACTGTCCCAGTAAACTCTTTCTTTTTCTATTTAGTTTTATTGCTTAGTTTAAATCTGTCCCGTTTATCTCTCGAGGTTGTGAGGTTTTGTATAAACCTTATCGGTTTAAATACTAGCTCAGCTCTGCAACGAAAAATGCCTTAGTTTTCTTTTGATTTCTAGTCCTAGAGTACCTACTTTATTTAATATACCCTCAATCATAGTATTAGATTGCCTGTAAAAAAAGATTAAAATATCGTTAAAAGCACCTGGGATATTCTGCCTAAAATGTTAACACCTTTCCGGGCTTTCCTCGGCCCTGTACCGAATGTGTTAACATATTTTTAAGAATCATTGAAATTATAAAATCAAAGAATCATTAAAGAATAAGAATTTTAATAGAATACCAAATCTTAACGATATGTATTACAATGCATATTGCATATTGTCCTGATTTATTATTGTTATTTACAAATGTTGCAAAATAAAGCACTATACATTTTTTAAAAGTAGTAATTTATATTACTATCAGGAATATGCTCAGAATTTAATTACCATTAATTTATTAAATCGGAAAATATTCTTTGAGGAAATCAGTAGTCAAATATAATAAGAAGAAAATAATATTGTTCCAACAAATTCTTGCATTTTAGTAATTCCGCGTTTATCAAAAATTCACTTGAAGATCCCATATTTTCTTTAACACTTCCCATTCGTATTCGCGTAGGCACATGTTTTACAACCGAACACAAAATGGAATATCTTCTGTTACTTCGTATTTCTGTTTTCTTTATTAAAATTAGCATCCCACAGAAAGCTCTCGGATTATTATAAAATCAAATCTGTTTGATCTCGCGAGCTCTTGTTTGCCGAATCGCGATCGTGACGGTTCCGAGCAGATGCATATGTGCATTTGTTACCGAAAAAATAAGTAATTTTGGAATTATAAAATGCGTTTTGTGACTGAAAAGATAGTTTTTTGCTTTTGGATTATATTTATATGTAAGTATAAAATAGTTACGTTTTGATGTATGTAATAGAGCAGCTTAATTCTGAAGTGCTTATAATTCTGCATTACACCCTCACATTTTCTTTGATCTGTATCCAGGGGTGGATTTAGAATTTCGTCTAGGGGGGCGCAACGTCACCTCGAGCTACACAAAAGTATGTATATGTTACGGTTAATTTGGATACTTGGCTAGTTTACAAACTAACCAGCTAGTTTGCAAACTAACTAAAGACACTGTTATTTTGAAGGAATCAGCCATTTCCTACAAAATAGCAGATGGTTTATAAACTAGCTGGTTAGTATGCAAACTATCGATTTGCTTCAGTTAAGATGAGGATTTTCTTGAGGTTACCTTAACCTAAAAATTATGTTTTGTTTGTTGTCCAGAAAATCTAGCGAACGGTGGATCGGAGGGCACCCTAAGGTCGGAACAGGGTTAGCACCTGGTTAGGGGCCCTGACCAGTCTCTTTCCTCGCAGGCGAAGAGGGATCGGTGCGAAAAAATCCACTATTGTTCCTTATGTACAGATTTTTCATTATTGCTTTTATATTAACTAGATATTTCATATAGTTTGTATACTATCCAATTGTCTTTAGTTAATACGATTACTACAACTATCCTAGTTGCCTAAAATAGCTAGTTTACTGGCTAATTTGAACACTACCCCTACCGTCCGTTTGCACCTTACCGTATCGTATTTTTTGACACAAGAGTCTAGGGCTAGGGGATGGGTACTACTTTTTATCCCGGGCTTGCGCATGCGCAGAGGAAGGAACAATAGTGGATTTTTTCGCACCGATCCCTCTTCGCCTGCGAGGAAAGAGACTGGTCAGGGCCCCTAACCAGGTGCTAACCCTGTTCCGACCTTAGGGTGCCCTCCGATCCACCGTTCGCTAGATTTTCTGGACAACAAACAAAACATAATTTTTAGGTTAAGGTAACCTCAAGAAAATCCTCATCTTAACTGAAGCAAATCGATAGTTTGCATACTAACCAGCTAGTTTATAAACGATCTGCTATTTTGTGGGAAATGGCTGATTCCTTCAAAATAACAGTGTCTTTAGTTAGTTTGCAAACTAGCTGGTTAGTTTGTAAACTAGCGAAGTATCCAAATTAACCGTAACATATATACAACAAAAACGGGCAAGTTTGCGTGCGACATTATTTATATATATATATATATATATATATATATATATATATATATATATATATATATATATATATATATATATATATATATATATATATATATTATATCTATATATATATATATATATATATATATATATATATATATATATATATATATATATATATATATATATATTATAATATATTATATAAATATATACAGTGTGACCAGTAAAGTCCGCATCATATGGGATTTTTTTATTAATACCTTTATTCGAAATTTGACTTTGGTATCAATTTCTGCTTCGATCGAGATGAAAATTAACCAAAAAAATAGTAGTCACGTGATTCTATTATCTGCCAAATTTTAATTTTTTCCAGAAAAAAATTCAAAAGTGGTGAAAAAGTGAAATTTTTAGCCCATGTGCAAAATTTCAGCTGCATAAGGTAATTTTGTTTTTTTGCCCATTTTTTTAAAATTGTTGCAAAATAAGACTCAACGCAACCTACATAAAACTTCTTAGTTTTGACAATGCTTTATTCCAGACACATTTTCTTTAAAGTAGCGCCATATTAAATGTCTGTTTTTCTACAAAGTCCAAATAGGGCTATTAAAATTTGGTCACATGTGATGCAAAGTTTATTTGCTTTTGACCCTGTATAAGGTAACTTCACAAAATAACTATTTCTTAAAGTTCTAATTAGGACCTCTAGTAGTTTGGAAAATGTTGATAAAAAAAAGAGGAAAAAAGATCCCGAACAAACCTAAACGCACCTTTTTTGGGTTTGATCAGGATTCCTTAAGTTTGGTAGTTATGTTACTTTATCGTAAACTACTTTATCAAAAAGCCGTTGCTTGAAAAAATTAATATCCGATAAATCTTAATTTTGAAAAGATGTTCTCTGAAAAAAATTATTTTTGAAAAGCGCTTTTAAAAAAATTTGAAAAATTGGTTTTAGAAAAATTATACTTACGCAAAGTAGGGACTCGTATATCCCCCCAAATGAGCAGAAGGCATAAATAAAAATATTCTACAATATTTACACTTTCATATTAATTAAACAATTTGTCCTGTCGCGTCTAAGCTAAGATGACCAACTGTTCTGTTTTTTTCAACAAACACCTTTTTTGATGTTAAGTAATTTTTTCGGAAAACAGCATCTTCGAAAGATGCTTTTTCGGAAATGGATTTACAAAATTTTTTCGAAAATATATTTTTTAAAACAATCTTTCAAAAATGCATTTTCCGAAAATATACTTTTTTTCTAAATCTGCTACTTTGTAGTAAATTATAGTCAATTACTTTCAAAAGTCTTTTATTAATATATGTAAATATCCGAAGTCTTTTTCGAAACAATGTTGGAAAAAATGTACTTTCTAAAAACACATTTTCTTAAAAAAATATAATTTCGAAAAGTGGTTAAAAAAATTCGTATAGTTTATTTACGAAAAAAAAGTTTTGAAAATATCCCTAGTTTTCGAATAACTGTATTCAAAAATATATTTTCAAAAAACCGTGCTTTCAAAAATATATTTTCGAAAAAGTCGGTCAAATGTACAGGGATAAATAAAAAAAATGCTAGAATTCTGGTAAGTTAAGATGAGAAACCGTTCTGTTTTCGCAAGAACTGGTTTAGATATTTCGTCAATTATAAAATAGTGTACATTTCTCAGAACACTAAACAATAAAAAAATAATATATATATATATATATATATATATATATATATATATATATATATATATATATATATATATATATATATATATATATATATATATATATATATATATTATAATATATTATATATATATACAGTGTAACTAAAGAGGATCCGTTGCCTTGAGATCACTTTTTATGAATTCACTTATGATAAAAATTACAATTATTTATGGTTCTATAATACGCATATAATAATATTATTCTTTAATGCACTTTATTTTTTGTTTGTTTTATTCTCGTTGTTAGTAAAAAGAATAAGAATTTTAATCGAGAAAGTTCACCCTTAGTTATGAGATTCCTAGATTATGAAAAGTTAAAAATTACTCGCCAGGAAAATACAACTCGTTCCATATAGATTATATTTTATCCTGCATGGAAATCGGATACTTTTTCAGTTAATGAAATACAGAATGAGTTGCTTAAAAATTATTTTCTGTATATTTTTCTAGTGATTCGGCTGAAGTGTTGTCTCCTAAACAGAACCGAAGATTTAAAACGTTATAAGTATAACAGAAGCGAAAGCTGAGGGTACATTAAAAAAATACTGTTTTGATTCTTTATAAAAAAAAAATTTGGGTAATTATAGGCACTTTTAAACAAAGCTAAGATTAGTAATCAAAATTTAAAAGAGGCAAACCGTATTCCAAGAACAGAAATTAAGCTTTTCGCTAGGTGGCCTATTTCGTCTCTCATCATTAAGGGTGCTCGCTGCGATTAATTAATTGCTCACTGGCAAAACTATGCGCTAAAACTTAAAAAGTTCTCTTAAATTAACATTGTAAAGTTGCCGAAGCGGAAACGGAAGTCTAAAATAATGCAAAATTTTGGTATTTGCAGAAACAGGAGCGGAGGTCCGGCCACACCAAGTTAAAAATGAATTTTAGTTCAACTGGTGACATGATTTTAATTGATGTATATTTATGTATTCATACAGTTTTGATATGTCGAAAATTGCTGTTTTTAATATGTTAACATAACATCTAGTGTAATTTAGATATCCCTAAATATATTTTAGGACATTGATTTAACCTAATAACTCATTTGGATTTAACAATTTATTTAAGAACTTTGTTCCTTCCTACATGTTTTGTGATATCTCATACAGTTTAGAAGTTATTTAGCAAAATTTTCATACATGATAGCAAGAAAAGGTAAGAGTCAAGAAGGTTTCCAAATAAAGTGACCTATCCAAAAATGTATCTGCTAGTTATTAGGTTAAAAGACAAAATTGTCCTAGAGATATGCTTGCGTAAGGGAGGATCAAATCATAGTCCGGAAAAAATACCATCTCTAGATTATTTTAAATCGTAAAAATTTTATTTTGCGCATGTCAAATTTAAATAAATTATCTTGAAAAAAAAAGCTAAAAAATATTAAAATTATACTGTCTGAAAAACTAAGCGTTATTTGCCACGTGATTATATGAACGTTATTTCTTATTAGCTGTAGAATAACCCATAAAATATTTTAGAACCATCCTGTATAAGTGATAATATAACACACAAAGAGTTGAGGGTAATTACGACAAACCTTAAAAGATACAACGAATAGAAACCAACATTTTCGATACGTGTCAAAAATTATTTTTCGACACGGTATTATTTTATGTTCATATTATAATGATTTTTAATTAATTCGTTTCAAAAAGATATTTGTTCCCAATACTTATTTTTCATAAGTTACATTTTCGCATTTTTGTCTCCCTTCCTATAACCTGTCGTATATTTTGGGTATGGCTACTATAAGAATATTATTAAAGTACTAAAAATATACTGCTCGTGTGCAGCCTGTCCCGAAGAAAGGTTCCAAGTTCCTTCCATCCAGTTATAGACCTATCTCTCTTCTGTCTGTTGTCAGCAAAGTTCTGGAAAAAGCGATCAAGTTGCAAATTCTAAAATATCTAGAAAAACACAAAATCATCCATGACAGACAGTACGGATTTCGCCACCAAAGACCCACAACTGATCTCCTTAGCTTTGTCACACCTCACTGGAACAAGTCTCTCGCATTTCATGGTGAATTTCAGATTGTTGCTCTTGATATTTCCAAGGCCTTTGATCAAGTATGGCATGCCGCACTCCTCAACAAACTACCCTCTTACGGTTTTCCTACGAAACTACGTACCTGGATCGGTAGCTTCTTCTCTAATCGGTGCATATCTGTCGTGGTTGACGGTCACTTATCTAACTTCCATCCTATCAATGCTATCGTCCCCCAAGGTTTAATCCTGGTACCAACCCTTTTTCTTCTTCACATTAATGACCTGCTCTCTTCAGCAACCAATCCTATTCATAGTTACGCTGACTGTACTCTTCACTCCAATATTCATTTTTCCAGACAGGTCTGGAATCAAAAGCTGGATAACAGACGCAGCTCTATGCACCTATCCCTTTTCCAAGATCTTCAATTAATCTTAGACTGGGATGTCAAGAACCTTGTATAGTTCAACGCCTCCAAAACACAGTCTTGCTCCATGTCTCGCAAAGAATCTGGCAACGCTTACCCCATCCATATGAATGGCCAAGACCTACAGAACAATTAAACGTTGAATCTAGTTGGCATCGCTTTCGAACATGATCTCAGCTGGCACAAACACACTACCTCAGTAGCCACATCGGCAGCTAAAAAGCTTGGTTTTCTCTTTCGAGCCAGAAAATACTTCTCCCCTTCCAACCTTTACACTCTCTCTATATTTCCCAAATACGCCCTAACCTAGAGTACTACTCGCACATCTGGGGAGCGGCATCATCACCTTCGACACTTATTAACATCCTTGATTCTATCCAAAAGAGAGTCAATGACCCAGTCCTCACGAGAAAACTCCCTTCTCTCGCTCATCGCCCCGCTGTTGGGGATTTATCCCTTTTCTACCGGTACTTCCACGAATTTTGCTTTGGAAAACTAGTCGGTATTATTCTCAGCTTGAACAACAAGAGGCTCGATAAGTATGCACCCCTTTACTGTCCAGCTACAAAAGCCTAGAGCAGACCACTTCTCTCGCTCATTCATACCTAGGGTCTCCAGATTATGGAACAAATTGCCTGCAGATGTTTTCCCTTCCCGTCCCAACCTCCAATATTTTAAATCCCGTGTCAATAGACTACATTTTCATTCTCTCACGCCCACGGTGCGTTAGTATTTAGGCTTGAAATCTACATACGATGTCTTTGATAAAAAAATACCAAAATGGGATCAAGAAAATAAATAATACGGTTTTAATAACTGTTACTCCAACAAATAGTGTTTTGTCAGTGTATTAACGGTAAAAATATATTTCAATACTTGATGATTTTCTCTCTGTGTAATATCCGACAATACTGTCACTAAAAATGGTCCCCTCGAGATCAAAGGAGCCGAAAAACTCCTTCGCTTCTGTGAGGTTGGGATATTCTATGCCTTGGTATAGTCAATATCGGCTTAGAGTTTAATGGCGGCCGTTGACACATGTGTCACACATGTCATTTCTAGTAACATTCTATTCACCAGCTTAAATTTTGGTCAGAGCAGGACTTTACATTTTTTATAAAAATTTATGACTGTTTAAATAGTGGAACAGAATATTGCTGAAATTAATTTACTGACAACGTATGTGTAGAAATATAAAAAAAAAACAATTAAACGAGAATTATGAATGTAAATCAACATTGCAGCATTCTGCGGTTAAATTAATAAATTTAACTACTCAAAAGTCCTACAAGTGCATGGCAGCTTTTCTCCAGAAGTATTTATTTAATTTTCCCTTTTCCTTAGCTTTGCTCAGATTTTCCAAGGCAACTGAGTTTTTATCGCATCAAACCCCAGGTAGCATTTTAACAACTTCAAACCCCCGCACCTAAAAAAATGCTATTTGCACCCTTGGCTTGTATTTAGAACCCAAGCAAATCTTCAGTTTTAAACATTTTAAATTAGAAAGATCTCCATTTCAAATGTAGAAGTTTTTTAATTTTTTTTTAGTTATCAATCTCTTTTTAATGCGCAAACATTTATCTCAAATGTTTTTTCCTAGAGAAGTCAAAGACACAAATGTTTCTATCTCTCTGCCAATCACTGTATTACATACATAGGTATATGAAAGTTAATACAAATATTAGTTATCATGTTGATATCAAATATTCAATAAAAGCAAATTTAAAGTTACCAAATAAATCCTCACTACTTGGCCTGGATGTACTAGGAATGCAGTAATCGTGATCCATAATAAATTAATAATATATAAAAATGTTAATAAAAAGTAAACTCACTACTCCAAAAATAATAAATTTTTTCTGGGATTACATATGTAATTTGAGGCGTATATTACAAAGCTGAATGTGTTGAATACAGTCAAAAATAATAGACCAAGACGCGTCCTTTTTGAGCGCGCCAGAGGTGCTTTACATGGGCGAGATTGTCTACGATTATATTCTCTTCGTAATTAACATAACCTCTAAAAAATATTGTAATTTAAAAAGAAAATTTTAAAAACTATAAGCTTGTCAACTAAACTACTTCGTAATTTACGCCGCAAATAATAATAATGATGGATAATGGTTGTCTAGATAATTGTTAAACAAATAAAATATGTTTACTTACTTTTTAATAGAGAAAAACACTTTACAGATACACAAAGTCCAACAATATACTACCAAAATGTCTAATAAACACAAAATAATCAAAATAATAGCAAAATGCTTTCTGAAAACACGAAAAACGCAGAAAAATATTCCTAAAAATAAAATTTGATTTCACACGTCATAAATCAAAATCAGACGGGACGGCTCTGTAAATATTGTAAATAGTGAACTAACCTTTGAATATAAGCAACGGAACTAACGCGGAATAGACAGACGGGTCCAAGACTGCGGGAAAGAGATATGCCGGTGCAAAGCCATAAGAAAGGGATGCCAATCTACACGGCATTTGATGTGAGGTGCTGCACATATTCCACCTGTTGACGTTCTTCCGGCTGCAAGGATTAGATGCGGAATATGTGTTTTCGTCGCGTACACGTAAATGTATGGCCATTTCTCATCAATTTAGCGACTCTCTGTATCCGCGAGGCGTTTTCTGAATTAGGGTACGTTTAAATCATAAAATTGGCAAACATTTTGACAGGTGTCAATGGTTGTCATTAAACTCTAAGCCGATATTGACTATATCAAACACTGTAACGCTAAAATAAGAATAATTTCAAATCGTAGTCGACTCTGTCTTGCTGAACCTGCTAAAACCAACATCAATTGTTAATGTTTACTTTGCTTTATTTCGTAAAGAAACATGAAACAACTGTAACCAGTTTACAAGTCTAAAATTAGGGCACTTAAATCTTTGACGTTTAAAAATAAAATATCACTGGCATACGTATGTCATACCGATACGGTTTGTTATCTTGTTACTGATCCAAGCCTAATATTTCTGTGCCTGTTTTGATTTTTTAATTTCTGCTTATATAAATATACAGGGTAATCTAAACTCAGTGGCCTATTAGAAGTTAGAAGTAGGTATCTAGAGAACGAAAAAAGGTAGCCGTTTGACATTACAGCGTCGCTAGATCTACTCGTACCTGATATCAACTTTGATTTCTAAATAGAATTCACCCTGTATATTATTACATTTTTAAATTCCATCAATCTTTTCGAAACATTTTTATGAAACATGTCCTATATACCTATCTTGAGCCTTTTCGGCATTAAAGATTATTTTTTAAGAAATTTGGCAACAAACACGTCTGAATAAAAGAATTATTTCTTCGCCACGTAGCTAAAAATATGAATTTTTGGTTTCGGTTCCTCAATAGGCTACTATATCATAATTTGACATGAAAATTAGATTATCTTACAGGGTCTTTTGTGTTTATAGGTCTCTTTTACACAAGTTCTTTCATTCTACCCCAAAACTAAAAGTCTTACGGGGTAAGATCGGGAGAATGTGGTGGCCAGTTCCATGGACCTTCTCGTCTAATCCATCTATCGTCAAACATATTAAAAAGTTCTCTACTGACCGACCTCGTTTGTGCAGTGGGCTGGAGCTCCATCCAATTGATAGAAACCATTTTGATACACACTGAGTGGTATATCATCTGAAAAATCGCTGACAGTAAAATCTCTAAATATTTTTGAGAGGGCGAAAATTTAAAATATCCGTGTTGGAATAATTATTATTATCCATTTTTAACTAACTGTCTAGTGGCAAACCTGCCACCACCCTTACTGTCCTCCTCTGGACGCGAAAAACCCTCCCTGCCCCCGCAGCTTGTCCCCAAGCGACTATCGCATACGCTAGGTGCGAGTGCCAGAGAGAGAAATACGCCTGCCGAAGGACGGTCTGAGACACACACTCGTTCAGATTACGTAGCACATAGATGTTCTTGCTAAGTTTTTTAGTGAGCTGATCCGTGTATGTGTCCCAAAAGAGCCTGCAGTCCAGGTGAACACCCAGAAATTTTGCTGTGGTCATCGAGTCTGTCTCCGGCATGTCACGGGTTGAAAAAATCATTGACTGAGTTTTGTCCACATTTAGAAAGAGTAAGTTAGAACTGAACCAAGCCTCCGCTCTTTCCTGTGCCTCACCCGATTTTGCTTTCACCTTCTCTAAATCAGTATGAGTGTTAGTTATGGTAGTATCATCGGCAAACAAAGTGTAACGTGATGAAGGATCGTGCCCAGGAAGATCATTAATATAAATCAAAAAGAGGAGTGGTCCCAAGACTGACCCCTGAGGAACAACCACAGTCACACCACCCCCGCCGACTCAACTCCATTAAAACTGACTTTCTGGGTCCTACATCTGAGATAACTCTCGATCAAGGACAAACCAGAGTCATGGAAGTTATATCGATATAGTTTTCTTAATAGCAAATCGTGAGAGACACAGTCAAATGCCTTGCTTATGTAACAGAAGAGGGAACTTGTGTATGTGGATCCATAAAAAGCTTCGTGAATGCCCGGGACCAGATCCAATATGCCTAGAGTAGTGTTAAGGCCCCTTCTGAAACCGAACTGACTGTTGGTGAACAATTTGTGAGCCTCAAAGAAGTGCGCTATTCTGTTGGCCATACACCTCTCGAATATTTTTGATAGTATCGGCAGGAGAGAAATCGGTCTATAGTTTGAGACGTCACCCGGATCTCCCTTTTTAAAAATTGGGGTGACTACAGCCTTTTTTAAAGCATCTGGAAAAGTTGATTCTTTCAAGCATAAGTTGATTAATTTAGTTGAAGGGCTTATTATAAGGTTTTTAATTGACTTGATTAAGGATGCATCAAAGCCATTCAGGTCTTTACTTTTTTTATTTTTTAGAGAGTTTATAACATCACATACCTCGTTGAAAGTTACATCAGTAAAACTGAGAACAGGCCGTACTGTCTCAGACACCTGAATGCCCTGAGCAGGGTCGAAAGTGGGTGTGCTAATCTTCTGTTGTAGTTCGTGTGCAATATTTATAAAAAAACGGTTGAAGTGCTCAGGTGGTATATTCCTCTCATTCCCGTCAACCGTCTTCGTCAGTCCTCGATGCTCATTGATTATGTTCCACTTAATCTTTATTGAATTTGTGGCATTCTGAATTAAATTATCATTCGCGGCTGTCTTGGCCTTCCCTATGGCCATTCTGTAGCGGTTATTATATGTATTTTTTAGCCTTTTTAAATTAGTAGTTGGATATTTATTGTATAACTAACACAGGAAGTTAAGATGCTCACGCATGTGCCTAAGATCTTCGTTAAACCTATTGATGGTTCGATTTTGATCATTACGTTTTTGATATGTTTTTCAGGAAAAGAAATCCAAAAAAGCACCAGACAGACATTCAATGAACATGGAAAACTGCACATTTGCACTGAGGTCATCATTATTTAAAAAATTCCAGTCGAGTTGCTCGATGTGATTATAAAAATTAATTTTACCTACCTGTGTTATAGGCCTGAGAGTAATTTTAGTGGTTTTTAGGTAAGGTTTCTCTATATTGTAAGGTATTCTGATTGTCAGCCCTAAGTGATCCGAGATGGAAGTATTGACCAGTGAGACACCGCATTTTAAATAGTAAAAAATTGATAAATATATTATCAAGGCATCTAGTGTACCGGGTAGCCTCTGTTACCATTTGTTTTAGCCCATATGTTTCTAAGAGACAACACACTCCCTGCTCTCGGTATTAAAGTGGACATTGGATGTGTGAGTCGATTCCACAGTACACCCACGGTACATAGTCACAGATTACCTATACTATACTATAGGGTAATCTGTGACATAGTACTTAGACTTCGGTCTTCGTGGGCTGTCAGAAGACAAAAAAATGTACGCGACGAAGACGCATATTCGGCATCTAATCTTTTTAGCCGGAAGAATGTTAACAGGTGGAATATGTGTAGTACCTCATATCGAATACCGTGTAGATGGGCCTCTTTTTCTTACCCTTTGCACCGGCATATCTATTTCCGGGAGTCTTCAACCAATACCGTCTAAAACACAGAGGGTATTACTTCAACCCGTCTTGTCCGCGTTCCTTCGCTATTTACATAGCCGTCTCGTCCGATTTTGATTTACGACGTGTGAAATAAATTTTTTTTTAGGAATATTGTTGTGGGTTTCCGTGTTTTCAGAAAGCATTTTGCCATTATTTTATTTTGCGATTATTAGACATTTTGGTAGTATACTGTTGAACTTTGTGTATCTGTAAAGTGTTTCTTTTTATTGAAAAGTAAGTAGGTAAACATATTTTATTTGTTTAACAATTATCTAGACAAACTTTACCCCAAAATTAATTAATGTTATGAGAATTATATGTTTTGCGGCGTAAATTACTAATCTAAAGGAGTAGTTCGGTGGAAAAGCTTATAGTTCTTAAAATTTTCTTTTTAAATTATCACATTTTCAGAGGTTCTGTTAGTCACGAAGAGAATATAATCGTAGACAATCTTGCCCATGTAAAACACCTCCGCTCCGGCGTGCTCAAAAGTGACGTGTCTTGTTATATTATTTTTGGCTGTATTCAGCTTTGTAATATACGCCTGAAATCACACATTTCCAGAAAAAATCATTATTTGTGGAGTGGTGTACTTACTTTTTATGGATTACGATTACTGCATTCCTAGTACATCCAAGCCAAGTAGTAAGGATTTCGTAACTTTAAACTTTTTTATTGAATATTTCATATTGACATGATAACTTACTTTCATATTAGTTACTTTCATATATTATGTATGTAATACAGTGACTGACAGAAAGACAAAAACGTTTGCATCATTGATTCCTCAAGAAAAAATCATTTGTGATAAATGTTGACGCATTAAAAAGAGATTCGTAACTTCTTTAAAAAAATTTCAAAGAACTTTTACATTTGAAATGGAGATCTTTTTAATTTGAAATGTGTAAAACTAGACTGATTTTGGTTCGAATAGCGTTAAATACAAGTCAAGGGTGTAAATAGCATTTTTTCTAAGGAAGGGGGTTGGAATTGGTAAAATGCTATCTGGGGGAAGGGGGTCAGGTGAAGGTCGCCTCTAAGATAATTCTGTGGAGCATGAACCAAAAGGATATTGGGATTATTCGAATATATTTTTCCACCCTTTTCACTCCAAATGACATACTTAACCATACAGTGTACGAACGTTGCGCGAAACGATCTAATAAAAATAAGTTTAAACTTTGATCGATTTTTCATTAATTCTGTTTTTGACGATTTTAGGGCTATATTTTGTTTTTTATGTAATTGTTTCAAATTTGTTTAATTAAAACTAAAAATAAATTATCTTAGCAAGAGCGACGTGAGATTGGTGGTAAATATCACCACATGCTCATTTAAACTTTCTTATTCATAGTTCTAGTAGATACAATTGTTTTTTCAGTAAATTCATTTCAACAAGATTCTGTTTCACTATTTAAAGTCATACATTTTCATAAAAAATGTCCTGTCCTGACCAAAGTTCAAGTTGTGTAAACAAAATGTTACTAGAAATGGCATGTGTCAACGGCCGATATTAAAATTTTAGCTGCTATTAAGTATACAAGTATGCTATATTCTAAAGGAGAGTGTTTTACTCTTGACTATAAAACTTTTTTTTTATGTGGAAAATATAAATTTTAGTCAGCGATTAAATCTCGGGGTAAATTTTTATTTAAAGTAACTCTAGGTACAAGTAGTTGCGAAAAATTACCACTGTATTATTCTATTTTCCTTGAAAATTTTTATAACTCCATGAATTGCATCCACGCCTACAAAAATTCTAAGTTGCAGTAAACGTCACTTCTCTTTGTTACTAACATATTTTTAAACGAGTTATTATCTTTATGAATACTTAAAGTAGACCAGCAAATCTCAACATGTCATTTCTTTAAAATAAACATTTTCCCCATTATAAAAATGCTTTTACGTGTAATATTAAACTCTCTGTTACGGAATTCTATTCTAACATATTTTTTAATTAAACTGTACCTGCTATAATCAAAGTGTGCAGGCATATACTTACACTTGCAATTTTTTATAACAGTAATTAAATAATGCATAGACTCGCTGACCTACACTTTATTTTTGTAACATATGTGGGTACTATATTATTGTTAATTTCAAAACCAAACTTAAACCTACATGTTTATTCATTTATAGATGTGCAAATATATTCTTTATTAGTTCTGCAGAAGTACTGATTTAATTTACCATTGCATAATTTTTATATTAATTAATTGATGGACCAAATGTCACCAACATTTTTTTCCTATTTCCACGTAGTCTACTTTATGGGCCCTGGAATTAAAATCCACACCACACAGACTAAGAACTGGAAATTTAATTAACGACAATTAACTATTTTGATTAGTGGAAAATTGCCACAACCTAAAAATTTAAAATCGATGCCATAATTGTGTAATTTGACATACTAGCTATTTATGTATGTACCAGTTAGGATATGCTTTACTTTGTTCAACAAGTGTAATGTTTGAGCGACGAGCGAAGCCAGCTCCCTTAAAATTATACGAGTTAAACAAAATTGCATTTCCATACGTGTTTCATACACGATTTCTTCTAAATTTGACAAAAACGTAAATAAAATTATTAATTTAAATTATTGTATCAAAGCGTAGGCATGAGACGAAGAAATTTTTATTTCATCTAGTACATCTAGAGCTAGACAGTTGTCTGGGTTATCGTGATATCGTTTTGAAGTTTCATTTGTAAAAATTAAAACAAGTTATTTTTTTCTTTTAAAAATATTGAAAATGTCCATTCCGAGACCCCAAGGCCGTAGCCTGTGTCGGTTTATGAATTTGTACGCCCCTAGGCACAATGATTTTTGGCGCCCCCCTCCCCATATCTACCATTCATATTATTTGTTTAAAAGTACAGATAAAATACTCATTTTTGTTCGGCGCCCCTATTTTTGCTCGGCGCCAGTAGGCCTAGAGTGCCTAATGGGTAAATCGAGACTTACCGTAGCCAGCGAGAAATTTCTTTGGGGGAGGGGGGGTTGGGAGGTCCGTTAATTTTTCACCCCCGTCAAAACATTAGTAGCCAGTTTCTCAAAGCATTTCAACCAAGCATTGACAGCTTTGACTTGGTTTTTCTATGACTATTACATTTGAATGGAGATTTTTCTATTTTAAAATGTATAAAACTGGAGGTTCTAAGAGCTTTAAATACAAGTCAAGGGTGTAAATACCATTTTTTCTACATAAGGGGGTTGAAGTTGGTAATATTTATCATATATGGTTAATGCATACATACATATGGCTTTGTTTTTGTTTTTCTTTTTTTTTTGTTGTGTAATTTTCTTGTTTTTTTTTGTTCGACAGTCGGTACTGGTTATATGGGCTAGCCGGGGTAATCATTTTGATAGACATCTTTGTTTTATACTTTTATCGTATATTTTGAGGCGAACTACGCTTTGATAGTGGTTGAGTATGAGTAACTGTTTTGGCTAGACTTCGCCACCCTGAGTCTGGTTCGTCCTCTGAAAAAATTGCTATTTACTTCACATTATCTTCTTTCAGCCATGTATTTTTTTTACTGTATCAATAAAATGTCTTTATTATTATTATTATCTTTCTATTTCGACAGTTTCACTTAAACACATATGTTAAACTTATAATTTATCTTTTTCATAGCAAAAAAACATATCATTTAGGCAAAAATAGCTAAGAAAATTGCTTTTTTTCGTAAATTCCTTTTTAAATCGCTATTAACCGCCATTATTTGCCCACCTGTCAACACGTCTGTTTTGTGCGGTGCTGTCACGTTATATTATTTTTCATAAAAAAATTCTAAATTAAGATTAACAAATAAAAGCTAACCACAACAAACCAAAATTAGTCAACAACATTTTTTATATTTAATTATTATGTATTTATAATTATTCAGATTAATGGAAACACCGAATTTTTTGATGAAATTTTGCTCAGAATTGCTCAGGTTTGTTATTTTGCATAGACACTATGTATGACTTTTGCCCATGCCCGTGATTTTGAGTGGTACATATGAGATTAGCAATAATTATACATAAAACTGAACATTTCTAAACCGCGTAAATGAGCCTTTTATTGTCAGTGATATCTGCGAAAATAATTCACAGTTTTATATAATTGCTAATTTCATATTATGTTCTACTCAAAATCTTGAGCATGGGCAAATGTCATACATAGTGTATATGCAAAATATCAAGCGCGAGCAAAATTTCATAAAATTCGGTGTTTCCATTAATCCGAATAATTACCCAAACCTAATGATTATAAATCAAACACCTGCATGCTGGTGCATGGGAGAATGATGATAAAAAAGGAAAAAAATTTGTACATTTGGAAATCTGTCAAAATTTCCCATGAGAAATATGGACTATGTGTATTACGGTTTGCGTGTTTATTTTTATTTAGTGTTTTAATGTTTTTTTATATAAATTTGCTTAAATAAGTTTTAGAATAATATTGCATTATGACTTGATAAATATGTTTAACTGAAACTGTCAAAATTTAAAGAAAGCTATTGAAAACCTAACCTGAAAGCGGATTTTTTTTTGAAAAACCATGAGACCGCCGAAAACTGACTTCAGACTACGACCCAAAATTAGGGACTAAGCAAAATTTCATCAAAAATTTCGGTGTTTCCATTATTCCGAATAATTACCACGCTCTGTACCGCGATTTGCGAAGCATTCATATGACATGACATATTATTATGGCTTAGGCTGTGTACCGTTGTCAAACCTGGTTAACCACTCGATATAATGCGGTGAACCAATGGTAACGCTGGTTCCTGAAAGAACCAGATTTACTACGGAACGCAGATCGGTTGTTTCTGTTAGCTGACAAATTATCAGGGATCCGCGGATTACATAAGCTAAAATATAAGCTTAAATATTTTTGTCTTATTTTTACGGATATCGACTCAACCTAAAAGCATACCTCTCCTCCTGCTTCCAACATTTTAAAACACAGATGATTTTTAACATTTGTGAAAGAATAAATTTAAATTTGAACGAAAAAGTAGAACATAAACAACAAAATGACATAACAAACCGGAAAACCAGCCGGGAAGCATGGGTTCCTTCGGTGATATTAATGATATATTTTTCAGGAACCGCGTTTCCAATCTTATTAACTTTTCAGGTTACCTACCGATGCGTACGGGACACAAAACCGTAACCGAAGTTGACAAGGGTACACGCCCTTAATCTCGTTAGCAATCAGTCGCGATTGCAGATAGCGCCATTACAGTAACCAGTGTTGCCAATGTTCAGTTTCTGACAGAATATTTACGTTCCAAACTTAAGTAAGAACTGGTAACCTCGCCAGAAATCACCTCCTGTATGGAAGATCAAAAGTGCACCAATGTTCTATATTATGTTCTCGAGTCAAAGTAATAATAAAGAATGTATAATGTAGAATGTTCAGTTTCTGACAGAATATTTACGTTCCATTATAAGACAAAAATTGCCAGATTCTTTACAGACATTGACATTAAAAATATTAAAAAAAAAGTAATATACAGTCGTGTATTTACTTTAAACCCAGTAAATATTTCGAGGGGGCACTGCCCCCCCCCCCCCCAACCTTTACAACTCACAATTACTTTAAAATGAACCTGACCAGCAATTTCAGTGACATAGTATCTGCATTTAGTTGTAATTGCAACTATGACCAAACAGCACCTGACCCCTTTGCGATATATTTTTACTAACTCTACTGAAGCGATACAGTACAAACCTTAAAGCGTATTATAAGGCAGCCACCAAACAATACTCATTTCTCAAGAAAGTAGAGACTCATGAGATCGCATCGCTTTCTAGCCTGGTTGTGACTAGCACAAGCACTATCCTTCAGTAGTCACATCAATTTCTAGAAGTCTTGGATGCCTTTGACTCTTTTAATTTGTATACTCTCGATGCCTTCCAAATAAGACAACCTAAAATAATATTAACCATATTAAGTATACCTGATTCTATCCAAAGGAAGCCATCTGACTCATCAATGATCCGATTCTTATAGGAAAGCTCTGGTCACTCATTCACAGATATTCTCACGGTTTTTTCTCATGATGAGCTAACCTTTATTACCCCGCTATTATATTGACTATGAATTCCCAACAAAACAACAAGAAGCGCGTCACACGTGCATGCCTTCACTGTCCAGTTATAAAAGCCCACAACATCTCGTCTTTCATACCTAGAGAGTCCATCCAAGTTACGAAACCGCTCTTGCCTGGTGAAGTTCTCATTTTCTCCATCCCTTTAAGTCCTTTAAGTCTCCTATCTCCTACAATGATGCCACCCGAATCTACTCGGTTCTGGAAGATGCACTCTCGACTCGAGTAATTATTGTGGTGTGTAATATACTTAAATGTCATTCGGTACTTAACTATTCCTAGATAGTCCCCTTAATCTATTTTGAATAGTCGAACTCCTATTTGCACCACAATATTTAAACCAGGTTTGATCCAATCCACGTCTAGAATGTTTCCTACATACCTAGGCGATTTCTGGCGAGGCCAAGTATGTTAAAGTAAGTTCAAGTAACCTTCTTTAGGTTTTCTGGCGACGTTACTCATGACGCCACAGCATACCTAAGTTAGTCTCTGTAACCTAAAAAAATGTAACTGAAGCTTACCGACCTCACGCTTTACGTTACATTCGGTATGCCGACCATGTGATCACATTTTCTTAGAGGTTATGTGTATTTTGTTATTAAAAATTAATAAAAAAATCAATCATAGTCTACATATTTTTCAATCCATACCTCCTAAAAAAGTGGAATTCGAAAATGGGTTATTTTTTCTTGATATAAAGGTAAAATGCATAAATTTTGAAAATTTTTGTTGCCAAATATGTTTATAAAATTTAATGGCATTGGTTGTATAGTATGTTTGCAAAACTTCAAAAATAATTGTTTTTGTCGCCGGTGAATTCATTTTCTCGTTTTGGGAAAAACACAAAATTCAAATTTGTAAATAAAGTTATGTTTATCAGTGACCTCCACTAACTTTTCAATTTCTGGCGTTAAATCTCTGAATTTCATGTGACGTAATTATTATGACGTCACTCGTAACTTTTGAACTTACTTTTTGCTAACTTAAGTAAGAACTGGTAACCTCGCCAGAAATCACCTCCTGTATGGAAGATCAAAAGTGCACCAATGTTCTATATTATGTTCTCGAGTCAAAGTAATAATAAAGAATGTATAATGTAGAATGTTCAGTTTCTGACAGAATATTTACGTTCCATTATAAGACAAAAATTGCCAGATTCTTTACAGACATTGACATTAAAAATATTAAAAAAAAAGTAATATACAGTCGTGTATTTACTTTAAACCCAGTAAATATTTCGAGGGGGCACTGCCCCCCCCCCCCCCCCCCCCAACCTTTACAACTCACAATTACTTTAAAATGAACCTGACCAGCAATTTCAGTGACATAGTATCTGCATTTAGTTGTAATTGCAACTATGACCAAACAGCACCTGACCCCTTTGCGATATATTTTTACTAACTCTACTGAAGCGATACAGTACAAACCTTAAAGCGTATTATAAGGCAGCCACCAAACAATACTCATTTCTCAAGAAAGTAGAGACTCATGAGATCGCATCGCTTTCTAGCCTGGTTGTGACTAGCACAAGCACTATCCTTCAGTAGTCACATCAATTTCTAGAAGTCTTGGATGCCTTTGACTCTTTTAATTTGTATACTCTCGATGCCTTCCAAATAAGACAACCTAAAATAATATTAACCATATTAAGTATACCTGATTCTATCCAAAGGAAGCCATCTGACTCATCAATGATCCGATTCTTATAGGAAAGCTCTGGTCACTCATTCACAGATATTCTCACGGTTTTTTCTCATGATGAGCTAACCTTTATTACCCCGCTATTATATTGACTATGAATTCCCAACAAAACAACAAGAAGCGCGTCACACGTGCATGCCTTCACTGTCCAGTTATAAAAGCCCACAACATCTCGTCTTTCATACCTAGAGAGTCCATCCAAGTTACGAAACCGCTCTTGCCTGGTGAAGTTCTCATTTTCTCCATCCCTTTAAGTCCTTTAAGTCTCCTATCTCCTACAATGATGCCACCCGAATCTACTCGGTTCTGGAAGATGCACTCTCGACTCGAGTAATTATTGTGGTGTGTAATATACTTAAATGTCATTCGGTACTTAACTATTCCTAGATAGTCCCCTTAATCTATTTTGAATAGTCGAACTCCTATTTGCACCACAATATTTAAACCAGGTTTGATCCAATCCACGTCTAGAATGTTTCCTACATACCTAGGCGATTTCTGGCGAGGCCAAGTATGTTAAAGTAAGTTCAAGTAACCTTCTTTAGGTTTTCTGGCGACGTTACTCATGACGCCACAGCATACCTAAGTTAGTCTCTGTAACCTAAAAAAATGTAACTGAAGCTTACCGACCTCACGCTTTACGTTACATTCGGTATGCCGACCATGTGATCACATTTTCTTAGAGGTTATGTGTATTTTGTTATTAAAAATTAATAAAAAAATCAATCATAGTCTACATATTTTTCAATCCATACCTCCTAAAAAAGTGGAATTCGAAAATGGGTTATTTTTTCTTGATATAAAGGTAAAATGCATAAATTTTGAAAATTTTTGTTGCCAAATATGTTTATAAAATTTAATGGCATTGGTTGTATAGTATGTTTGCAAAACTTCAAAAATAATTGTTTTTGTCGCCGGTGAATTCATTTTCTCGTTTTGGGAAAAACACAAAATTCAAATTTGTAAATAAAGTTATGTTTATCAGTGACCTCCACTAACTTTTCAATTTCTGGCGTTAAATCTCTGAATTTCATGTGACGTAATTATTATGACGTCACTCGTAACTTTTGAACTTACTTTTTGCTAACTTAAGTAAGAACTGGTAACCTCGCCAGAAATCACCTCCTGTATGGAAGATCAAAAGTGCACCAATGTTCTATATTATGTTCTCGAGTCAAAGTAATAATAAAGAATGTATAATTTTTCACCACCATCAAAAATAAACTTGTACTACAATGCGTAATTATACTACCTATACATGTGCCATTATTCAAACCTCACAGGGTTGGCAGACTCGGTATTTCCGTGCAATATCAGAAATGCTGTGCAGGTTTGTTTAGGACCTTTTTCTAGCAACACAAACGAAGATCAAACCTGAGTAAATCTGAGCAATGTCTGAGAAATGCCGACGCTGCCCACCTGACCAGGTAACCCGAAACATCCACGAAAAATAATATACAATATGTCCACGGATGGGGTTTAGAAGAGGACAAATGGACCAAATTTTGCAAGATACGTAGGAATGTCACTCCTAATAAAAGTGTTTTCTTGTAAAATAATACTTTATTAAAAAATTTAAGTATTAAATGTATCTAGTTTTATCACATTTTTTTAACGCCCCAACTATTCTCTCTCGCACCATTAACCAGAGTACAAGTTTCTATATATTAAACAATAATGACACCTACGGAGATGTGTGTTAATGTCTTTATTAAATGAAGTAATTATTTAATTTAAAATACTTCTCATCAAAATGCAGTCTACTGAAACTGACCGACTCCCAGTCTATTATTCACGTGACAAAATCAGTCATGTTGGCTGTGTTACCTTATTTTCCTACGTTGCGTTTATTGCAGGTGCTTTTAAAACTTGGTACAACGGTAAATTTTATGTCACATTTTGATAGCTTTTAATTATATTTTCCCCTTTTTAATCTGTCGCACTGAGTGGATAAGGAATCAAAGAACTAACCTGTTTTTATCATTTATTTATTTGTACATTTGTTGATTTCATTCAATCAATTTCATATTCAAAATAACCACTACACTAACAATACACTTTACCGGTGATTTTCTTGGCTACGCCTTTTCCATGTTTCACGCATCTTATGTCTGCGACACTCATGGTGATCCTCGTGACTTTGTTCTTTACCTATTTCTTTACCAGAACCTCTCTACCTATTACTGTGCGTCTGCAGCGAACCTCTGCAAGCACTTAATCACTTCGTCCCTTTATATATTATTATATAACCCCTTTTCTTAAATACCACGGATAACCTGCATTTTGTTATTGGTATCGCCCCTTCTGACGTGTACGTATACTTCTTATTTAACTTTACATACCTTTTAAGACTCAGTATATCACCCCAATTTACGTACACGCTTGGCATAATGATACTACGTAGGGTCACCGTATTGGCATAGTATGGTATTGGTCTGTATACGGTGGTAGGGTGGAAAGCCCTTCAGGGGAACCTCACTGTCGGACAATCCGTGAGGAGCCGTAAACCTGAGCAGTGGAACCCCACTGTTATATTAATTTATTGTAATTAGCCGATTACAATCAGCACTTAATACCCAAACAAAATATCGGACACCTCAACGTATAACACATAAAAGTGCAATAAAAGTTAGGTGTCCATCTGCTCTACGCATGCGTTACTTTTCTTCTCGAGCAGGTATTGTTCTCTTATTACTTAGGCACCGAAAACCACGACAGCGCAACATCGTCGGTTATCTTTCTTAAGAAAACACATTCCACACGCACCGTTCTATATTATCTGTTAACTTTCTACAGGTAGTATTATGTCAATACCTACTCTCTTCCTCTACTTTGTTGTAGCCAATAATACGTTAGTAAAATGCGATCATGCATCTTTAGCCCAACCCAACCTTTTTTAATAGTTCTCGTTACTAATGCAGATTACGTTTAATTTATTAAAATGCCCATTTCATATCTACCCTGTCGGTTCCTTGACCTTTGTTTTTATTCTTTGAAATGCCAAATAATCCCCGGAAGACAAAATGACCATCTATCTTTAACAAGAATAGTGTTGTTGCACTGGCCCTATAATCCTGACCCTAATCTCGAAAGCAAAAGTTTGTTGACACCATTATCTGGTACCGTTAGAAATTAGGTCTCTTTTCCAGTCATAATTTATGTAAAATAATTTGATTGATAATCTTATTTTATACCTTTATTTTAAGTTCTCCCTCTAATGTTGCCCCCTTTTTAAGATTTTAGTATAATATTTTTAAATATGTTATTTTATATTGTTTATACGATTAAAGAGTGATGCACGACTGCCTGTATTTGGTTTAATTAATATGGTAAATTAAATTACAGTAATGGATTTAATTTCATTACCAAAGATATCTCAACACCAGTTAAATAAGCCTCGGCGCGGCGGGTGGCGCACCGTCATGTCAGTTTAAATCGGCGCACGAGTTATCCCACCAAGTAAAAAGAAATCCAATTTCTTTATAGAATTATTAATATAAACAAATTGACAAAAATATACTTTGGACAAAGAGCAAGAGGGCTTACTGGCAGTTTCACAACACCAAAGAAAATCACTAAATGAGACCCCCCCCCCCCACTGGCAGCATAATGACATAACTTTAAAAAGAGGAAAATCTGAATATCTATCTGATATCTGAATGCGAATGCCCTTTTTGCGATTGCGTCGAGCACTTAAGTTTCCGCGCTTCCCCTAGGTCAGGGAGGTAGCGTGGCTTGGTGGTTTGATGGCGTCCCTCGGCCAGCTGTTATCTCAAGAATTTGACCTAGAAGACCCTTTTATGCAAACTTTTACATTTCTTGACGTTTTTAGACCATTTTAAAATAGAGGTTTTTATGTATGCATGTTAGAATTTTATATTTTAGAATATTCAATTTTCTTTAGAGATCTTGCGAAAATTTCAACTCATATAACGACCCCGGTAAGGGCGGTTTTACTACTGAACAAAGGATTTTTATAGTTCAGTGCTATGGGGATGTCCAAGTATCATACCGCTACATCATGGAACAATTTGGCGAGAAATTTGTAGGGATCCCAGTAACTGAAATGGCAATCTACAACACAATAAAAAGCTCCAAAGAACTGGTTCGGTTCTGAATCTCAAGAAGGAAAGAGAAATATGAGCAAAACGATGCTGCCACAGTTTTAGTTCTTCAGTCTGTTAGAGAAACTCCTGTGATGTCCGTTAGAAATCGTTCTAAACATCTTCTAGAAGTTATGAAAAAAACTCATATTCAGATGATCTCAAACGAAAAATTATTTCCGTTCGAATCCCACTTTAACCAAGCATTGGAAGAGGGAGATGAGGCGAAAAGACTAGATTTTTGTTTATGGGTGAGGGACCAAATTTTAAGTGGAAATTTCCGTTTTTATAAATTTATTATGTTTTCTGATGAATGTACATTTTCTACTAATGACACTGTAGCATCCCAGCATGCCAGGTACTGGTCTCAAGACAACCCCGAATTTAGAGTAATGAGGCGAAGACAATATTTTGCAAAAGTGAACGTGTGGTGCGCGATATCTGTCCATGGCATTAAAGGTCCATATATTTTGAATAACACCTGCAATAGAATATCTTACTTAGAAATGCTGGATACATATTTAGCGATGAACTCGAAAATTTGCCATTAAATTTTCGCCAAAAAATGTATGTTCAACAAAATGTTTGTCCAGCACATTGCGCTCGCGATGTAATAGAATGGCTTCACCGCAGATTTAATCCAAGGTGGATTGGTAGAAATGGTCCAATCTTGTGGCCCCCAACGAACCCCGACTTCACACTGGCTGATATGTTTCTATGGGGCCGTTTAAAACAGATTATTTATGACACTCCAATACCAAATAATATTGACGTGCTAGAACGCAGAATTACCCAGGCTGCTCGATCAATATCCCAGGAAGAAATCAGAAATGCCTTCAGATATTCAAGGAAGCAATTAGGAAAATGTGTTGAATATGGGGGTGGAGTTTTTGAATTTTGATATCTTTATTGTATTGGTTAGTTTATATCATATTCTGTTGAGTCTAATTAACTGTTCGTATTATTTAAAAATTGCGCTTAAATAAGAAGTATTTTGAATTAAATAATTGCTTCATTTAATAAAGACATTGACAAACATATTCATAGGTTTCATTATTGTTTAATATGTAGAAATCAGTACTCTGGTTAAAGGTGTAAGTAAAGTTGGGACTTTCAAATAATAATGTGATAAAACTCGTTACTTTTAATATTTAATTTTTTTAATTAAAACTTGTAAAAGTAAAATAAAAAAAAGTAAAAATATATACATATTCGCTTTTTAGAACATTACAACAATACAAAGTATGACTGAAACTTTACAACAAGGACGTCAATATTTTTAAATACATAAATTAGAAATAAAACACATAAACACAATGTCACCCGTAACAATCTAAAATTTCCTAACAACCATGAATACATGCACATGCACAGTAGACGGATTACACGTGTACCTTAATTGAAGAGTTCATCCGACGAATGAAAACATTTATTAATCTATAAAGAACGTTCTGACCTTGCGTTTAAATGTTATCAGTTATCACGTTGTCTATTTCCTCGAAGCACTTGTGGTGAACCAGGGCCCAATTATATGTTTTTAGTCCCATATATCTCGGACTATGTTGTCCAATAGATAGTCTTGAATAGGGTATGTCAAAATTATCTCTATTACGAGTATTATGGTTATGAATTTGAGATCTTTTGTCCCATAATTTGAAATTATTTTTACATATAAAAGAAGTAAATACAAGTAGAGGGATGGGAAGGTCATTATTTGCAGACTTCTAAAGACGTCCGCAATTCTTGGTTCCGTGCCCGATCATGTATCGTATAGCTCTCTTTTGAGTCACTAACACACCATCCGTACCCGACGCCGACCCCCAGTGTACTGTACACTGTACCATAATCCATCCGACTGGAATAGCCAGTAATATATGAGTTTTAGAGTGTTCATTGAGACTGTGTCTTTGATACTTTGAATTAAAAAGGAGCAGGAACTAAGCCTAGGAAATTTTTTTTCTATATGAGTTTTCCATGTTAATTTTTGATCGATGTTCTATCCGAGAAGTTGAGTGTTGTTGAGCCTATACACTGTATCGAATGCCCGTCTACTCTCAATAAAAGACTTAAGTTAATTGTAGTAATTTTGTGACGATTTCCATTGTCACTGATTTGCTTGTGTTTAGCTTTATGCCATTATCCTTCCACCAATTGTTTACATGATTAATTCCGGCGTCAGAGTTTCCACTCAAATCCGATCTCTTTTTACCTGTTACAATAATGTTTGTGTCATCTGCATATAGTACAAAGTAAGTATATGGAATATCGTCATTGGGCATGTCATTGATATAGCAGTAAAAAAGCGTGGGAGAAATGTAGGACCGTTGGGGGATTCTCCTATTTTCGCCGCGACGATGACCCGACACCGCCAATCGCGACCTGCTGCGTTGTACTTAATAAATAAGATTGTATATAATTGTTTGCCGGGCCTCTGCCATATTATGTAATTTCTTAATAAGCAGGTCATGATCCACGGTGTCGAATGCACGGCTCATGTCCCAAAATAGCCCCAATACGGATTCCCTATTATTTAAGCTGTCATGTATATGCTGAAGAGCATTATCCACCACGGTATCAGTAGAGTGTTTGGGTCTAAACCCATTCTGATATTATGTTAAAATAAAATTTGATTCAAGAAAATTTGTTAGCCTATTGTTAAACAGGATTCAAAAATTTTTGCGAAGCAACATGCCTACAGTTTTGAACATCAAAGTGGGTACCTTTCTTTTTAAAAATGGGTAAGGTTATAGAGTTTTTTAAAGCGTTGGGATATACTCCTTGTAAAAAACTTAAATTAATCAGTTGTGAGAGAATGGGTGCAAGGAGAGCCCTCACCAATAGACACAAAGTACCGGGTATCTCGTCAATGCCCAGTGATTTCTTTTGGCTTACCTTAGCAATAACATTTTCTACTTCATTTGGTGTAGTGGGAAATAGAAAAACAGATGTGTTACGTATTGGAATTTTAGTATTACTGCTTTGGGGTGGATCGCTGCTGTTGGCGAACCCTGCAAAATAATCATTAAAAGCCTCGCTAATTTCGGATTTCTCGGTAATGTTATTGTTTCCTAATATAATTTTTGATACTGTTGATTTTTTATTGTTGTTACCTTTGTTTTCCTTACTAAATAACCAACTCTATTTAAATTTTTTGCATTTACTAGCCTTTTATCATTAAAAGTTTTTTTAGCACTTTTTATTTGTTTTTATAGTATTATTTTGGTTCCCTATATCTGATACATTGGAGAATTTATCCTTGAATTTATTTGATGCATTTCGTGTAACATTCATGAAATATTCCTTAGTTCTGGTGTAAACAAATTATTTTTTTTATTTTTATACGTTTGGTGTTTATTCTTAATCAGCGGAAAAATTGACTGAAAAATACTTTGTATTCTAGTGTAGAAAATATTTACGCAAACATTGACATCGTTGTAGTCCACCTCGCTATATAGACCAGTCCAGTCGGTATCTGATATCGCAATTTTAAAGTCTTGAAAGTTATTGTCACTAAAATTTCTGAAATAGTAATATTCATCAACAAGGTTGTTAGGGAAAC
Source organism: Philopedon plagiatum (assembly GCA_963971165.1). Classification (NCBI taxonomy): domain Eukaryota; kingdom Metazoa; phylum Arthropoda; class Insecta; order Coleoptera; family Curculionidae; genus Philopedon; species Philopedon plagiatum. The sequence goes on along the minus strand of OZ020189.1, from coordinate 123,488,355 downwards.
CCTCAAAGAACAACAATTGATACGTGTGGTCGGATAGGTTGCTTTTAGGTACGTAAAATTGATAAAAATATTATCTATGCAACTTTGTGTGTTGTAAGTAATTTTCGTTGGTTCGGATATTGTAGGAGAAATATTATACTCTAAGAGTTAATTAATTAGAGTTTGGGCTTGTTTACCATTTTCTAAAATATTGATATTGACATCGCCACAAATAATAATTTTGTAACCAGGGTGGTATAAACAGAGCATATGATTACAGTTTCACTCTTAGCAATATTAAATTTTACAACACATATTTCAATAGTATATTGTACAACGAGCATGGAATGACATGCATTTCCTACGAGTATGACGTTTGCAGCACGAGCCGCAGGCGAGTGCTGCAAATCATACGAGTAGGAAATGGTCATTCCATGCGAGTTTTACACTATACTTTTTCTACGAATGTTACTGTTACATAAAATGGGATTAGTAACATTTTTCTTTTTAAGATATCAAAATAATAATTGTCATTTACTTTTTATTTGCATTGTCTGCGTTGCTATGCGATTACTATGGCGTGTTGACGCGGCAACGGTCAACGCCACCTTTGTAAAAATATACCCGTGCACATTAGGAATTTTGTAGTTGAATCAGTGATCTATGCCATGGTGATTGAAGCACAATGAAAATGTGTAAAAAACAATGCACTATGTTCCGAAATTACTATCGAACATACAAGAAAGGTTTTTATTGACATTCGTAGAAAAAATGTTTTTCCACTGAGTTATTAAATTACACCTTAGTAAAATCTAGATTTTCATGACCTATTATGCAAACACCTCTTTTCTGAAAATGTGATCTAGAGAAAAAAATTATTTTTTTGTAATTTCCAATACTTCAGATAGTGTATGTCACTTGATAGGTGATGCTCTGATATGATAAATATATTACATCAACCTTAAACTTTTTTTTAAAACAGGTAGGTACATTTTTCGAAAACACATATTTTTTTTGAAAACAATATTTAGAAAATTAAATTATGAACTCTAGTAGCCTGGAAAGCATTAATGAAAAAAAGACGAAAGAAGATCGTGAACAAACTCCAACGAACCTTTTTTGGGTTTGGTCAGGTTACCTTAGGTTGGGTAAGTTACTTTCTCGTAAATTACTTTTTCCAAAAGCCGTTGTTTGAAAAAAATAATACTATCCGAAAAAGTTTAATTTCGAAAAAGATGGTCCTTGAAAAAATGTGTTTTTGAAAAGCGCTCTAAAAAAATTGGTTTTAGACAAATTGTAACTTCGTAAGTGCTCGTATATCCCCCCAAATGAGCAGAAGGTATGAATAAAAAAATGCTTCAATATTTACACTTCGATATTAATCAAACAATTTGTCCTGTCGCGTGTAAGCTGAGATGACCAACTCTTTTAGCTGTTTATTTTTTTAAAAGAATCTTTTAAAAATACATTTGTCGGAAATATATTTTTTAGAAAACATGCCTGCCGGCCTGTTTTTTCCCGGAATGTTAACAAATATAGGCACTTCCGGTTGTTTTTTTTACTTTCTATGTTGCATTGTGAGGTCATCGAAAAATCAATTTACATGAATCCACACTAGGCCCATAAAAAAGTTTTCATGTATATTTCAAGCCGAAATCGGCCTATATAGGAACTTTCCAATCTCGCAACAAAAACTGACATTTTTACGAAATTTTCACATTTCGTATTTAAATCAACGCGCACAGAGTGCGCCAGGCCAAGTTCTCGTAAAACCGACCGCGCGCACTGTGCAATATGTACACGAACCATTTAGAGCACTTTTTGACCCCCCTCAATCTTCGAGGCTAGTTGCGTTACAGGACTGAATTTTTTCAGGGGGGTTAAGGTCGCCAAAAAGAAGCAGTATTCCAAATTTCATATGTCTAGGTGTAATAGTTTCCAAGATAAAAGTGTCCAAAAATCACAATTTCGGTCACTCACTGACTCACGACTGACTGATAGATCATCATAAATCTAGGGTACTTCTAATCGAGCTAGAGCTTTGAAATTTGGAACATAAATAGTGTTTAAGGTGATAAATACGAGAAAAACCAACCAACAAACACCAACATGGCAGGTTGGGTTTGATACGACACGAATTTAATCGATATAATCCACTTTTGCGATCTGTAATCGATCCCATACGAGTTCGCGGAAATTTCGACTTTGGCGTTTAATATCCTCGAAACGAAACACCCTGTATAACTGAATTTTTACCGATTTTTTTACCGGTATATATATACCTCATGGCAGGCCGCCTATAAAAAGTGGCGAGCAGAAGTGCTTTCCTGGCGGAATACTGGTGGCAGGTGTAGGGATTAATTTACTCGCATGCAAAATTTTAGGATATTTGGTCATAGGAATAGCGACTGTCGAAAAATGGAGTAAGTTAATCCGCTTCTGCCACCACTTCCGGGCGGATTAAGGTCGGCAGAAGCATTTTTTTCTTTACCATCTATCGCTCCGTACTTGCATGCAAATTTTCACATCGCTGGCTCAAAGGAAAAATTTGTTTAAAAAAAAATAATCGGAAATGCCTATTTTTATTGATATTTCGGGCAAAAACAGGCCGGCAGACATGTCATTTCCTGTTAATCCAAATGCTAGGAGTTAATACAAAATGGCCTCATGTTGCTAGCTTCCCGGTAAAGGCTGGTCGCCTCTAACTCCTAGACTATTAATAAGTTAGTAGTATTTGTGCTTTTTGCAAATAATATCGGTGAAAATGTGCGATAGTGGGTGTGAAATTGAAAATTTAGCTCCGCCGGAAATTTTGGAACAGGCCACAAGAGTCGCAAACAATTTATTACCCCAAAAATCAGCAAAATCATACGAAAAAATAAGTTTCATATATTTTGAAAATTGAAATTTTTGTTTTTCATTATTATTACTGGTTGTAGAAAAAATGTATGCAACTCACATTTTAAAGGTATTTGCTATTAAGACACCCGTAGGTATTTATTACGACACCCGCCTTCGGCTCGTGTCGTAATTCTGCTCAGGACTTAATAGCTATCATTAAATGCTCATTGATTGCATAATATACCTACTAATTTTGCGGCTATAATACTTCACTCTAACAAAGTAAATAAAAACAAGTAAAATCGTTTAGTGGACAATTAAACGTATTTACTCTTCCTTTTTCATGTTTTTCGACTGATGAAGGATAATTTGACAATTCAATAGGGTACACACTACAAATACGCAATGAGTAAATTTTTTCATAAAATTCCTCACGAAGATCAAAAGTTTTATGAGGAAATTTCCCTTTATTGGCTAGAATCTTAATCTTACAATATAATCCTTGTCAAAACTAAGTTCTGTAAATTTTCTTTTAAGGAAATATTGATTGTCACAAAATTGTAATCTTATTATTATGTAAGTGTAGGCGAAGTTATCAAAAAGTATCAAAAAACAAAAATGTGGGAAGACATCGAATGGTTATAAATTATCAGTTTACTTGCTGGGCGATGTCCTCTTTCACGATATAAATATATGTATATTATATTTTAAGTAGGCATATTTAGTTGTAACAATAAATTCTATTGCATCTTTTTATAGTAAAATCAACTTTATAACATGTCGTCAAAAACAATTTGTTTTTAATTAAATATAAAAATATATAAAAAGCCAATTAAACAGTCAACTTTTGACGGTGATAACGGGTTTTATTGTGGTTATTAATTATCTGCTATTTTTTTTTAAAGTTTAAACAGAAATATTTAAAAACCATAAAAAAAAACTAGCGTTTTGTTAAGAGAAAATTAATAAATGTCACAAAAAGGTCTTATTTCATTCACCCAAAAGATGGCATGGCATGAGTAACTTCAAGTAGAGCTAAAATAAGCAGTAGTTGAAAGATCAGCTAGCATGGCATTGTTTTTTTACCATTTACCAATTTAGCGACGTGTTAAACTTGACAGCGTGCGTTTTTATAAAAGCAAATATGTATATATGTAAATATATATATATATATATATATATATATAGAAGATTGTTTTCCTAAAATAAATCATAAAATATCTTAAAATTTTTATTAAAAATACCTAAAGAATATAATATTCTTATAATGTTGTTGTTAACAATTTCAAAGCCAAAAAACCATGTCAAAATGAAATTAAGTTGGCCAACATGGACGTGGAAAATGCCGCCTTAAACCTTGTTCTCAATGACTCTTGTAGTTCCGTACCGAGTGGTGTTTTAATTCTGCAAAATTCAACATGAACTTTAATGCCGCATCTGCTTACATAAATCCATATCGCGACGGCATGAAGCTTCAACTTTAATTTTTATTGTAGTCCAGGCAATGAAGCACTCAACCTCGGAATTTTTTGCACTAAGACGGAACGGAATGCAGTTTTTTGCATTCGCTTCCAAAAATTATTTGTAAAAAATGTATCTACTTTGTATCTTGTAGAAACCGGAAATTGCATTGCTGCAGTCAAAAATGCATTCAAAAAATGCATTTTTTGAAGTCGCTTTAAGAAAATTAAATAACTTTGATAATAAGACTCAGAATTGGCTCAAACCGGATTCTCGGGGGTTTTCGAGGTCGCTGATCACGATTGTGATGTGCAAATTGACCCACAGCCGACCTGGAGCTCAGGATCGCTGATGAACGTCATCTCCGTGGGACTCTCCCAAAATTCACGCGGAGAAGGAGCGAAACTAGGCGCCCGGGGTTTTTTTGGGTTGCTGAATTCAAATATGGCATCGGCGAACACCCCCCGGACACCTGGTGCGCCGGAACCTGGACGTGGACGTCATCCCCGAGAGTTTTCCTGACAAGATCGCAAAAACAAACCGAAAATCGTTGTGTGGGCGTTTTTCGGGAAGCTGAATCCAAATTTCACGTCGAAAACGGCCCCCCGAACACCTGGTGCACCGGAACCTGGACGCGGACGTCATCTCCGAGGGTTTTCCAGAGACGATCGCTGAAAACAAACCAAAAATCGTTATGGGGGGTTTCTTGGGGCGCTGAATCCAAATTTCTCATCGAAACGACACCTGGTGCACCGGAACCTGGGCCTGAATGTCATCTCCAGGTGTCACATTTCCAAAAATTAAATTCACATCAAGGGGTTTTTAGCTGCCCTCCTCGAATCCAGCATCCGCGACCACACTCCAACTATCTAGTGCACCGGAACCTTTATCTTGACATCGATGTCATTCCCATGAATGTCAATCAAACCTGATGTTTTAATGTCTTAGAGACTGACGTCAATACTGCAATAGCTGTTTGGAATTGTTGATTCTAGTTAAATTATGTGAGGAGGAAAGAAATCGAATGAATACAAAGTCACTATTTATGTAATTGGCGCTTAAAATTTTTTTATTGAACTCAAATCAAATACAATCGAGGGCCCCAGGCGAGAATTACACATCAATGAATGTGTCAAATTATGAGACGATTTTCGTTTAGTTTTTTGCGATCGTGTCTGGAAAACCCTCGGAGATGACATCCGCGTCCAGGTTCCGGTGCACCAGGTGTTCGGGGGGTCGTTTGCGACGTGAAATTGGGATTCAGCGCCCCAAAAACGCCCACATAACGATTTCCGGTTTGGTTTTTGCGATCTTGTCAGGAAAACTCTCGGGGATGACGTCCACGTCCAGGTTCCGGCGCATCAGGTGTCCGGGGGGTGTTTGCCGATACCATATTTGAATTCAGCAACCCAAACAATACCCGGGCGCCGATTTTCTCTCCTTCCCCCCTTTCTCCGTTTTAATTTTGGGAGAGTCCCATGGAGATGACGTTCATCAGCGATCCTGATCTCCAGGTCGACTGTGGGCCAATTTGAACATCGTAATCGTGATCAGCGGCCTCGAAAACCCCCGAGAACCCGGTTTGAGCCAATTCTGAGTCTTATTAACAAAGTTATTTAATTTTCTTAAAGCGGCTTCAAAAAATGCATTTTTTGAAAGCATTTTTGGCTGCAGCAATGCAATTTCCGGTTTGTATATGATACAAAGTAGATACATTTTTTACAAATAATTTTTGGAAGCGAATGCAAAAAACCGCATTCCGATCCGTCTTAGTGCAAAAAATTCCGAGATTTTGGCTGTTTTAGTGCTTCATTGCCTCGACTATTGGCTGGAGAACTTTTGCAACGCCTTTGATTATCTCACTTTCTGAATCCCAAATTGGTGTTATTAGATTAATATATGTTATATAGATCATAATCTTTTTTATGGAATTATTTAATAGTGTAAAACGCTCGATCATGTCAAGTAAGCTGCTCCATCTTTTTTTGCAATCTATTATAACTTTTAGCTCTTTCCATCATCATTTTTCATATACTTTTGTTGTATATCATTTTTAGTTGTCGATTTTCTAAATGTTCGAACTATTTATCTATTTCTAGATAAGTCACTTTTTTCCAAAACTTACACCTTATCCACTGTCTTCTCTATCGCTGTCGGTGTCGCTAAAGAACATTTCGAGACTACTCCCGAAAATATTAATCGGTCCCGGGATTTTCAAGTCCAGTTTATACTCCGGGGGCCCGGGATTTCGGGATCCCGGGATTGGTGGACATCCCTTCTGGTGGCCCTGTGGGTTAGTATAAGATATTATAATTGGTACTATTTTAATACAAAGAATTTTAATTCTCTTTTAGTTTTTTTCAAAACTTTTTTCTGTAACAGGTGCTTTTATAATAATAATAATAATAAAGATGTTTATTTATGCCAATAAATCAATTAAAAATATAAATATAAAATTGATAAAATTAAAAAAGAAAACCAAAAAATGACAGTAGTATACTAGTTGGCATAAATAGGTAGGATTTTGATTTATAAAAAATCATTCTTCCAATCCTACCCTTACTAAATAATTTTTTATATTTTTTTTTAAAGCTATTTAAGCCCCTTAGACTAGAAGGAATATTATTATAAATTACAGAAGAGGTATATTTAAACGAAGACTTATAGTTTTCAGTATGATGTTTAGGTATTTCTATTGCGTTCTGATTTCTAGTATTAACATTATGAATATTATTCCTGAATTCAATTTTTTCAAATAAATATCTTGGTTTCTGAGTTAAAATTATTTTATATATAAAACAGGATATGTGGATTTCGCGTCTTTTTTCAAATTTAATTAGGTAAATTATGTTGGTCCAAACTAGGTGATACATGATCATATTTTTTTAGCCCTATTGAAAAACGAACACAGTTATTTTGAAGAATTTGTAATTTCTGTTTATCTTCGTTACTGATAGTTTTGTGATAAATGATATCACAGTAATCTAATCCACTTAGAATAATTGAATCCACCAGTCTAAGTTTAGTATCGGTATTTAAGTAGTCCTTAAAGTTATATAAAATTCTTAGTTTGTAGTATGCTTTTTTAATTATTAATTTTATATATTCATTAAAATTAAGATGCTGATCAAAAATTACGCCAAGATTTTTACCAAATTCGATTGAAGGTATCTTAAAACTATTGTTCAGAACAATTTTGAAATCAGAATTATTTTTTATTTTAGTGATTAGTGTTTTAGGGCCAGTTAAAATTAAGTTAGTTTTATTTCCATGTATTTTTAATCCATGATGAGTTATAGTTTTTGAAATATTTAAAATATCCTTTTATGGAATAATACGCTTACTAAATTTAATATAGGGACTGCAATATTTCTGAAATCATTAGTGTTGGATATAGGAAGTGTTACCTAAACTTGGCCTATAGTTTTAAGCAGAATCAGAAATTAAATTTATTATTTTAAATTAATTCCATTTAATATAACTTTTAAATTTAAAACTTTAAAATATGACTTTTTAGCGACTCTGTATATTTCAACTAATTTCATAGATCTTTAAAAGCCCTAAAACTTTTATCGGACAAATTTTTCGCAAATTGATTTAGTTTTAAAAATAATCAGGAGGTCCGGTACGTTTTACACACAGTGTATTTTTTTCTAGTTAAGAATGAAGAATATCTCATAAATTTGTCTATTACTATAAAAATCCTACTTATTAAACAATAATTTTCTTTATATCTTATCTAACACGGCAGGTGCCAACTGGTTTTTCAATCCTAGTTTATTTTTTAATACCACCCACGAGACTAATTAAATGTGACTTTTCTAAAATCTAAAAATAAATATATTCTTATTTTACCTATAACCTGAATTCTATTATGACAATCCACAAATTAATGAAATAGATATTTTAGGATTATTCACAGGATTATCCGGATGCAAGACTATGTGTTTTTTGTAATTCTATTGGGATTATCAGTCGAAAAAAGAAAATTCCTTGGGAAAAATTTCATGACAAGGGATCAACACTTTAAGAACAGCTGTGGTTTATTAATGATTTGGTGAATTTATTTTTATACATAAATACTAGACCAATGAAGCGGTAAAGCCAGTAGTTTTACATTATTTACTAGCGCTGACCAAATAGGCTCTTCGCAAAGAAATATCCTACGTCATAAACTGTGTTTAAACGTTTCCTCTAAAACGATTTAGCACATGCCTAACAGCCCAAGTACTAACATAAGAAGAAAAAATCCACATTTTATAAATTGTTTGTTACCTCTGGTGAAATTTTTGAGGTAACAAATTCAATCGTGTATTTTTTCCTATCTCTATAACACTCGGTAGGCTATTTTCCATAAAATATTCGACACTGCTATCAGTATCCACACCTTTTTAATATCTAAACACAAGGCGCGGCCCGTAAAATTTTAAAGTTGTACATCTCTGTTGCTACTTATGGGATCCATACCAAGTTCAGGTTTTTTAATAGGGCTGGGAATGTTTTGGTAAAGAAAAAAAAATATTTTGTAATGTGCGAAAAACAGAATTTTTGAATTGACCCACCTGGGAATAGCATATTACAATCCGAGACGGGAAATTGTTGATTACTGTCGAGAGATGATGTAGTTTATCGGGACGCGTAGCGTCGAGATAAACTTAAATCTCGAGATAGTAGGTAATCAAATTTCTCGTTGAGGATTTTTTTCAACCATAATTTTTTTAATATTTGTAATTTTAATACTCTGTCATTGTCATAAATTTTCACAAAAAAATTGGAAAAGACCTGCCTGTAAATTAGTCGATGGTTTAGTTCAGCTTGGTGTTTCAAAATTGTTCATTTTTTGCAAAAATGATATCAGATAGCGAATAATCCATGGATTTATTAAGAATGGATACGGGATGATTTAACATTCTTTGAAGCCAAATCAAACCATTCTAAGCGACACTGTAAACACAATTTGTAAACATTGGTCACATCTTATTTTCCCTTGTATTTTTGTACAAAAAATACGTTAGAAGCATCACAAGATTTACTAAAAGTAATAAAAGGCCTAAAATATTTTATTTTTCTGCTAAATAATAATAAATTTAAGTTAAAAAGGTTTTATTATTTATAGGTTATATTATTTCTAAAGGTTTATTTCAAGTCGCTCCGAGTCATTTATAAATCTATAAATCGCACTTTTTCTTTTCTAGTTCATTAGACAAAGATGTACGTGTCACCGAGTGTTCAGACGTATTTCCTAAGCAACCAGAAGAGACAGGAACACTTCTGAGCTCCAACACTCCAATGCTATTTTATCTCTTTCTACTACCATTCATGATTCAATTACGTGTTTCCTTAAAGTTCGTAAACTAGACCTCTAGGGGAAATGTTTTCATAACAAGCAACAAATAAACAGGCTTCACGTTCGATACGCTCACAGTATACGGAACATCGAATCCTTTCTAATTCAACCATGGAATAATCCATAAGCAATACTCCACTCATTTAAAATTTTATGGTTGATGAATATTTATTAGTTTTTTGTCTTAAAATTAAAAAGAATATATGATCAGGGAAATGAGGACGGGAAACGAGGACGGGAAACAAAAAGACAGAAAAGTGACTCTTCTAAATTTTAAAAAAGTCAATAATGCCAACGTTACATCTATAGTTGAAAATAAAAAATTAACACGCTTAGGTATTTTATTTATTGCCCAAGCAAACCTAAGCAAACTCAAGCAAACCCAAGCAAACCCAAACAAATTTTACATCATTTTGTCGACAATTCTTAAATTTTAAGAGAAAAACATGTGTTAGTAGAAAGTTATAGCCACTTGAATTTTTTAAACCTAAAATATAATTTAAAAAAAAATCAAATGACCAGAAAAAATAATAAATAAAATACCTAGGGTGTTATTTTTTTCCAGGTGGGTCAATTCAAAAATCAACTTTTTTTCGAAAATTACAAAATATTTTTTTTTTTACCAAAACATTCCTAGTAGGCCCACTAATAAAAAAAACCTGAACTTGGCTTGGGTCCCATAAATAGCAACAGAGATATACAATTTTAAAACTTTTCGGGCCGCGCCTGTTGGCCTGTTAAACACTGCAAAAACATTTTTCAAAATAGCAAAATGAAATAGTAGTTTCATTACACATTTTGGGTAGGCAGCAATTTTTTTTTTTTTGGGATGTGTAGAAGTGTCATTGTTGAGTGTCAATTTCACTTTTAGGGAGTGCAACCATCCCCATTTGGCCGCCATATTGAAAAGAAGGGTGCAATCAGTTTTTTGGCGATATCTCTGTAACCGTAAGTCGCACAAATTTTACGTAATGCTTTTAGAACTGTGGTGCAGCCTGTGGATGCCGCAAGGCAAGTGCCAAGCTGTTTGTCCAAATTGCTGGGGAGAAAGCTGTGAAAACGTGGTGGAAGTAACAAAATTTCTGGAGGAAGGTTACATCGACACCGATTATCCTACACTAACCCCTTTTGGGACTAATGTCATTCCTCAACACATCACCAAAGAACCTCCATGAATAGTTGATAATGACTCGCAACCTCGACGTTTATTATTATTAAACAAATATTCGTAGATTAGACCTACTGGGGAAAATACGCACCTAGAAACGCTACCTGAGGGGTGGAAGGAGTTCTTAAATTAATTATAGTATAAATTAAACAACTGAGTAGGTCAAATTAATTATCAGAGAATGCTCTAGAAAGAAACGCTGATATGTTTTTTCATAAAAATAAAGAATAAAAAAGTTATATCGCCTCAAGGATTTTTTTACCTTAATATTTCGTCTTTTCCGGTTCACAAAACTTATTTTATAATGCTACGTGAAAATTTTTGAATAAATGTTGTAGACAATTCGATTTTCTACAAAAAATCTTGAAATACAATTTTTGTGCGTTACAGAAACATCGCCAAAAAACTGATTGCACCTATCTTTTCAATATGGCGGCCAAGTGGGGAGAGTTGCAATCCCGAGAACTGAGATTTAAACTCACCAATGACCTCTCAAAACATCCCAAAAAAAAACTGCTGCCTACCCAAAATGTTTAAGAAGCCCCTTTATCCCGAACATTTAATTGAAGTAAAATACTTTTAAAGGATCTTATTTTTAAAATGTCTTTTATCTTGACAAATAATAAAAACCAAATTCCATACCCTACTTATTTACGATATACGCAGGCCATCGCACATTTCAGCTTGTGATATTTTTCTAACATACACGTGTGTTAAGAAAATATCGCACAGGTAATAAAGAACAAATAAAATCATCAATTTTCGCGTTTACAAAGTTTAGTGGATATGTACAGGGTGTCCCATTTTCGGCACTTTTGCGAGGTTTCTCCCTTATTTTTAAAGATAGAGGGTTGCGGTTTTCGCGACAGTGTGCTACTTTTTTATGAAACGAAAGATGGCATAAAAATATTTTCATGGCCCCCTTCGTTTTTGACATAAAGGACGAAATTGATTTTTTTCCATTTTCGGACCCCCCTCGTATTTCAGTTATCTTGTAACTTATATAAAAAGTAAAAATGGATCACATGAGAGTTTTCTACGTAGAATCGAGTGGCGTGGTTAGATTTTCATCAGATGTGATATATTCGAGATATTAACCACATAAATGTTTTTTTAAATGGAACACCCTGTATATTTCTTAACCATTAAGTTTCCTCTTTCGAGAGCTTTTCAAAAATATATAACACTTTATAGTTATTTTTTATTTTTAGCCCTTAAATCGAACTATTTAATTTTAAACTTTAATTTTGCGTAGTTGGCCGTGTTTAACAAGTGGTTTAACGTCAATTCAGGTATTTAGATTTAAAAAAGAGACTGGCTAAATCCTGTATTTTCATTAATTTATTAAAATTCGTATTATTTTTTAAACTACAACACTACTTGATATCTAGATATATAGAAAATCCTAACCAGAACTAAAACTGCTTAGTGTTTAATCACTTGAAAATTAAATTAGTTGTCTTGAATTATTAATAGCAAATAAAAGTCAAATTTAAAAACAAAACATATACAAAACTTTAGGTAACGAAAAGAGTTAGTCCATTTAATCCATTCTAGCTCTTTTCGTTACCTAAAGTTTTGTATGTTTTGTTTTTAAATTTGACTTTTATTTGCTATTAATAATTCAAGACAACTAATTTAATCTTTAAGTAATTAAAAACTACGCAGTTTTAGTTCTGGTTAGGATTTTCTATATATCTAGATAACAAGTAGTGTTTTAGGTCAAAAATAATACCAATTTTAATAAATTAATGAAAATACAGGATTTAACCAGTTTCTTTTTTAAATCTAAATAATTGAATTGACGTTAAACCACATGTTACACACGGCCAACTACGCAAAATTAAAGCTTAAAATTAAATAGTTCGATTTAAGGACTAAAAACAAAAAATAACTATAAAGTGTTATATACTTTTGAAATAACGAAAGGGGAAACGTAATGGTTAAGAAATATACAGGGTGTTCCATTAAAAAAACATATGTTTGGTTAATATATCGAAAAATATCACATCTGATGAAAATCTAACCACGCCACTCGATTCTACGTAGAAAACTCTAATAGGATCCATTTTTACTTTTTTTATAAATTACAAGATAACTGAAATGCGAGGGGAGTCCGAAAATGGAAAAAATCAATTTCATCCTGTATGTCAAAAACGAAGGGGGCTATGAAAAATATTTTTATGCCATCTTTCTTTTCATCAAAAACTAGCACACTGTCGCGAAAACCGCAACCCTCTATCTTTAAAAATAAGGGAGATACCCCGCAAAAGTGCCGAAAATGGGACACCCTGTACACTTTCTTAGTGGTTATTGGAAAATATTTTTTTTACTTTCTGACAGTCAACGAAGAGCGAAGTCTAAGTACTATGTAGCGTAGGTGTACTGGGGATGTCCGAATTACACATCCAAAGCTGGAAACATCCGTAGGGATTTCACTAGCCATTTAAGAAGATGTGTGGGGTGGTACCAGCTGGGCCAAGGTAGAATTCCTCTACAAACAACAAAAATTCTATAAGCAACAAAAAATTTGGAAAATTAACGTGTCTTTCTTACGTTCTACCCAATTTTTTTCTTTAAGATCGGTTACGCCGTTCCTAGTGCATAAAAGCTTTGGAATTTTAACGTGATCATGAATTTTTTTTAATGCCTTGATGACGGATAACTAGAACACTCACTTTGACCTTGTGTCGCATATCTTATCCTCGTAAATGATTAAAACGAATACAAAATCTATGTTTTTTTAAACGTTTGACCCCTAGAACAACACTGTGGATTTACTTTACTTATTTTCTTTGCTTTTTTTAAATTTTACAATTTTTTTTCAGGTACACAAGAAACTTTAGAAGATGTAATAGATAAGCGAATCCATAAGCATAAAAAATACAACAAATATAAAAAATGTAAGTATATGTTTACTACATAAGATCACAAATTATAAATGTATTACTTATTAAGTGCATGGTAGAAAGATATTATCAGCTAGATTCTCCAGCTAGACCTGTCTAATCTGATAACCAAAAGTTGCAAATTGACTAGTGTAAGAATAATACAACTAAGTTTTATACTAATGAATTTGTTTCTAAGATTTTTTAAAAATTTATAAAGAAAGGGGCAATTTTAGAACGTACTTTCTACAATTTTAAAACTAAATTTATTCTAGCATCACGTTGCAAAATAAAAATCATGTGGAAACCAAGAAAATCGCTGAAATATTAGAAGAACTCATACAACGTGACACAATAACGTGTCAAAAGCTAACTAATCAACTAGAAGATCTTAATTTAAACCAGTACCAGTACTAAGAACTTTCCTATCCCTAGTGTTATGATGGAAAAAGCGCGAAAAACTTGAGGTCAATTCCCCATCGCGCTCCCACACATCTAAAAGTTCGATACTAGGATACGTTTACGACACCAAACAATGATATTACAAGAAAAAAAACGATTTTAAAGTGATTTATTGTAATTTTTTACACTTGTTGGTGGTCAATGGATCATCTGTTGTATCACTTTTAAAAATATCTGTATATAAATTATATTGACATAACATTAAGTGGGTTTTATTATTGTTAGTATAAAGACATTTGAGATTTTGAAGGCATAAATCGCATCTTAGGTTCACACTAGTACAAAAGATCCCACGCAATAGAAAATATGGTCAGTATTAATACTGCCTGCAACTTTTTGTTTAATTATCACTTAGCGAAACTCCATACCATAATATGTTATTTGAACTTTTTTACATTAAAGATGAGGTGCTAATGCAATTTTAATAAAATTTTCTGTTACAACATTTTATGGTTATAAGAAACCTACGAAAATTTTCAAATAATTTTTTATTTTAGAGGGTATAATCTGGAAAAAATTATGAACATTGAAAATTAGGTGTAGACTGATCGAAAATTATCAGGATTGAAAAATTCTAGCGCGATCATTATTAAAAGCAATTTAATTGTTTATTTCCTTATAACTGCTGAACCATTGGATTTAGAGAAAAAGTTTTGCAACAAAAAATATTTCTTACGATGTTAGGAATAACTTTTATCCTTACACGTTTTTCAAAATTTTTAATTTGGCTCAGTCAAAACGCGAATGTATTACTATTAACAGAGACTAGATAGAATCTATCTAGTCTCTGCTGTTAATAATTTAAGTGGGGGGTCTGATAGCACGGAACACTAATTGTGCAAGTATAGCTTGCACTTGACCTATTTTTTTTAAATAGGTTTTTAGTGATAAATGTAACTATATGTTAAAATAAGTCAGACTTAGTGACGAGTTCAAGCAATGGGCTCAAGTGATTATTGCCCATAACGTACTCAAGTAAGATGTTAAGAGGCAAATATACTCGTCGACGAGTCGAACAGAATTGGTTAGATTGCACTAAATGTCTACATAAAAAGGACAGAAATCTCTTAAACATATACCAAGAGAATTTATACCTCGTATAAGATACGTATTTATTTAAACTAAACTTACTGTTCACAAAGTAGTGTTACTCTTTCAAAAAAAATCATTTTGTTTTACAATGCTTGCCTACTCTTCTATCAAAGCTTAATATGTTACAGGTTTTAAATTGTCTGATAAGAGAGTGTGTATGTACGGTCATGGCCAAAATAAATATTCATTTCCCATAATGAAAATCATAAGATATTCAACTTTATTTTGGCGCCTGCTGTACATATTATGTATCTATTTAAGATATAATTACTAGTATGAGTAAATGGAACAACAACTGCACCAAGACAATAAATATACATCATTCTTCTTTTTGAAGTCTGCAATGCTGAGATTAAGTAGGTGGATGCATATCTCCATCTTTCGCGATTCTGAGCTAAATCCTTCGTTCTCTACAGCCAACCTTACGTATACCTTTGATTGTTGCATTGAAATAAATAACTTAACCTAAGCCAACCGCTGCCTGGTCTACCGTTTGCCATTCCCTCCACAATCAAAGGTATTAGACTGCCATGTCTGACGTTCATTTTTCTTGGATTGCCGGATTTCTGACATTTTATTACCTTGGTCTTCTTACGATTTATCTTCTTTTTGTATTCGGAAAGTATATCCTGCATTTGGGTTACTCTTTCTCGATTTTAGCTAAAACAGCTATGTCGTCTGCAAACCAAAGAATGGCTACATTCTCACTTTGTATCTTGACGTCTGGGTTAGGATTCTCCTTGACTTGGTTTATTACTTATTCTGCCTTAAAATTTTTTGTTTCTTCTATGTGATCGTCGTCGTAAGTTGTATTTTACTCGTCTATTCTTAAACGGCATACCTATCTCTCGGAGTATGCTGAACTTTTCCCCCCACATTACCGAAAGCCTTTTTCAAATCTAAAAAAGTTGATTATCCAGATCTAAATATTTCCTCTGTTACCCTTCGCAAGACCAGTACTGATTCGTTTGTTTCCCCGTTTCTTCTGAATCAAATTTGGTCATCCGCAAGCCCCTGTTCTACCTTGCTTTCTATTCTTCTTTCAATGACTCGTGTTAATATTTTTACAAAGTGTTTTAATCTGTAGTCCGATAACTTTCACAAACATCGACCCCTACCTTTTTTGGTAATGTTATTATCACATTCTTGTGAAATACCCTTGGAATATTCCCTTCTTCTTAAATGCGACATACTAACCTATACATTACTATACAACTTTTCTTTTACCTTGTCTCCTACATGAAGTATGGTATTCTACTTCATTCACTACATACTAATATTTCATCTATGCCTGCATCTTTGTCGCTTTTTAATTTCTTCAATGACGGATTAAAGTATTCTCTCATTTCCCTCTCATCTCAGATCTTTCAATTTTCCTGGGTATATTTTCCATTTTTAGGCTTTTTCTTTTACGTAATTCACAACAGTAAGTTCTTTACCCAGTTCCTCTCGTAGGACATAGATTTTAGCTAATTTCTTCCTCGTAAAGTGTTACCTTTCTTTAGTTCCCCTTCAGTATTCTCACAATGTTTTCTGATAAGCTTTCCTTTGTCCTGCGCTGTTCTTTATACTTACTCCGATCCTCTTCTTTTATAGAGTTCTTCAGTTTTATACTTTCTTTCATTAGGTCTAAAATATCCTCAGTTACCCATGCCTTCCGACCTTCCTTTTCTGTTCTTCCAATTATTTCGTTCGTAGCACTGCTAAATCCGGTCTTGATGTCATTCCATTCTGCATCCACACCGTAGTTCGTAATGTTTACAATATCCTCCATTCTTTTTTGAATCGATCTTTTATTTTATCAGCTTTAAGTTTCTATAAGAAAACACCTATATACCGTTCAATATGTAAATGAACCAAAATTTTAAAGTAACAGCTTTTTTGTAGATGTTGGAACTGCAAGCACCAAATTTAGAAATACCCTGTATATTCCTAAAGAACTTCAAAAGAAAGTAGATAATTCTTGTAAAAGTATTGTCCCACCAGACATACCAAATGGACATTTTGTTCGGCTGAAACATGGAGAAAATGCGAAATCCAAGAAATATCTTGTAGCTGAATACAGGTGCAACCCAGGATATAAATTCAGAGGTAACAACAAGGGAGTCTTGTACTGCAGCAAACGTAAATGGATTGGAAAATTACCCCACTGTAAACAGGACCTAATGCAAACAGGTAGGTTTATAGACGTTTTTATCAGCGAGATAAGATCACAAGAATGACTTCTGCTCTAACCACACACATTGCCAATCCGCAAGCGCAATTGAAATTTTAAAGCATTGTATATTATTGAGCAGGGTCGGCTTTAACATTTGTGTATCGGTTTAGAATACATGTTTACAGAAGTTGTAATACATTTTTAGTTTTAATATGCCCAATGTCCATGTAGCAAATACTTATTTTAGTTCATGTTTTTTGAAGATTTAAAAGCTACGAAGTATTGTAGTACTCGTAAAAATATCGAATTTAGTTAAATAAATTAAAACTGTATGTAAGTCAACTTTACGGATCCATTAATTCCAAAGCGAAATAAAGATTGTCTGCAGATTTTTTAATTGACCATCATAAGTAAAACTCCAAAATACCGACAGCAACCTTTTTACCGTCTGTACTAGACTCAAGGATATGAAACTTTAGGTTAATGTGCAAATACTGGATACACACACATCAAAATGAGATTTTAGCATTCGAATCGCTGAGTATGTTAGTGAAATGATACTAACACGATTAGCGAAACTCTATTGTGTTACACAACAATGTTAAAACCAGTCAAATCATACTTTTCACAAATGTATGAAGCGGACAAAGAATGGACTTTGGCTGCTAATCCGGCCCCGGTCAAGAAATGCCAGGCATTGTATGCTACTAAAATAGCGCGTTCGGCAATGCAATCTTTTCCATCGTTTTGCTCGGAATTTTTGACGATCACATGACCTCTTATTGTAAACAGTACGACCGATCACGCGCCTGTCAATAATTCCGAGCAAAACGATGGAAAAAATTGCATTGCCGAACGCGCTAATGATTAAAGATCGTGTTGTTCAGAATTCATCGGCGAAGAAATATACTATTTTTTTTAGCTGCGTAGTGTGAACAAGGATAGCACGCTTACCGACTGGAAACGGTTTATCCAGCGGTGAATTCTAAAAAACTGGTGGAGTTGAAGTTTAATGCGCCACCTATGTAATTTATGAATGGTACTTTTAATACTGGCGGTTTATTTTTGTTTTTATGTTCCTAAAGTTAAGGGAATGGGTAATGAGACAATGACAACATAGAACTACAACACACGCGAGCATAATTACAATTAATAAATTAAATCATCAATATTAAAGTCATGAAAATTATCAATATTTAAGTTAATTTAATTTTAAGGCTTTTTAAGTCAGAATGTAAAAAACTGCTTATATATCGTGAGATTAAAGCATCTTTTAATCCCCTTTATCTTCCTCATTATACAAAGTGCTTTTTAAAATAGAATGAAAAAATTATTCACATTTTATAATTAGGATGATAAGGACGATTAAAAGATACTTTAGTCTCACGATATATTATCAGCTATTTTTACATTCTATTTAGCAGAAATAATAAGCATCGAGTTAGAAAAATTATTTTTAGTATATATCACTCATTAGAAACCATAGTGCCATCTCAAAAATTGTTGATTTTGGGTTAATATCTTAACATCTGCAAACTAGTTGAAAACTACTAAATATTATGGTACAACGACACATAATATATATTTTAATAAATAATCGTTAGATGGAGCCAGTGTCACTATTCCCAATAAAGATAAATTAGTGTAAAAAATAATAAGAATTACTGTAATAAAGTAACCTTTATTTTAAATTATGTTATTAATTGCTAATCATTTAGGTGAAAATCCCAAAAATAGTGGCAACCCACCTAGAGATGTAAAATTTATTATGAAAATAGGATGGTTATCAGATGAAAATAATTAATTTTATTAAAGGAAATAACTAGTTTCTTCTGAATAAACAGTACATGAAGAAAACGTAATACGTAGGGGCCTACAACTTCTAACCTAGAGGAATAGTAACATCTAACGGTACTTTATTAAAAGATATCACTGGCGTATTCGGGGGGGGGGGGGGTGTTAAAACTCCCCCAAAAGCCTAAAGTTTATACAATCTTTGTATTCAAAAGAGAAAAACGAAATAAAAGGTTCTGTCTCTGGCTGTACCAATGGCGGCTGGTGAAACTTAAAAATTGTCAGCCAGATTCTCCAACCCTAGTCCGGTCTAATTTGACAACCAAAAGTTTTAAACTGACAAGAGAAAGAATAAGACGACTAAGTTTTATGCTATGAACTTATTTTTGAGCTTTTTCGCAAGCTTATCAAGAAAAGGGCAATTTTAATACGTACTTTCAACAATAATAGAACTAAATTCATTGCAGCAACTCGTTCCAAGATGAAAATCATTTGGAAACCAAGTCAATCGCTGAAATATCGCAATAATTCATAAGTTTTTAATGAGAACTTATTAACACTGACAGGACAAGAACCTGTCAAAACATAACTGATCAACTATAAGATCTTAATTTAAACCTGTACTACGTGCGTTTCCTATGGGGCGGCTGACGCTCGCGACTGCCGCACAGCGTCTGCTGCCGCCAGTATATCCATTGACGTTGACGCTTGCGTCTGACGCTCGAAAAGAAACGGATAAATTAAATTGTCACATGAGCAGTACTAGGCGTCAGACGCTGTGCGGCAGCCGCGAGCGTCAGCCGCCCCATAGGAAACGCACCTTTAAACTTTCTTAGTGAATCTGAACGTGTGTATGTCTCTCTGTTACTACTTACGGGACCCATGCCAAGTTCAGGTTTTTTAATAGTGAGCCTACTAGGAATGTTTTGGTAAAGAATTTTTTTTTGTAATTTTCGGAAGTTGAATTTTTACGGAGCTCCCCCTGGGAAAAAATGGACACGTTTAGGTATTTTATTTATTATTTTCTCTAAACAAATTTTACATCATTTTGTCAAAAAAAATTTTAACTTGAAGAGAAAAAAATGTGTTAGTAGAAAGTTAGTCATTTAAATTTTTTTTAAATTATATTTTAGGTTAAAAAAAATTTCACCAGCCGCCACTGCCTTATACCATAATGTTCTTTAATAATTTTAAATTACTTTGGCGATATCAACAATTTTTGAGATATGTCACATACTTTCGGATGAGCGATATTATAATAAAATTGAACTACGATTTATATATGATTTCAATTAAAACTAGATTATTAAACAATGACTTGTGGAACATGTAAGCCGTAATTTAAACCTGAACCTGAGATCATTTTCATCATGGCTTAGCTTCGATTAGATATATTGATTTTACTCACATTTTTTATCAGTTTGTGAGAACTATCCGAATATCGTCTTCAGATATAAAGTAATACAATTAAAAGAAATTCCTATGAAAGAAAATCGATAAACGGATTGCCAAACACGAAGTTTTAGAATTCCATTGTCTATGTTATTATAAGCGATTAGATCGGTTTAAGTTTCAGTTATTTTGGTTGTTGTCCAAGTTTTAAACTCAATGACCCGCCTACCGAATATAGAAAGTACTTATTTTCATAAGAAATAAAATATTGTTGGCCAGAGTTGATATCGATTCCATATTTCCGCAGTCTACATTTTGGGGTTTTATATTTTGATAGTGCAGAATCCAAAAAGTTCCATTAAATAAGGGCACTTTAGTGAACTAATAGACAGTAACTAATATTCCACTATATGGTTGGGTTCTTAATCCCAGTAAACAGAAGCTGGTTGCTCCAGAAGCAGTCCGCGTCCAGCCCCAGACACGGCAAACCCAGCCGACTGTATACCGGGCATGTCCTCTTCGCTGCGGCAGCCCATGGAACGCAATGCCGCTCATGGACCATGAGCGGCATTACAGTACAGGGTAGTACCATTTTGGAGATCCGCTGTCCGCTGGTGGATTAGCCAAGTACAGCCTACGGCTAGGCGGGCTAGGTGCAGTAATGCGTGGTTTTAATACAAATTTAAGATGGTCCCCATTGGGCATTTTAGAAAGACTTTTACAGCAAAACAGTCACTGGAAATTAACAAAAATAATTTGCACTTGCTATTATATCAATTCTAGACAAGACATTTTAAATATGAATTCAAAAATTTTGTCCCTAAACTTGGGGTATGCAGGGCTATCATGCAATTATTTTTGGAAAGTTTAACTTATCTTTTCTGTAAAAATGTTTCTAAAATAACCAATGTTAACCCTCTTAAATTATATACCTACATTTGAATATACAGTTCATTTTGCTCTTTATAAAAACGTGCTGAACATCTCTGCTCCCAGTATTTAAATAGCTATTTTTGTTGGAAGAGATAGGTATAAATCATTGATATTAAAAAACCGTTGAAAACATGCAAGCAATGGATGCAACTAAGAGAGGTAGACACAGTAAAAAAATGTCAACACTGTCCAAGATTCCTGGCAGCTGCCTCTTTCAACAGCAGTGGCGCGTTTTTGGGTATAAAATTTTTGTTACCCTAATATTACTAATGTGTAGGTATATATAAAACTACACCAGTGGATTTGATACAAGTGAATACAACCGCATTTACTTGTGAAAAGAAACTTATGGTTTTAAATAGTCCATTTTTTTGCAAACTTGACACTGCCACACCATATTTAAATGTTTTTTCGCAAAATAATGGCAGCTTCTTCAAAGAAAAACACTTAAATGCTTCTCGCAAACACAAAACAACACAATTCCATTTTGGAATAATGTCGCAAACGTGAAAACGTCACCGAATTTTATGAATGGTCGCTTGTGTCACTTTTAATTCATAGTAAAACTGGTAGTAAACCATCAAATACCATTGCCCCCTTTAGTTAAAGATGTGTGGTAAGGAAAAGGTCTAGTGCATTTGGATAACGGTTAGAAATATAATGGCTACTGATTATATTAATGAGCCAAGTAGCCTAGCTTCAGACATTTCTAAATTGCTTTAAGGAAATTTGATGCTTGAGCATGTTGTTACCTGACTAGTAGTTCATCAGCCCCATCCCACTTTTTTAAGTCGAACTTTTATATGTTTTTGTTAATGCAACGGTTATGATTCAATAAATCATTTTAGAGCCCGATTTGGAAGATGACACCCATATCTTAAATGACCAGCCTGATGTGTGCTTAGAAAATGGCTTAAACTGTGATCATTTTTGTAACATGAAAGATGGAAAGCCAACATGCAATTGTTTAAAGGGATTTGAACTTGTAGACGCAACTAAATGTACAGGTAATATTGATTTATTGAACATTTGTATCGACATAGGACTGTAAAAGTTAACCCGTTTTAGCAATAAAAATGATAGTTTATCAGCCCTGATTAAACAGAAAATAGTTTACTAACAGACATTATTCAGTTTTATACCAGAACCAAACCCAACTAAAAGATCTTATGCCTAGATTTTTTAAATTTTGAATAACGCATTGTTATATAAATGTAGCAGAACGCAATAAAAGAGAAATAAAATCAAATTCTAGCGTCACAAAATGAAATAATCACAAGAGAAAGCTAAATACTGCAACTCAATTGAGTAATATCTCAGTTTTCCAAATCTTGTCAAGAGAAAATATCTCCACATCCAAAACGCGACAATTGGTTTGCTAGAAGAACTAAATTTAAAATTGAATTAAGCTTCGGGAAATAATACTTTAATGAAAGTTAATTTACTTCTTTACTAGATGAATGTCTGGTTTTAGTTTTTTTTTTCAGTAAGAACCATAGACGCCTAACAAACTGTTTAAGACAACTATGGTAAGAACTAATTTCACACGGAATGTTTCAGTACTAACTTTGTCCCCGTTTAGTTTAATATAAATTAGTGCTCCATGAACCGAGATATAGAAAATATCTCTTCCTTTCTACCAATATTACCTTTTTAGATCATAATGAATGTGAAGAAAACCATGGAAACTGTCAACAAATTTGTAAAAATACGTTAGGCTCCTTTCAGTGCTCCTGCAAACCGGGATTTCGTTTAGGAAAGGACGGATTTTCTTGTGAAGATATTAATGAATGTCATTTAAGAAACGGGCATGGCCCGTGTCAAGACACATGTCAAAATACATACGGCAAGTACAGTAGATATTTCAGTATTCTTGAACAGTACCTTTTGACATATAAAGTGCAACAGTAATTTTTATTGGCACGTCATTAGTCTCAGCATTTAGTGTAGACAACATTTGCTATCTATTTCTCTGTTTTAGACTTTACGCATTAAGGTTTAAAATTCACACTTATTTTGCTCCCACAAACGCTTATTTTTATTTTTTTGTTTAACATCAAAGATCAATAAAATCAAATTTACATACGTAAGTTAAGTTTTAATTCTTTTACCTTATTTATTGATGTTCCGTAATTTTTTTTGTCTTGTTATACTGTCAAATTATATTTAGCTTCGCATAATTTAAATTTTATATCGTACAATTAAATAATCCTATTTTATATATACCCTACATCTAAATTGAACGGAAAAAAATTTACCTTTAAAAATAATAAATTAATAATAATAAAATAACAATAATAAAATTATTGCAACAAATTTCAAATCTGAAGAATGTTCGCATGTTTATTTTTGTTCTTACTTATTTCAAATAATATTATGTACATATGGTTTTAAAAAATATATTTAGCTGCTTAAGGAGTACTTTTATGAGCCTTCTTTAACATATTATACAGGATGTCTAAAAAGTCTTAGCAAATACGTTTGCTATTAGTAAAGACAGACCCACCAAATTTTAGGTGTATCTTCATGGTTAATAAATCTTTTTTTTATGTAATTTAACTTTTTCAACCCCAACGCTAGGAAGTTGGGGTTAAAAATTTTAAACGCAATCCTATGCTGCGTGGTACCTCATTTTAAATGTCTTCAAAAAAAAAAAGATTTTACCGAATATCCGAGGTCCGTATCTTAATTCGTTTTTAAATGGCGACCCATTAAAAATCATGAAATTAAATATCTTTATTTCTCTTATTGTTTCAAAAGTTGTTCAAAATGACCACCTAGAACTTCTTGGCAGTAATAAGGTGGATTTTGGAACTCACTTCTCAGATTTTCGAGGATGGCAGGTGTTACTTCTTAATAGAGTTCCAAAATCGACTATATTACTGCCAATAACTTCATGGTGGTCATTTGAAACAAGTTTTAAAGTAATGAAAGAAATAAAGATACTTCAATTTTTACATTTAGATTCACTCAGAAGGTTTAGGATTTAGTATTGGTTTAAATTAAGATCTAGTTGATCATCTATGTTTTGACAGGTATTTGTCCTGTCGTTGTTAATAAGTCGTCATTAACTTATTAAATATTCTGATATTTCAGCAATTTGCTTGTTTCCAAACAATATTCCTCTTGGAACGGGTTGCTAGAATGAATTTAGCTCTGTCATTGTCGAAAGTACGTACTAAAATTGCACATTTCTTTATAAATTTGCGAAAAATCTCAAAAACAAATTAATGGTATAAAACGTCTTA
Source organism: Philopedon plagiatum (assembly GCA_963971165.1). Classification (NCBI taxonomy): domain Eukaryota; kingdom Metazoa; phylum Arthropoda; class Insecta; order Coleoptera; family Curculionidae; genus Philopedon; species Philopedon plagiatum. The sequence continues at coordinate 123,463,592 of OZ020189.1, read as the reverse complement.
TTCTTACACTTGTCAGTTTAAAACATTTTAGTTGTCAAATTAGACCAGACTAGCTCCGGGGAATCTGGCCGTTAATTTTTTTTTCGCGATTTTTAATATTTATAGGCTTGCCATTTAAAGACGAATTAAGATACGGACCTCGGGTTTGCGGTAAAATGTGTCTGTTTTGAGGACCTTTAAAATGAAGTACCACGCGGCATAGGGTTGCATTTCAAATTCTTGACATCAACTCCCTAGCATCACCCTTCAAGGAGGTTGAAAAAGCTAAATTACATAAAAAGTAGATTTATTAATCAATAAGATACACCTAAAATCTGGTGTCTCTATATTTACTTATAACAAAGATATTTGCCCATACTAGACTTTTCGGACAACCTGTATAACTTAATTTTTTCTTTGTTTGTTTAAGTTCGTGTTGTGTGAAAACATGCCGTTTTTAATTATACTTATGTTTGTTGCTTTGTTTTAATTCTATTTGTGAGACTTTATTTTACTTTTATGGTTATCTCAAATAAAACAATTTGTAAAGGGTAGTTAAAAATGTTTTGGTGCTACCCCCAGGGAAAAAATTATCGACACCCTTGCAGTATAGATTCCTAAAAATGAGATAAAACAAGTCATTAAAGAAACTGATATTTTTATTTATGCGTTTTCTTTCAATTCGATTGTCGCAAAAATTCGACAGACGAGACGCAATTTTACGTAGCGCGGTTTATTTAAAGGTAAAAAATTATTAACTGACTTCTTTAATCAAATATACGTCTTTTTATGTGTTTACGATGGAAAGCTATTGGTTTTTCGTACTATGAGCACTATACAATGTTAAAAAACAGAAATAATAGTAATGGCAGCTGAATAAACAATAAAATGAAATCTTTAGTGTTCATAAAAATTTCAATACAAATTCTGCTGCAAAAAATTCAATTTTCCCAATAATGTGCTAGTTTCAAATATTAAAATGCAATCAATTTAAATTGGACATAATTGAAACAAAAGCTCTACCTATCATATCCCAATTTAGCTGCCTCCAAATTTGGTTTAACAATTTTAAAAACTGTTTTAGACATATAAGTTTAAACATTAATAACTTTAATATGTTTACATGACTGTCTCCTGATGAGACCGGTCTTGTTTGACGGTTTCTAAACTTCTTTTTCCTTAAATCGTTCTTGGCCCAAATCATCACAGGAGAGCAGTAAACATTTAAATATAATCTTGTTTAAAATATATTTTAGCATTTTTTTTTTGGGCCCTTGACATAACTCTTAACTTATGGGCTTCTGGCCCGCCTAACGGAAAAACGGCTCGTGCGATAATTTTATCTTATCTGCTGACTCATTTTAGTACGTACACATTACAATAAATTCCCCAAGGTATTCTTAGTTTCCTATTCTTTAGGTTCCTATAAGTGCCTTTGTAATTCCAATGGAACAAAACTTGCTGCTGATGAACACACATGTGCCGATGTGAACGAATGTACAGAAGGAATTTCAGGATGCTCGCATAGTTGCATAAACGTTCATGGAAAATCTTTCTGCACCTGTCCTAATGGAATGGAGCTTGAAGATGATTGGAGAACTTGCAAAGGTAAATGCGTAGTGGAAATAAATTTCATAACAAAAAGTTTTCTTTTTTGAAGGATTTTTAGTTCAATTAGTTGATTTTATGGGTGCTATCTACCAATATTTACCAAGGCATATTATTTCGGTTTATGGTAGATAAAGTAGAATTTCTGAAGTTAAAAATATATAAATTTCTTTTTTTATCAGACATAATGAGTTAAGTCTGGGCTCATTTAAGTATCTATATCTAAAATTCGGTGTTGTCTCATGCTTACTTGGAAAAATAATTTTAAAATTAACATCGCGTATTTCCAATGATATAATCAAATTAGGAAGTTTCCATTTTTTTCATTTTCTCTTAATAAATAGTCCTAAAAATGTAAAAAAACATATGTATTTTTTTTTTTAATTATCTGTAGAAATAAAAAGTTATCGTCCTTCAAAGGCTGAGATGCTACGCTCACGTTGGCTGAGGCTCGATGACGTCAAAATACACAACGCCGTCAACAGCGGAATAGGCGCCCGTTTAATCTTTAGTGTGATTCTTACCGGACAGGATCCAAGTAAACACGCGAAAGCAGCAGCGGGCAGCTAGCCCGGCGACCATGGGGCGACAGAGTTCTGTATTTTGACGTCACGGCCGATAAAAGCCGCGCGCGAAGTTATTAAATAAGAAATTGAATAAGTTCGTCAATTTTGAAGATATCGAGATAATTTTTTTTTGTTTGACAAGTTAAGGGAAAGACTATTAAATGATGTTGAAGTTACTCGATATTTCTGACATAGGAATCTTCCTAATTATAAAAATACTACTCCTTTATACAAAACTACTATTAAAGCTAAAATTATATAAAAAATGTAAAGACATTAAACATGCAATATTTTATTGACCGATGAATTTACCGTTATAAATGAAGTTATTTCACAAACATAATCTATGAAATACGCGTTGGTAAAATACATATCTTTAACTGCACACATTTTTAAATTTTATTGACAAATTGTATTGTATGAACATAATATATTAAAATCTAGTCGTACTTCGATAGGACCTCGACGGTCAATCCAACAGGGGGGTAAACAGTGTACAAAGATTCCCTTACGTTTCTGCTAAATTGGGGGGGGGGGGTGTCCGCACCATCCTGGAAACTTCTAATTCTAATTCTTGAATACTTGAAGAGAATCCTGATGAATTTGACATGGACCCAGCTTTCCAACAAAATGGTGAGCCCCCCCTCCTTTAGTAGAAACGTAAGGCAATATTTGGCCACCGTTTACACCGATTGATCGTCGAGGTCCTACCGAATGGCCTGCCAGGTCATCCAATTAAATACCCTTGGACTTTTTTATGGGGCTATCTAAAACAAAAGTGTATGTAACATAGCCGACAAAAATAGTCAATACAAATCATAGTTTGATTGTTAACAAGTCATTATAATACTACTTGTAGTTGATTGAAGACACTTAAAAGTAATACATTTAATACCCACTTCCAGAAAAGAACTTCGAAAAGAACAAAATTGTATGGGTACAAAATTTTAATTTAAAATACATATTTTTATGCATATACCAACACTAAGTTTAGTAACGAATCTTCTTCATACGTTAACATAAGATATTTTGACTGAAAACAATAATATACTCGTACTTGTATTGATCTATCAGCATTAATAATTTTAGCATGTATAGTTTTTCTGCTCTTATTATTTCGTTCGTTTTTACTGGTGGACAATTCAAATTCATTGATTTCTATTTCGCCATTCGTCGGTTGTATCTATATATATTTTCTTATCAAATGCTATCTTCTTTGTTTACATACTTCCTAATTAATATAACCTGTGTAATTTATTTAATAAATTAATAAAGTAAGTCGATATGTAAAAATATAGATTTTTTTATACTGGTGTGTTATGTGACATTTTCGCTAGTATATATTCTTCTTATTCGCTCTCTTCTTTGTTTTCATCTTTTCTGACCTTTACATGGGACCGACGCGCGACGGTCCTAGTAAAAGCTCTCGGCCCTAAATTTTTCACCCGTTAAACCTTTTTTATTTATATCATTCTTGACTCCATCCATCCATCTATGTTTTAATCTTCTTCTACCTCTCTGCTATATAATAATTATTTCTTTTTATCTGGCCTGTACCGTCTTCACCCTATAACTTTTTAGATATTTCTACATTCTTTCGTTTCAAACTTAGTCTCTTTTTGTTACCACATATCACCTCTTAAAATTATCATTTCTATCACAGCTAGCCTCCTTCCAAGTAATTGGTTTATAAGCCATATTTCCGTTTCATGCCCGCAACTTCGTCCGCATGGTATAGGTGATAATAGTGTAGTTTTGGTGTCATGATTATGAATACATGAGTTGTGTTAGGTTGGAATGTGTAAACAAGGCCCTTTCCAATGATATCCATAATTAAATTACAAACTTTGAGCCTCCATTTCACCCCCTTAGGGGTTGATTTCTAAAAAGTTATAAAACATGTATTTATTTTTAGAGTACTTTCACGTAATTTCAAGGTAATAGAACCGTATATCAACCCCATTTCACCCCTTTAGGGGTTGATTGATTGAAAACTGTAAAACATTTATTTTTAAGATTCCTTCTATGACGCTTCGAGTTAATAGGACCATCTAATATTTTTTCTCAATACAAAGTTTGAACCCCTGTTTCACCTCTTAAGGGTTGAATTTTGAAAAATCCCTTCTTTAGTAGATGCATACGTTGTATTAGAAACCTCTGTGCAAAACTTCACTAGACCTAGCGGTGTGGCCTGCGGGTTGATCAGTCCGTCAGTCAGTCAGTTTCTTCTTTTATATGTAGGGATTACAGGTCTAATATAGTCTTTCTCGCGCTGATTTTACGGTCGCACTCTTCCAACTCCCGCTTGCATTCTGCGTACTACCTTTAAGTTCAACTTACCGTACCGTCTTCTGTGATGGTGGAACCTAAATATTCCTACTTATTTAGCTTTTATTCTTGCATGCTTGCTTCTTCTCTTTCTTCTCCATTGAGCTTCATTTTTTCTTCCTACTGATTTAGTGTTTTGCTAAGCTCTCTACCATCCTTCTGACTTTCTTTCAACATCTTTCCAGTAATGCTACATGTTGCAGTATCGTCCGCAAACATCATGCACCAATAGGCTTCATTTCTTACTTTCAAGACCATGACATCCATGAAAAAGTTAAATACATATGGGCTGAAGGTCGAACCCTGGTGCAGGCCAATCATAACTAGCTTCTATTGAATACCAACAGAAATTTTTGAAATATGCACAAAAACACATGGAATCTTCAACACAGCAAAAATTATTATGATTTCTCAATGTTTTATTTTAATGTTAATTTTAAAAACTGATAATAACCACTAAAAATATTGAAATTTAATTAGCAGAAGCAGAAAATCTTCAAAATACTTAAGTTCGTTTTCAGATATTGATGAATGTAACGAACCGGACTCTAAATCTTTATGCCCATATGGATGTGTGAACGTAATAGGATCCTTCTATTGTTTACCTTTTGAAGAACAATATCAATCCGATGAACCTGAACAAAACAATGAAACCAATACCGAAGAAGATTATGAAGATGATTACGAGGACGAAGATTATGAAGGTAATTAATTATTATGTGCATAAATTACAAGCGTCCCGTTTTAGGTACTAGATATTGTGTTTAAGGTAAGGAATTGTTAGTAAAATGGGTAGAATATTCTAATAAATTTGCACAGTGGATTATTTTAGTAAAAAAGAGATATTTTTCTATTGTTTATTTTTGTTCTTCAGTCATAAACGAAGATGTCTTTAAAGGTGGTTGTATTGTACAGAAATATTTGAATCTTTTACTTTTAATTTTTTTTTTTTTTTTGCTTTTACTCTGAACCATAATTTTCTATGCCAGCTAGTCATTATTAAGGTTGTTAGAGTTTATTCTTAAAACATAATCTAAGATTTTATAATAATTAATTTAACAGCTTGTTACAGCTTATTTATTTATTTTCTTAATTTTTTGGTGTTACTATCTCTTTCTACAGACTTTTCCACTACACTTAACAAGAAAATTTGCAATCCATCTTTAATTTTTCTTCCATTAAAATAGTTTTAAGTAATGAACCCGTATATAAATAGGATTTATAAGGTAGTATAAAGCAACACCATTTTCTTAAACATCGATATTTTAGGTGGAGAAGAATATCAAGAAGAAAATTATAATGAATATGAAGAAAACGGAAAACAAGACACTAAGAAGGAAATGACAACAGATTTAGATGAAAATGAAAATAAAGATGCCAAAGCCGCTTTAATAGAAAGCATTAAAAAAGCAAAAAGCAATAAAAGTGAGAATAAGGAAACTGTTGAAACGAAAAAAAGCGCAACAACCGAAAAAGCCAACGACAGTGAAGAATACGAAGAAGGGTATGACGAAGATTTCGAAGAAAATGAAAATTCAAAGCAGCTAGTTGTAGAAGGTAAAGTAATTTAGTTTTACTTTTTAAAACTTGTTGAGTGACATGAAAAAGGAATAATTTTTTTTTAATAAATGAAGTTAACCAACATTTTAAACACAGATCGTTTGTGTGTATCTTTGTAATAATTAATATACTAACCGAGCAACATGAATGTTGTTCCTGCTGCAAGTAAAGCAAGTGAAACCCATTAAAACAAATGTCTAAAACACATTAGGAACCATTTTTTTTAAATATATTCTGTAATGATTACTAATAATATTATTATAGATAACAAACCAGAGATATCTACGACAGAAAGCAGTAACTCTGAAGTTATACACGAAATAGAAAACAAAGAAACTCTTGATGAAAATACTAAGAACAATATTGTAAAAATAGCTTTAGTTGAAAAGCCTGAAAATAATCAGGAGCATCTCAGTTCTCACAAACATACCGAAAAAAACGAAAACGAAACAGAAAACAAAGAAACTACTAATTACAAGACTGACAACAATATTGGTGAGATAAATTTAGTTAAAGAAAGTGAAACTGATCAGGAGAACCTAAATGGTAACAGAGACACCGACAAAGACGAAAGCTTAATTATTATAGAAAAAACCAGAGAAGATCAAAAAAATGGCACAACTGAGGAGTATGATGAGGATTATGATGAAGAGTATGATGAAGATTATGAAGAAGAAGATAATGAAGATCAAGGAAATGACAATAAATCGGATACTAGTCAAACGGTAATTTCTTTATTTATTAAAATATTTTTTTATATTTAGAATTTACCTTAGTCTGGTCTTTTAACCTTATTTGTAACTACTTTATCTACTCAAAACAAAAATGTGCTGCATCGGTTTTTGCTGTCATATTACTTTAAACAAATTTAACGCACTGGCATGCATAATCTACAAATTAAAACAAGTTTTATTTAGTTATTAAAGGAAATATCACATTTACAGCAAAATGTTAGTTTAATAAGAAGGTCACTTTACGCACATGATTTTAAGAAAAAAATCTATTGTAGGACCATAACCACATTTTTGACCTGAATTAATTTACTGTCTCTCTGTCTATTCGTCAGTCAGATAGTCGTAGCCTTTTAGCTTCTAGGCTGCTTTACTCAGAATTCTGAAATTTGGCACAGGGATTAAAACATATGCAAAAAATAAAAGATAAATATGTTGATTTTTTTGGCACTTTCTGAGAGATTGAAGAAGCACCAAAAATTTTGGGCCATATGTATAATAAGGTCTATATTTAAAAAAAAATTACCAACCGTTTTTAAACCGATCGGGTCGTATTTGGTTGTAGCATAATTATGAAAAGAACTTTTAGATGACTCCTCTGTAATTTTAAGAACAGCCCGAGAGAGTAACAGCCCGAATCTGTCATAAAACTATTTTACAGGAAAATAATAAGAACGCAAAAACTAATAAAGATACTGCCACAGACAGAAGGGTTTTAACTGAAGGTGAAGGGATTGCTATAACGACTGGAGGCAGTTTCCAATTGCCAAATCCGACAGAGTCCATCGAACAAGGTACTTGTTAAAAGTAATCAAATCCATATTTAAGGAATTACTGAATCTTTTACTCATAAAAATCAACATTTTAACAATGCACGTTACTAAAAAGGCGTAGTCTTAAAGAGTACGCTCTATTTAGTATTATTGGAAAACAATTCCTTTTTTAATTAAGAATTGCCACCCCTTGGGACATTTTAAATAGGCATAGTACCATTTACGTACCTGTGTAGTATCTTAAAATTAGAATGAAAAAGATATAATATATTGTGTTTGTGTATGTATAAATATTTTGTGTAGCAGCAAAACATCAATCTTGAATTTTGTTTTGGATTCCCGCAGAACTTCTTATATCAGTGCAGTGCAATGTCCTTTTTCCAACATTCTAGCTTACATGACTTGGAAAAACCTAAAATCAATTTTAAATGTAGACATCTATGTTCATTAACATTTTTCTGTTAAATATATATCTATACTTTTTCTTTTTTGGAGACAGTTACATCAGAAGCAGAGGCTACAGAGCCAATTAGGAAAAATAACGAACATTATCATGACGAACATGAAGGTAATAACGGTATTCCAACACTTGTTGCCGCCACAAGTGACAATAAGTCTAAAACAACAGATGAAGAAGGTAAATATTACTTGTTACTGTACGTATAGAGATTTAATTGGTTAGCAAATATGCAAAAAAATTTACAAATATACAAATAATTCTAGCCTCATAAAGAAATTTATATCTAATTAATAGTTTAGTTTTGTCATGATGGTTGACATCAAAAAATCATGACCGTATTTAAAAAAATTAGGTTTATGATCGCTGTCCAAAGACGAAACGTCGAATGAAAAAATTGATAACGTAATCTTCAAGTTCATTAAAAGTTGATGTGAAAAAGGTTTATTAGTTTTACCCTATTTTTCATATTAACGCCAAAAAAAATTAAATTAAAAATTGGAAAATTTAGTTTTTTCAAAATAACTCGAAAATGAAAAACCGTCTAAATAATTTCGGAACATCATTTTAACGAGATCCCCATACTTGCTCACCTTCTCTTGGACACCGTATATATATATATATATATATATATATATATATATATATATATATATATATATATATATATATATATAGTGCGTTTTTTTAACTCGGGACACGGGATCTGCACTGTAATTTTTTTTACTCCTGTTAACTTTTGTTCTACTAAAAATTCTGGGCCAAATCTCGACAGGTACATATTTTATGGTCTTCAATTCGGGTTAAATGTTTTTTTTTTAGCAATTCCATACCAGTTTCAGAAAAATCTATTATTTTTTGATGATAAATTACAGCTACAAAATTAATTTAAACAATGCATGGAACTGTAAAAATCAACTACCTGACATACAGAGGTTTTAAAAATTGCGTTTTACCAAAAAAGAAGTCGTTTTTTACATTTTTAGTAGCCTTTCTGGTAAAAATAAGTCTCTGTGGCGTCTATATTTTCAAGGTGATACTTATTATTTGTAACTTTTTGTTTTAAGCAGTAAGTGCCGAAATCTCTACCCAAAGAAAAATTGATGCCAAAATAGACGAAGCCTCCAGTGGGGAATTCGATAATGATAATAATGAAGAGTATGATGAAGAATATGACGAAGAAAATGAAGAGCTAGAAGGAACTCATAGTAAAGGAAGTAATATTGAAAAAAATTGCGATACTGGATATGAGTTAAGTGACGGGGAATGTATTGGTAAGTAGTCATTAACTCTAGTTGAAAAGAGATAGCATTTGACGTTAATGATTTAATAATTTTTTCTTTAAATTTTCCTACATATATGTTGAGTACTAAGACACAAGTAAAATATATAATTTTTTTCAATAGTACTTTTTCTTTGTGTTCTTAATTTTTGAGAGAAATCCAGCGAATAGCAAAACATTCAACTTGAAAAATTATAAAGTGTCCATCATTGCAAGTAAAACTACGTTAGTAGGTAGAAGCATTAGAACTTACGTTAGCAGTTTTGTTTTCTAGTTCTTCTAGTTACCCATACGACCTCACTAAGATCAATAATTGTTGCTTAAATGGCCTAACTCCTAATTTAAGTACGCATTCTTATAATATAGAGTCGTAGTAAGAAAATCGTGTATCTAATTCCATAGGAAACTGGCACTTAGACTGCAATTTTTGTTAGTCTACTTGTTTAAAACTGTCTCAAATTAAGAAACTATTTTATCCTGTGGTGATTACGATAAAGCAATTTTCGCAAATTTAAACCTCACAATTAAATTATTTATTACAGATGTAAATGAATGTGAAACCGGCGAAAACACTTGTTCTCATACGTGTGAAAATACTATAGGAAGCTACATATGCAAGTGTCCCGAAGGATATGAAATATCACCAACCAATACTACTCAGTGTATTGACGTGGATGATTGTTTAAACAACCCATGTTCCCATATCTGTATAAATACTGCCGGTAAGTTAAAATTATTGTTATAATTAAGAAGGTTTAGCCAACGTGGCGGTTAAAATCCCTGGCCTGGAGTGAACTATCTACTAGATAGATAGATCATTTTTGGGATGGCAATTAAGTCTTATTCTTATTCACTACGGCATTTCCTGATCTATTGTGATTCAATTTACTGTATACCACTTTACTTGCTTGTGTCCACCGAACTCACTAAGGGCCGATGCACAGTCCCATACTAGTCTAGAGTTTACCTGTGTGGAATCCAGCGTTTTCAATGCTGCTTGGCTATCTAAGAAAATAACGATGGACCGGCTGTTACTGCTTGGTCCACAAATTTCTCCTACTCAGTGCTGTATTGCTGCCACTTCAATTTGAAAAACTGTTGAGTTTTTAGTTAGACTTTTTGGGATTGTGAGCCTAGGTCTTTGTCCGAAGATGCCTGCTCCGACCCCCTCTTCCGTCTTCGAGCTATCTGTATACCATACTGAATCCGCATTGCAGGGTGGACACTTCTCCCAGTCTTTCCGCTGTGGTACACTTATGTTGTATTTTTTTGTTAAAGTTGTACTTGCTGTGTATGAGGTCACTTGGCATTCCTGTTATTGGATCTGCTCTAAGCTCCTTCTCCAACTTCTTGTAATCCACCCCATGCGCTCGGTCTCCTTGCATAAGTTAGTTACTGACCTCGCCTCTGTCTGTATAAATATGGTATGGTGGTAAAAGTTTAGTAAGACTTCCATGGCAGCTGTTGGCGTAGTTTTCATGGCCCCTGTGACACAGAGACATCATAGTCTTTGTATGCTACTCAATAGCCTTATCGCACCTTGCTGCTGTCTTTGGCCACCAAACTACGGACCCACAGGTTATCTTGGGGGTCTTATGACCCTTGTGTATAACCATAGGGTAATTTTTCCACAGATCCTTCTGCATCCGCCTAGGGCAATTGACGCCTTTTTTGTGGTTTTTACGATGTGGGTATTCCATATGAGTTTTTGATCGAAGATTACACAGTATTTTATTTCTTTAACCAAAGGTATTTCGTTGCCCCCAAGCACTGGTGGTTTTATGAAGGCCCGTTTTTTTGTGAAAACGACAACCTGACTTCTTTGGGCATTGACTGACAGTCGCTTCTGTTTACACCAGTTGTCTACCACGTGAACTATCTACTAGGAGTGAGATGTAAAGGACCCGGTGAGGCCTAAGCATTTAAGATCATTTGGTCACCACTTGGTGTCCATTCTTTATTCATTTAAGCATTGAATGTGTACAATCTTAAACTCCAATCTAGAGTGATCTAACACTTTGACAGGAATTTTATTACGAAACCTGTCAGCTAAAGCATTTGCTCAACGAACTTATGTTGTGCTTATATTTAAAAATGGTGTTTGTTTCTAATATTTCGGCATTCATTTTTGGCAGTCTATGTATAAAGAATCACAGGCGAAATTTATCTTAATCTCTAGCATTAAATTATCTAAGTTTTTTTTAAGTTATCCTAGCTCCCTAGGATCCCTAGTTTTCAACTCAAAGGTAAACCATATGCAGAAATGCTAATGAAGATTCATATTATTTTATTAGGAAGTTTTGAATGCCAATGCCCAGACGGACTTTTGCTGATTGACTCCACGCACTGTGCAGACCTTTCCTGTTCTCACACCAGTACAAAGATCAATGGAGTTTTTCAATGTACATGTCCTCTTGGCTTTGTTTTGGGGTAAGCTTGTAAAGAAAAATATATAAATAAAAAAAATACTCATTCTAAGTAAGTATAAATTCACCTGACAAATACTTATTTCTTTAAATGCGTCAACCTCATTGCAAAAGTATTTGATATTAAATAATTTTTTTTAATAACTGATATTAACCAGAACGGATCAGAGAACATGTGAAGATATAGATGAGTGCATTTTGGAAAACCACTGTTCACATTTCTGCAATAACACAGTGGGGTCCTTTGAGTGCAGTTGTCCATCCGGTTTAAAACTTGACAAAGACGAGCGGCACTGTATTGACATTGATGAGTGTGTGGAGAATCCCTCGTGTCCTCTAACGTGTGAAAATACACCCGGAAGTTTTAGGTAAGTAGGGTACATGATCTATTTAGAATGAATAGTGGTAATGTTCCAACCTGGGTAATGTTCAAAATTGAAAATTTTTGATCCTCATTAAAATGGGATATAATGGGATTGTCTTTTTGTGGCAGATGTCTTTGTGAAGAAGGATACATGTACGATAGTGAATCAAACAGTTGTGTGGATATTAACGAATGTGATGCAGATCTAAACTTCAATGAATGTGAACAACTTTGTGTTAATTATGATGGTGGATTTGAATGTGACTGCAATCCAGGTTACGTACTTTCAGAAGATAATTATAAATGCGAGGATATTGACGAATGTCAAAAAGAGAACGGCTTTTGCAGTCAAATTTGTGAAAACTTACCAGGCTCATTTGCTTGTTTGTAAGTACCATAGAATAAAACAACTATATTTAAAAAAAAATATTTTTTAGGATTCATTACCACTTGATATACTATTTTACTGTGTATTTATTACCTTGCCTTCTTAGGTGTAAGGAAAACTACCATTTAGACACTGACAACAAAACATGCCTTGTAAATAATCCATGTTTGGAAAATAATGGAGGTTGCTCGCACGAATGTATTAACGAAGACGGCATTGCCGTGTGCAAGTGTCCAAAAGATCAAGTTCTCGAAGACAAAGACTGTTTTAAAGTTGATCCATGTGTTGAAAGTAATGGTGGATGTTCTCATATTTGTTATAATGCTAACGGCAAGGCAGCGTGCAAATGTCCAGAAGGTATATAAAACAATATTTTGAAAAGACGCTTTTTGTTAAACACAATTTTCATTTGAGAAAAATTATCTTTAATAAAATTGGTGCCATAGTGTTTGCCTTGGACTAATTAAACAAATATAATAATTTAGATATTTTTACAGGATATACTTTAGAAGACTCTACTTGCTCAAAAATTAACGACTGCCTTATAAACAATGGTAACTGCTCAGATTTCTGTGAATTTTTGGAAAATGCAGTAAAATGTAGTTGTCCAGAGCATCATACTTTAGTTAATCAGACACACTGTATTGAAGAAAACCCATGCAATAAAAGCAATGGCGGTTGTTCTCATGTCTGTACTTTTGAAAATCACCGAGTCATATGCTCTTGTCCAGAGACGCATGATATACACAATGAAACACACTGTATAGAGAAGAATCCGTGTTTGATTGAAAACGGTGGTTGCTCTCATACTTGCAATTTTGTAAAAGGTAAGAAATAATTTACAATGTAGGTAGCAAAAATCAGTAAGAAATGTACCAAAAAACAATATAATTAATTTTGCGTTACTAGTGACATAATTTGTAACTAATTTGAAAATAAACCATTAATTCATTTAATAAGTTCAAACTACCTACTTCGATTTGGGTATCGATCGCCCAGGGTTTCGTTGACCTCTCTGTAATCTACCATAATCCCACTTTTTTCTTGTTCACTCATTTTTTAAATATAATTCAAATTTTAACTTTAATACGAGTATATTAGGGAACATTTGTCAGTATCCTTAATTTCTGATATAATTTTATAAAATTCATGTGATTTGTTTTTTGTTTATGTAGTTCTTATATTATGTTTTCATTTCAACATATTCTCTATTAGGCATTTGGTCAAAAAAAAAATGTTGGTACCATTTTTCAGTGGCGGCTGATGAAATTTTAAAGTTGTATATCCCTGTTGCTACTTACGGGACCGATGCCAAGTTCATGGGTATTGATAGTGAGCCTACTAGGAATGTTTTGATAAAGAAAAAAAAAGATTTTGTAATATGCGAAAAAAGTTGAATTTTGCCCTGGCGTATCCTGGGGAAAAAATGAACACGTTTAGGTATTTTATTTATTATTTTTTATAAACAAATTCTGCATCATTTTGTTGACAATTTTTAAGTTTTAAGAGAAAAAATGTGTTACTTAGTAGAAAGTTATAGTCATTTAAATTTTTTTTACCTAAAATATAATTTAAAAAACAATCAAATGACTATAACTTTCTACTCCAGAGCTGGGCAAACTACTTGAAGAAAGAAGTGGAGTATAACTACTGACTACTTCTTCAAAAAAGTAGTTAGGCTACTAATATTTAACTTCTTTTTTAACTACAAACTAAACATATACAATTGTGACTCAAAAATCCATGTACATAGCCGTACTTACAAAAATGATTAAAAAAAGGATTTGAACCTATAACATGAAATAAAAAAATTCAAAATAAAATAAAAAAAAACTTTTTATTATTTAAACTTTATTTTGAAGTTAAGCGTCCATTGACTTAAATTTAAACATAAATTATTAACACAGTTACTTTTTGATACAAAACTAAAACATATTAGGTAACAGGAATAGGAGGTATTTAAAAAAATTTTTAAAAATAATTTTTTGAAAACTTTCAAAATCTGCAAATTCTATATTAGGTTTGCCTGTCGCTGATTGGACTGGAAACGTCAGACAAAAAATTACCGAGAACTTGTTCTAACGAGATTTTTGGCACGCGTCGACGTAGGTACACGTAATGTAATGACGTAATATAGGGAAGTATGTAGTTAAATATTTTTAAAAGTAGTTAAATCACACAAAATTAATTAAAAGAGGTACTTGAAGTAGTTAGCAGTGAGTAGTTAACTACTTTTTGCGAATATTTTATGCAGACTTAAAATAATCGAGTATAACTACTAGGGGCAAAAAGTAGTAAGAATACAACTACTTTTACAGAAAAAGTAGTTGACTACGTAGTTAACTACTCTTGTAGTTAACTACTGCCCAGTTCTGCTACTAACACATGTTTTTCTTAAAATTGAAAAATTGTCAACAAAATGATGTAAAATTTGTTTAGAAAAAACAATAAATAAAATACCTGAACGTGTTCATTTTTCCCATGCAAGGTAGGCCAGGGCAAAATTTAACTTTTTTTCGCAAATTACAATTTTTTTTTCGTCCAAAACAGTTCTAGTAGGCTCACTATCAAAACTCCTGAACTTGGCATGGGTCCTGTAAGTAGCAACAGAGATATGCAACTTTAAAATTTCACCAGCCGCCACTGCTATTTTTATACTTGTTTATAGGCGAGACGACTTGCAGTTGTCCTAGTAACTATTACTTAGAAGGAAAAGAATGCTACAAAATAGACCCCTGCCTTGTAAATAACGGTGGTTGTTCTCACGATTGTTTCTCCGATGAAGATGGAAATGTCAAATGTAGTTGCCCAGAAAATTATTTGTTAAACGACACTAAAAGTTGCATTTTAAAGGATTTATGTCAAGAGAATAATGGCGGATGTAGTCATCTGTGCGATTTTTCGAGTCAAAAAGTGGTTTGCTCATGCCCCTCAGGTTTTAGTCTGACAAGTCCAACCACCTGTAAGAAGGTCAGTAGCTATTATATAGTTTTCAAGAAGCTAAAATTAAACCCGATAAACCATCATTCATTAATTCATAAAAGAAGATTTTCTAAAAGTTATTTTTATATAAAAAATAATAAACTGATCGAAATAAAAATTTTCTTTTTTATGTTCCCTTATCTTCGAAAAAAAAAATGTTTATACGCATCCAAAATTGTACCAAAGAAATCATATCGATAAAAATAAGCAAGGTGGAATTTTGTTTCTATATTATGGACTTCATTTCTGTTTTACCGTTGCTTAGTGATTCCTGTAATAATTGTGATTATTCTATGTTTCACAATATGAATAGGCGTCATTTAACTGAAGACTAAGCTTATCAAACCATTGGGTTGCTACTTGGAGGTGCACGACAAATTGATGAGGCTAATCGTTTTAATGTTTCTCAAAATGTGATTTCCCGTCTGAGCTACCAATTTAGTGGAACTGGAACAGTCAGGGAAAGGGCCAAGAAAAGGCAGGCCAAGGTCAATGAATGTCAGGGAAGACAGATTAATAGTCAGAGAGATTAGGATGTAGCCTTCGAGAAACTGCAACGTTCTTGAGTCAGGACCTTTTTGCTGCCAGCAGAGTTCGTACAACCCCGTGAACTGTCTTAAATCGTTTAAGTGAGGCAGGTCTACATTGCTTTAGGCCTATAAGGCGACCTCCTTTGACTGCAGACCATAGCTCAACGTTTGCTTTGGTGCAATGAACGGAGAAACTGGCGTGATGAGTGGAAGATCGTGATGTTTACAGATAAGAGCCGCTTTTGTCTTCGTGATGAAAGACGTACAGTTCGAGTCTGGAGACCGCCCAGCTCACGAGATAATGACCTATATATCTAAGAAGTACATCCGTTCGGAGGTGGCGGTGCGATGGTATGGGGTAGAATTTTTTACGAAGGCCGAACGGAGTTGCTTGTTTGTGAACGACAGGTTAAATTTATGCCCGAGACATCGTTAGCAACATAGTAAATGATTACCGTTGGAATTTGAAGCCCGATTTCACATTATTAGATGATAACGCTCGCCCACATAGAGCCAGGGTATGTTTAGAACAGCCAGCATTGGATGAAATTGATAATTTGTCGTTAGCTCCAATCTCTTCAGATCTAAACTATACTGAACATATCTAGGACATGCTTGGAAGAGCAGTAATTGGTCGTCAGCCGCCTCTTTGTGGCGTAAGGACACACGCAAATTCTTCCGGATTTATGGAATGCCTTAGGCCAAAATGAGTTAAATCACTTAATTCTAAGTATGCCTCGACGAGTCCAAGCGGTTATAGACAACAAAGGTGGAATTACTCGCTATTAAATCATTTTTAATTTTCAAAAACGTTTTCTGTTTTGTTACATATTAGAAAAACATATTAAATTCTGAATCTAAAGATTTTTAAGTATGTGTTTTATTTCTAAAAATGATAAGGGAACATTGACGTGTGTCAACTTTTTTCCTGAACTTTTTTTATCAGAGAAACCACACAATATCCATAACTTATTTCGGTCAGTTTATAAAGTAAAATGATATATATATATATATATATATATATATATATATATATATATATATATATATATATATATATATATATATATATATATATATATACAGGGTGAGTCAAAAGTACTTTGACAAACTTCAGGAGGTGATTGCTGGCATTATTTTAAGGTGAAAAGTTTATATAAACAATGGTCCTTGGCGGCTTCCTTACGGAGATACAGGGTGTTGAAAAATTAAAAAAAAAATAAGAATTTCTAAGTAGCTTCTAAACGTTTTGAGCTCGTGTTATGAAATTCGGTGGATGAGATAAGCACCTAAGGACACTCATTTTAAAAGTATATCGCGTTCTTGAATTTAACCAGTGGCGTCGGTACGAAACTTTCATATAACATTTTTTGTGAAAACTATGCTACGCCACTGAATTATTTTATTTTAACTACCATTTTGTGAGGCCTTGCTTTATTTGAAACAAAAAAGTCTCTTGCGTGTTTTTCATACGGGGAACGGTTTAAAGGTAAATCATTATTTTATTCGGCTAAACAAATGTATTAAAAAAATATTTTAAATTGATCAAAAAAGTGTATTTTAAATTGATCCAAACATTCAGACATTATTAAAATAACAACTAATTTATTTAAATAAATAAGTAACAGTTATAAAATTGCCTTAAATAAATTGTTGGAAATGTCCCCCTCAGCCAAGATGGAGGCATCTAATTTTTCAACACCCTGTATCTCCGTAACGAAGCCGCCAAGGACCATTGTTTATATGAACTTTTCGCCTTAAAATAATGCCAGCAATCGCCTCCTGAAGTTTGTCAAAGTACTTTTGACTCACCCTGTATATATATAATTTATCAGCCTACACCAATTTTAAACTTAAATTGTTGTTTACATATGATTAGAAGAATTCAGATAAAATTTTAACGAGTTTTTTGTTCTCCAAGAAGGCTTTCAGTACAGACAAAAATATTCTTCAAAAATAAATTTGTTGTTGAATCAACATTATATTTTAAGTATTTACAAAGTTCATTACATATACAAAACTAGCAAGTTTCCAATAATGTTAGGAAACATTGTTTTAATTTCATTAAATTTTCTTTTGAACGCTGTGTATTTCAAAATTTTGAACAAGCTTCGTTTTTGTTCTAAAGCGATTCCCTTCAGAATCTACAATCTATTGATTTTACTTTCCTTATTTGGTAGAATCCTGAAAATCTTTAGGAGAGAAATTACCAGTGGTAATCTTTTTTTTTTATTTAATATTATTAATAAATAATGATTTTAGGTCAATGCTTGTGATATAAATAACGGTGGTTGTTCAGACTTTTGTGAAGACATTCGAGAAAGCCCTATATGCTCCTGTCCAGAAAAGTATGATTTAGGTCCTGACAATAAAACATGCGTTATAGGTAATAATTTACCCAACATATTATATACATGATAGAAATAGATATAGATAGCATTACGCTATATCGGTTATACCTAATATTTTCCATCCATTTAAACATTTTGCTCAGGCAAATGACGTGATGTATGGACACCAATACCGCGGAAAAGCAATGCCAGGGATACATGCTACTTTATGGATTATATATATATATATATATATATATATATATATATATATATATATATATATATATATATATATATATATATATATATATATATATACTTTATAAATTTTTCTTGGGTTTTTTTGGTTCAACAAAATTCAGTAAGTCTACCTCATATTTTTTATTTCAAACGTTTCGGCAACACTTTTGCCTTCATCAGTGTAATTTTTATTCATAAAAAGGTTATTTCCTATTGAAAGATAGGGTGGTCAAAATGACATAATATTTACAAAAAGACACCACATTTAAAAACTTTAAAAACGTTCTAAAATACATCCATACGAAACATAAACACATGAAGTTGAAACGGTACCGTTTCAACTTCATGTGTTTATGTTTCGTATGGATGTATTTTAGAACGTTTTTAACGTTTTTAAATGTGGTGTCTTTTTGTAAATATTATGTCATTTTGACCACCCTATCTTTCAATAGGAAATAACCTTTTTATGAATAAAAATTACACTGATGAAGGCAAAAGTGTTGCCGAAACGTTTGAAATAAAAAATATGAGGTAGACTTACTGAATTTTGTTGAACCAAAAAAACCCAAGAAAAATTTATAAAGAATATATTTGAATGGTTCAAGAATCTAGTATATTAGTATATATATATATATATATATATATATATATATATATATATATATATATATATATATATATATATATATATATATATATATATACTAATATACTAAAACGTCCTCCGGCGTCTTCCGACTCCCAGTCGCCATTGCTGTCTATTGTTCCACAGCTCTTCTTCTAGGCCTCTGTCTCTGATCTCCTTATCGATTCCTTCTCTCCAGCTCTTCCTTGGTCTTCCCCTCTTTCTCCTTCCTGCTGGCGTCCACGCCAGTATTTGCTTTGGCAGTCGCTCTTCAGCCATTCTTTGTACGTGCCCGTACCACTTGAGCTGTTTTGTTTTTATTTCGTCGGCTATGGTGTGTCGAACTCCCATGATTTCTCGTATTCTGGCGTTTGGGATCCTTTCAAGTTTCGATCTGCCCGCAGCGCGTCTCCAGAAGTCCATCTCCGTCGCCTCCAGAGTTTTTATTGCCTTTTCCTTGAGTTGCCATACTCCACTGCCATAAGTAACGATGCTTTTTACGATGGTATTGTATATGCGATGTTTATTATTTTTTGTGATTTTTTGGTCCCAGAGAATAGTATTCAGCATCGCTGTAGCTTTCCTTCCCTGAGTACTTCTGTCTTTAATGGCCTGGTCCAGGGTTCCATCGTTGGTAATATTCACGCCAAGGCCAAGGTATTTATATTTTAGGCAGTTCTTGACTTTTTGGCCATCTTCTAAAATTAGGTCTTGTTGGTTACCCCCAACACTCATATATTCCGTCTTTGCGATGTTCACTTCGAGGCCCCACTTCCTATACTCTTCGATAAGTTTTCGAGTCATATATTCGATGTCATCGTAGTCTTGTGCCGTCACTACCTGGTCATCTGCAAAACTAAGTGAATACATTGTGGACTGGTTAAGTGGGATACCCATATTTGAGCACTTCTGTTTCCATCTCCGCAGAGCTTTTTCTAGGTATATCTTGAAGAGTGTTGGTGATAGACAGCATCCCTGTTTCATACCTTTATTTGGGGTGAATCCAGCCGATATATTATTCCCCATTTTGACTTTTATATGGCAGTTTCTATATAGTTCCTGTACAGCGCAAATGAGATTTATATTAATGTTGGATGTAAGTAGGGCTTCCCATAACTTCACCAGTGGCACACTATCGTAGGCTTTTTTCAGATCCACAAATAGGAGGTGTATCTCTTTGTTAACTGCTGACATCTTCTCTAGGAGTTGTGTTATACCGAACAGATGGTCTACGGTTGATCTACCTGCCCGAAATCCGGCTTGTTCTTCGGCTTCGCTATCTTCATATTTCCGCTCTATTCTGTTATTCAGAATTTTGCCATAAATTCTGCCAATCGAGCTCATAACTGCAATACCCCTGTAATTGTCACAGCTTTCTTTACCACCTTTTTTGTAGATTGGTGTTAGGTACGACAGTTTCCATTCTTCTGGAATTTGTCCTGTGTTAATGCAGTTTTGGAACAGTACTGTTAAGTGTTCTAATAGTTTATCTGAGCTGTACTTGACGAGTTCTGTTGGGATGTTTCCGGGGCCGGGGGCTTTTCTGTTCTTCAGGTAGGTGCAGACATCTTTAACCTCTTTTCTGTTAATCCTAATAGGTGATGCAGATATTTGTATATTGTTACCCTTTTCGTTGTTTTCTTTGTAGTTAGATCGATTTTCGGTTAGTAGATCACTGAAATAGTTATCCCACTTATTAAGGGGTATAGGAGATATTATATCCTTTTCTTTATTTTGCCGCAAGGATTTCAGTAGCTTCCAGCTTTCAGTGCTTTTTGTACCCCCCAAATAGCAGTTGAGCCTATTACATCGTTTTTCCCATGACTCGTTCTTCCTCTGCACAATTTTCCTTCTAACTTGAGTTTGTGCTTCTCTGAAAATT
This sequence comes from Philopedon plagiatum, assembly GCA_963971165.1. Lineage (NCBI taxonomy): Eukaryota > Metazoa > Arthropoda > Insecta > Coleoptera > Curculionidae > Philopedon > Philopedon plagiatum. The sequence continues at coordinate 123,442,538 of OZ020189.1, read as the reverse complement.
GTCCTATTTTCTTGAGTTCTGCTATTGAGGTATATCTGGTATTTATGCTTTTTATTCTCTAAGTCTTTTTCGATATCTGTATCCCACCAATAAGGTCTTGGGGGCTTTCTTTCTTCGATATAACCTATTGCCTCCTTTGCTGCCTCCTCTATGCATCCTTTATGGATTATACAGTTATAATCATCTTTAACTAGGTACAAAAGTTTTAGAACATTTTCTTGATTTTCTGTACCACTCATAGTTTCCCTTTCCTTAGCCAGTTTTTTACAAGAAGATTTACTTAAAATTCCAATTGACCTCTTGTTTGATGTTTGGCAAAGTTAGGTATTCTGAATATGCCTTTTTTGTACTTTCTGTCACTAATTATCTGTGTACAGAAGAATCTTAGACTATTTAGAACAAATCGTGACGGTTACTCCCAAGATATATACAGAGCGGCAAATGTAACTGCATAAATTCGATAACAATTCAAGGAAAACTTTTTCGGAAAAACGCTCGGGCACGTGAACTTTTATTTCGAATTTTTCGTTTATTGACATTAAATTGATATATACAGGGTGACTCATGTAGGAGATATGATGTCATCGACGTTTTTTTTAAATGAAATACTCCATTTTTTATGGCATCATTAAATTCTACAGGAAATTCTGATCATATTTCATGAAGAATACCCCTACCTAAACTCTATTGTTTTCCAAATAAATTACATACCACACGGCATAGAGTTGCATTTTTGAACTGAAGTCCCTCGCGTCGCCCCTTAGAGGGGTTGAAAAAGTTAAATTACATAAAAAGTGCATTTATTATCCAATAAAATACACCTAAAAGTTGATGTATCTATCTTAACTCATTGCAAAGATATTTGCCTATATTAAGTTCTAAGTCGCGTTTTTCTGCAAATACTAAACACATTTTTTTACATTTTTAATAAATATTACCAATAAAAAGTCTAATAACTAGATATTTAATTATTTCAAACAAAAAGTTTTGTTATTTCTCCTACGAGCGTGCGGAAAAGTGCACTTTTCCACACTTGTGTATAAGAAACACTCTGTATAAATTGGTAATTTTATATTTTTTGTACAGAATACGAATTAATTAAATTGCAAAATTTCTTACGATTACGCCACCATTGTAATTTTATTTTATTTCTAATTAAGATTTTTACATTCCATGACTGTAATGCTCGTAGTTTATTGATACAATTATTGCCATAATCGGCAGAAAAATAAAATTAACCAAAAATTAATTTACTATCTGAAAGTTTTTAAACCAAAGTTACATTTCTTTTTTATTTTTTTTATAGGAGATGCCTGTTTAGATAACAACGGTGGTTGTTCCCATTTTTGTCAGAGCGAGGCCAATATTGCTAAATGCTACTGTCCCGATCATTACGATTTGGTTGATGATAAGGAATGCATCAAAATTAATCCATGTCTTATTAATAATGGCGGGTAACTATCATAAATTAGCTTGTGATACTGTGCCGCATTTACGGCATTAAGTTATAATTCAGATACGTATAATTCATTATAAGCTGCTCAGCAAAATTAACGCACCACCAGAATTAAGTTATAATTTAGATACGTATTATAAGCTGCCCAGCAAAATTAACGCACCACCAGAAATTTGCCACCAATTTGATGTAAACTATTTTCTGAACCTCTGTGTGCGTCACTTATTCTTTTCTTTAATGAAATTTCAATTGAAATTTATAGCTCAAAAACTTTGTATTTTATTATCTTTATAGATACTTAAGTGGATAAGTACTATTAAATTAACACAGTAAATTAGCTAATCAGAAAAAACACACATCTGCCTCTAGTTCTAACTTACTTAATATCGGCGGGGCATACTTGAAATTAAATTTCTAATTTGATTTTGATGAGTTTTATTTCAGATCTCAAAAACCATTACTTTTGTCATTAAATGTGGCAGGAGAGGGCTGCCGCTCTGTTAATTTGCTGCCAAGAAGACCTTACAAATGCTCAATTGTGTTGAGATCAGGTCTGTGCGGTGGCCATTTCATGGTTTTAATATTTACTCCACCAGCCCCAGCCTGCCGCTACTTTCCACAACATAGAATTAATGGTTGTTTAGATCTGGAACCCAACCTAAGCGGAAGAAGTGCTAACGAAGTCATTCCAAAAAAAAAAAAAAAACAGGAATATATCCAGAACTCCTACGAAGGATATGAAAAAACAAGAGGATAAAATCGTTTCGCTATCAGAGCTATTTAAAGAAATTTGAAAAGATATAAAGGAAACAAAACCAATGTACCCTACAAGAAGAAATGAAAGAAATCAAGAGGGAAAATGAGAAATTAAAACAAGAGAATAAAGAAATTAAACAAGATATGCGAGAATTGCACGAAAAGGTTGAAAGACAAGAAAAACTGAGAATCAGGAACAATATCGTGGTCACAGGTCAACTAGTCGACACGAACGATAGAGCAAATATACAGAATCAAACGGAAAACTTCATATTAGAAAAACAGGAACAAAAAAACGCTTACAAACTAGAACCGAAAACATGCAAGATATAACTTCATCACTCACAACAATTTCCATTTAGAATAAACAGAGGAACTCAGGATATTCATATTAACGCAAATAACAGAAAGAGCTTAAAAGAAAACAAAGAAACCCACAGCTGCTTTATAGACCTAGAAAAAGTTTTCGACAAAATAGACAGAAAGAACATATGGGATATATTGGAGAAACGGGAATATAAAAATATATAATTAAAGGAATAAAAAGCTTATACAAAACATTAAAAAATTACGTAAGGACAAAACACGAAACCTCAGGAATGTTCGAAACAACTAAAGGTCTAAAATAGGGATGTATTTTAAGCCCGATATTGTTCTCCCTAGCGCTGGACGAAGCAATAGAAGAATTAAAACAGACCAGAGTTTGATTCCAACTGCGTTATGTTATGATTGCTAATACACCCTACCCGCACAGGGTGTTACAAAGTTTCGGGAAAAAAACACTCGAGTCTTATTACATTCAGCATAAAATTAAAATTAACTTTTTAACAGAAATTATTACCATTGTTACGTTCTTGAGGAGTGGACCTGCAATGCAAAAAATTTTATTCATATCGGACAGCAGATTCAGAAAACAAATAAATAACATCAAAGTTCGGGCAAATTTCTGATAGTCAGTGCCACGGCATTAAGGTTCTTAAATCTTTTAATTTGATATATCCCAATTTGGACGTGACACAGCTTTTAAGATATTATCATTTTAGAAATCCTGAGCAAAATTCAATTTTTATTAATTTTTATGTTTAGTTTCGATGATTAACTGGCTTGTTCAGGTTTTTTATAATATGGCGCATTATATTTTATTTTATATTAACTAGGTGTTCACACGATTGTGAATATGATTCTGAAGGAGTAAAATGTCTCTGTCCAGAAGGATACAAATTAAATGGCAAAACGTGCTTGATAATTAATCCTTGTGAGGAGAAAAATGGCGGATGTTCACACACATGTACTGCAATAAATGGACAGATAGTATGCAGGTGTCCGCCAGATTATGACCTTATAGGTAAGAAATACTCTTTTTTTACTTAAACTACTAGTAACACTATAAATTTGTATTAAATCTAAATAACGTTTATAATAGTTCTGTCAATATCGTCAGTTTTGTCACGAGGCACAATCCGTGATTAAAATACAGCAACAATTCTTCATTTTGTTTAATAAGAATGAAGTTGTTCTCTACTAACAAATGCCAAAGCCTCCATATACAGTATGTCCGCGAATGTGGCTTAGAAGAGGACAAATTGACAAAATTTTGCAAGCTACGTTAAAAATGTCACTCCTAATAAAAGTTTTTGCTTGTAAAATAAATAAGATTCACGTTATGAAAAATTTAATTGTTCATACAGGGAGCATAGAAAATGCGATAATGTTATTTTGCGTAAGAGTAAACATACCTCGTTTATTATGTTCTGCCAAAAGAATAAATATGAAATATGTTTTACATTAAACCCTAAGCCGACGTACAAGGTTTCATTAAAAAATTGAAATATTAAAACAAACGAATTTTAGCACATTATTTTTTTAAAATCCCAACTATTCTCTATCACACCTTTAACCAGAGTACTAGTTTTTACATATTAAACAATAATGACACCTATGGACATGCTTGTCAATGTCTTTTTTAAATGAAGCAATTATTTAATTCACAATACTTCTTATTCAGGTGCAGTTTTTAAATAAACGAACATTTAATTAAACTCAAAAAATATGATATAAACTAAGCAATACAATAAAGATATCAAAATTCAAAAACTCGACCCTCATATTCAACACATCTAATTGGTTCCTTAGATATCTGAACGAATTTCTTCCTGGGATATTGAACGAACAACCTGGGTAATTCTGCCTTTTATCACGTTAATGTTATTTGGTATTGGAGTGTCATAAGGAATTTGTTTTAAACGGCCCCATAGAAACAAATCGGCCAACGTTAAGTCGAGGTTTCTTGGGGGCCACGAAATTGGGTCATTTCTACCAATCCACCTTGGACCAAATCTGCGGTGAAGCCATTCTAGTATCTCGCGAGCGCAATGTGCTGGACAACCATCTTGTTAAAAATACATTTTTGGCGAAAATTTAATGGCAAATTTTCGAGTTCATCGCTAAAAACTGTATCCAGCAATTCTAAGTAAGGTACTCATTTTATTGCAGGTGTTATTAAAAAAATATGGGCCTATAATGCCATGGACAGATATCGCACACCACACGTTCACTTTTGTGAAATATTGTCTTCGCCTCATTTCTCTAAATTCGGGATGGTCTCGAGACCAGGCCCTGGATCACGCCACATAGAATTCTATTCTCCGTGTCAAAGTCCCATGATTACTCAAACAAAACAAACGATTCATCACATGGCCACTGTCACTAGTGTCAAAATCGCGTAGAATTATATGCATCGTGATCCAGCACCAGGACCTTACATGCTGGGATGCTACAGTTCTAGTAAAAAAAATATACATGCATTCATCAAAAAACATAATAAATTTATAAAAATGGAGACTTCCACTTAAAATTTGGTCTCCCACCCATAAACAAAAATCTAGTCTTTTCGCTTTATCTCCTTCTTCCAATGTTTGATTAAAGTGGGATTTGAACGGAAATATATATTTTTTAAGATCATTTGAGTATGAGTTTTTTTCACATCTTCTAGATGTTTAGCACGTTTTCTAAGGGACGTCACAGGAGTTTCCTTAACAGACTGAAGAGCTAAAACTGCGGCAGCATCGTTGTGGTCATATTTCTTCTTCTTTTTCTTCTTGAGATGCAAAACCGAATCAGTTTTTTGGAACTTTTTTATTGTGTTGTAAATTGTCATTTCAGTTACTTGGATTCCTACAAATTTTTCGCTAAATTGTTCCATGATGTAGCTGTATGATACTTGGCCATCCCCATAAGACTATGAAAATCCTTTGTTAGCATTTTGATAAGAAGTATTTTAAATTAAATAATTGCTTCATAATAAACACATTGACAAACATGTCCATAGGTGGCAATATGTAGAAAGTACTAGTACTCTGGTTAAAGGTGTGAGGGAGAATAGTTGGAACTTACATATTTCATAATTGTTCTTTTGGTAGAAAATGATAAACAAGGTATGTTTACGTTTTCGTAGTTTTTATGCTCTCTGTATAAAAAATGAAATTTTTCATAACGTGAATCTTATTCAATTTACAAGCAAGAACTTTAATTGGAAGTGACATTTTTAAGTATCTTGCGAAACCCCATCCGCGGACATACTGTATACCGGAAGAAATAAAATTATTGGCCCTTTAAAATACAGCTTATGCAACAAGTTCACAGAAAAACCCAACAAGATGAGTTTGAACTGTGATTTAAATGGACGATTTTTTACCACAACTGTACCTACATTTAAATTATCTTCTTTTGTAAATTTTTATTAAAAAGAGATTAAGTAATTAAATTAAAATAATAAATTAGTTAATTGTCCCATTATTCCTATGAAATAAAAGTTGTATGTTAAGACGTTAAACATGATTTTTATGTCAGAGAAAACTTGCTTTAAAAGAAACCCGTGTGCAATTAACAATGGAGGGTGCTCTCATGGTTGCAGCAATGACCAAGGAGAAGTAAAATGTCTATGTCCCTCAGGGTACAAACTGTTAGGTAAGAAATGTCTTGAGAAAAATCTCTGTCAAGAAAACAATGGTGGTTGTTCCCATTTCTGCAGCAATGTGGAAGGTAAGTTTTGCTTTTTTATTCTCTAATCCATTAAATACAATATGGTATATGCACGTCTTTTTTTATTGAGTAAATCGTTTAAGGAAGTCAATACCAACCAAAAAAAAATAATTGAAAGAAAATTACTAGAATAATTAATTTAGCTAGATTTTTTTTTACTTTTCGGTATAATTTATTACAATTTAAAAAGCAGCCATTTGCCCTCAGTGCAAAGTGACGTGATACAGTGCAAAGTGACGTCAGGAGATCAGCAAAAATAACATAAAGCTTAACCTTAAGCCGAACAGGTTTGTTTTCTTCAGAAACAGTCAGAGGGGAAGCAATCGCATTTTCTGGGTTAATAGAGGAATAGTGCAGCTAGCTTCTGTAAAAAATTCAGGTATACAGGATGTATCGCTTCGGAGTTATTAAACGTCAAAGTCTAAATTTCTGCGATTTTCGTTGAAATCGGGTACAGGTCGCAAAAGTGAATTAAATGAATTTAAATTTTCGGAGGTTGTAGAGGACCCGGAGCTTCAGAACCCTATCGAAACTGGTGAGGGCCGGAAAATGGCAAGTAATTTTTTGAATTTTTCGTCGGATCGAAAAATGGATTCATGAGCAAAACTTTAAAATTTGAAATACTTTCTTTCTACAATACATTTATCTAAACCTAAAACCACTGGAAAATGGATATATTTTGGAAAAACTGGAAATTTCGATTTTTGACTCAAATTTACGTTTTTTTTTTTCAAAATAAATCCAAATTAAATTCCCATATACGTCATTGGAGAGAGCTCGTCAAAATACATAACAATCATATCTTTTACTTTATTCATTCTTAATAGGAAGGGAGCAATCGCCGATTAAATTTGGATTTTTTGACTTTTTTGCACTCGACATCGTTACCTTTAAATCACTCCGTGTTCTGTCCTGTCTATTTTTTTCCAATTTTTCAACGGTAGCTTTTAAAGGGGTAATCAGACTTTAAAATAAACAGAGAAGGGGTCATCCAGGAGCGTATTTAAGGGGTAAAAACGAAATTTTCTTGATTTTTTCCAACAAATCCTATTTTTAACAGACATTATTCTACACTTCGAATTTTCGACCATTGCAGCATTGCATTGCCATGAAAATAAAGAATTGCAGTTTATTTACGTCGAAGTTATTTATGATGTGTCAAAAGTTCGCAAAAATCACAATTTTTGTTGCAAGATTGGAAGCTTCCTGGACCGATTTCGTCTTGAAATATACATGAATAAGATTTTAGGAACCTTCTACTTTAAGTGCAGGGATATTTCATTGGATGAGTTACACATTAAATGCCATTTTTATTGATTTTCCAATGACCCTACAATACTGAAATTCGCCATGTACTTATTGTAACACTTTTGACGTCACAGCCAATGGGATCACGTTTTACAAGTTTCGAAATTCGCGCGAAAATTTGCAGTATAAAATTCTTTTTTTTAATAAAGACCAAAATAAATTGATAAAAACCATCACCATTTTGTATGGCTTTAAGAAAATAACAATTTATGAAATAAATAAAAATAACCTTAATTCAAAAAAGAACCTTACTAAGAATAGTTCACTTGAGGCGTGTTACCGCATGATGCTATTACCAAAATTGTGAACTGTATTAATAAAACTGAAGGTAAAAACATATTTTAAGTTTTTATTTATTTTCTTTTTAATTGCAGGAAAACCAATTTGTAGCTGTCCCAGAGGATACATTATTCGGCCAAATAAAAAAATTTGCAAAGAAATTAACGAATGTAGATTAAATCGCGGAGGTTGTTCACATGGTTGTAAAAACATCCCTGGTTCATTTGAATGTACTTGTCCACAAGGTTTTCAACTTGAAGCTGACAACAAGACATGCGTTGATATTAATGAATGCGAAATAAATAACGGAGACTGTGAATTTATTTGTAAAAATTATAAAGGTTAGTATAAACGAAAGGGGCGAGATTATTTATGGGCGCCATCAGTGGTCTAAAGAGCACCTCCGCAAATCCCGCATAGCGGGTGGGCCCAGCCTACTAGGGGGGCCAACCCCCTTACATGGGCTGGTGGGCACCCACCAGTAGAGGGCGGGAGAGGCGATCGCCCCCCTTGGCTACGCCACTGTATAAACTGCGTATTAGGGCCAAACTAAAGTTAAATTTATAATTAATAACTCCTAAAAAAATTGAACACTTTAACATACCAATAAATTAATTTGAAAAAACATGTTTTCAGGTAGTTTTAGATGTGACTGCCCAGAAGATCAAGTGCTTCAGAAAGATCGGAAGTCTTGTAGACCAGGAGACGTATACCAGTGTCAAATACCTGATGCACCAGAAAACGGCGATATGAAATGTCTTGGTCATCGCACGGACTATGGGCTTGTTGTGCCCTCCGGCACCAAATGTAATGTCTGGTGTAATAAAGGATATAGACTAGTAGGGAAACCTCAAAGAACTTGCAATGAAGTAGGGCAGTGGAATAATGTGGATGCTGTTTGTGTTGGTAAGTTTTTATTTAAGTCGACCAGTAGGTTTGTGATGTAGGATACACTTTCAGTATGTCGGTGATAAAACAGTCAGTCACGTAATCAACCCTTGAGGGGCGCAGTAACAAGGTTTGGTGCGGGGGGCTACTACTAGTTTATCTTATGCCCCACTCACGACGACCCTGACTAAAATAAAAGTGTCTGAATATATATATATATATATATATATATATATATATATATATATATATATATATATATATATATATATATATATATATATATATATATATATATACATATATACATATATATATATTAAAATATGTTACAAATTTTAGCCGCAACATGTCCAAAGTTACCCAATTTCAAAAATGGATGGTTCTTGCCAGGAATTTGTAACTCAAATAAAACTTATCCAGGAGAATCATGCACCATTCATTGCCGTCGAGGTTACCGGATGGTAGAAAATCTACAGTCAATCATATGTGGTGAAGATTTAACATGGTCATTAGATGTTACACCTGATGTTTTAGATAGATTTTGTGTAAAAGGTAAGTTATATACGTAGGTACTAAAAAGTTGAATTGAGAAATCTGCTGGGTAGTAAAGTTCTTTTTAATCAAAAACAATGGCACTTTTATATTTACATAACATAAATAACTCCCGTGTCTGCTTAATAAGACTTCATTCTTTGGTTGGTAAAAAAGTTAAACAATAAAATACGTTTTTAAACTTCATTATAGATACCCTAGATATTTACATTCGATGCCCGAATGAAGGACGTCTTGATTTGGTTTTACCCGCTGGACAACGCGATATGGTGGTTCACTTTCCACAGCCTGAGACTAACGTCGATTTTCAAAAGTAAGTCAATGCGTTTAATTTATATTTAAATTTTAGTTTATTTCAATAATTAATAATACGAAGGCGAGAGATTGTGAGTGACAAAAGTAAATTGGTCAAAGTTAAAATACATAAAGTCTATTGCTAATTTTGTGTAGTTTCAAGACGGGCCTTATAACATCTACCCAATTTTCTGTCTTGATTGATGTTCGTGACTCGGCATTATTGAAGGTCAGTAAAATTACAATGTGCACTGTAGGTTTGAGGAGACAAAAGTTCCTAGGACAATGAACGAGAAAGAGGTTTACGCTTCACATCGGATCATCATAAAATTCACGACCTCCAATCAACCCTAACTAAAGATGGCCTTGGAATAATTTCCAGTCGAATACTAGCTTCAGTAGCACAGCAGATTATGAATGCTAAACTTTTAAAAATATCGTTACATATTTCATTTAACTTTCACAGTACCTACAGTTACTCAAAAAATAGAACATTTATTATCAAGTTCTTATTATTGACGACATTGTTTTAGCGAAACAACATGAATTATGTAACATAAGGAGCAGTTGGATGGTTTTCCTTTTGTTCTTGTTGGATCCTGTTACCAAAAACTGTTCAACTTCTTTATCGAGAGATTACTTTTTAAATTATCTAATCTGTTTCCGCAAAATCTAACTTTTTTTTTGTAAAAATCTTCTGTTGTAGTTTCTAGATTCTTTTATTGGGTTGCATAGCATGTAACACTTCTCCTGATCTCCAACGAACATATCACAAATTGTCAAATCGGGACTCCTAGGGGGCCACAATTTTGGACTATTTCGGCCCATCCATCAATTTCCAAATTTGCGATTGAGCCAATCCCTTACTTCTGCAGCATAATGTGCAGGACGCCCATCGTGCTAAAAATACATATTTCGGCGATATTGAAGAGGCAATTCTTCTAACCTGTCTGACAAAAATGACTTCTGTTACATATATTTTCAAAAAATGATGTTATAATCCCATAACAGGAAATGACGCACCAACCATTTACTTTTTTGAAAATACTGACGGCGGTTCGCCATTCTAAACTCTAGATTTTCCCTACGCCAGTATCTCACATGCTGAGAAGCTACAGTGCCGTTTGTACTGAAGGTTGACTTATTTGAGAACATTATCAGCTTATGAAAGTTCACGTTGTTAGCATTTTATCACCGACCCACAAACAAAAATCCAAGCGTTTGTAACTTCTAAAGTTAAAAATTGGCTAAAAGGTCGAATTTTATTTTCCATCAACACATTTTTAATATGGCTTTTTTTGCACAATTATTGTAAACTTCGTGCTCATTTTCTTAAAGACTAATAGGATTTTCATCAACAGATTGCAAGATTAATACTGCCGAAGCATCATTTTCATCGTATATTTTCTTGGTCTTCTTTAAATCACTAACGGATACAGTTTTTTTTATATAAAGTTGATGTGTGTACTGCTACATTCTTGGTGAAACTGGATTAACATTTTAACTTTTAAATGAAAGACAGAGTACTTGTTATAGTTTTACAAAATTTATTCAGTTGCCTGACACGTGTTTGGACCTCTCGGGTCATTTATGTCTTCGAAAATGACCCGAGAGGGTCGAAACACGTGTCAGGCAACTGAATAAATTTTGTGAAACTATAACAAGTACTCTGTCTTTCATTTAAAAGTTAAAATGCTTTTTTTAATTAGATTAGCAACTTATGTACTGAAGTTCTGCATAATTGTCCATTTCGAAACGTTTCTTGAAACTTCTTAATAACGTAGCGATAACACATTTCTGTAATTTTAGATTATAAATATTCTTTGCTCTAAAGACATCTTTATTATTTTGATAAATAAAAAAACAGTTATCAAAGATGTAATCAAATAAAAAAGGTAACAATGTGTTGATTTTGAAAGCGTAATTTCGAAATTTCAAATTTTTACTTAAAAATCTGGAATAAGAATTCTTTTAAAATTTAAAATAACTTGTTTGTTTAACTTTTTGCATTAAAATGGCAACTTTACTTTTAACCAAATTTTAGGTTTTTGTATAACCTGTACAAAAAAAATGTTGGCATCGTGGCTTTTATTTTTAAAGCAAACAAAACCTTTTATATAGAATGCCTTTTTTTCGTATCTTTCACTGTTTGGTCCATTTGTCCTCTTGTCTACCCCATCCGTGGCCAAGGGGACATACCCAAGTAACACATGAGAACCTCTTATTACGCTTAAAGCTTTATAAACGATATATTCTGGTAACTTATAAAGCTAGCTGGCTATATTAAAGCTTTGTTCGATACTAAATTGCTTATAAAGCGAATCGGTGAAATAAAATTGCTGATAAAACGCTCTCAGCGCTTAAACGAGTCTGCTTTATTAAAGCATCTAAAATATCCTTTTATTGCTTTATAAAAGGTTAAGTAAGATCCTTTATACAGATACAAATTATGCACCTTTATAAAAGTCTTATAAGTCTTTATATACCATTCATATAACTGTTTTACAGCTTCGCTATTGCCCTATAGTGGCTATATAACGTTGAGTTTTAGATACAACATTATACAGCAATATAGTTGTTTAAGCCAAATTCCAACTATGCAAGTCCTAATACAGTATATTTATAAAGGATTTATGCTTGTAAAACAGGCGTGTTTTATAAAGCATTTATACAACTAAAATTCTGTTTTGGAGCTATGTAGCTGGAACCTTCTACCTTAATAGAACTATTTTATAGTTAAACGACGTACACAGAGCAGAGCTACCTAACCTCTAAAATCGCTTAGATATACAATAACATTTTGAACAAAATTACATATGTGCATATGTTTATTGTGCTGTTTGTTAACTCATGTTACCCTACGATATAGATACATATTGGAAAAAAGTGAAGCGAAGTGGGAATTTCAGAAGGAAAGTTCATTTAAGACTTCAAAAGATTCTCGAAGAGTCAAAATCGCACACCACTGGCAATAAATCAATAACTGAACAGAGTAGTTCTACGAGAGAAACTCCAATAAACAAAACCGATGAGATATCTGAAGAAGTAATAATCAACGCCGATTTTGAGGAGGCACTCCATAACTGGAACATCGAACTGGAGGAAGAGAACTTTCCAGTTCGCGTTGCAGTTGCGCTTCTCCCCTTCCAATTGTCTGGACTATTTTAAACATTCTAAAAAGGAACAATAAATATATGTAGGTAATTAAATTTATAAAACCCTCTTTTTTTGTGGATTTTATTCCCTATAATATAAAAAAATACTTACTTTGTGAGTTGTGAAGCAGATACTTTCATGTAACTAAACCAAAAACTACCCACGTTTATTTTGTTTTCTTGAAAATATTTATAGGATTTGTTACTTGCTTATATAGCAATAACACCACAATGAAAAGCAAGCAATTCCTTTTGAATAGCTACTTATATAGCAATAACACAGCAACGGAAGAGTCACGAGTTCTATTGGACGAAATCACCAACGGCGGGACGGCGATGCAAACATTTAAAAACTCGATGCCTACCTACTATACCAATAGGCAAGAGCAACACAAATAACTTATGGTTAAAGAAATAAACTCAATTTAAGATGCTGAAAAGATCCGCTAGAGGTCACATTTTGTGGTGCATTTACTTCTTTACTATTTTGTTAGTTTATACTCGCTTTATAAGTGAACTTGCTCGAAAAATATCTCTTATAAAGTAAGTAGCACTTCTATACAGCCGAAGTGCTTTTTTAAGGATCTCTCACTGCTTCTGTGGTAACCTTCTTGAATTATTTTAGGGAACCATATTGTAAATTGGAAAAGAATATATGACAGCGCGGCCATTGTTTTCAGTTTAAGACTTCGAACTGTATTTGACAGCTTTTTGTTATTAAAAAATTACGATTTTGCCAAATATTACTTATGAGGCATTATAATCACATAAATGCCTCATTTCAAAACCATTTTATGAAAAAAAAAATTCAACCAATTTTTTTATATTTATTTTTAAAAATATCGAATTGCAGAAATTTTAAAGGCGCATTAATTATTTAGAAGTAGAAAAGCGTGTTTAAACAGAAAAAAATTCTTCGTATGGCAAATTTGGTTTTCCATGGACGCAAGTACTTAATATATGTCAGCCAAAAATCTTCGTTTGGTTTTATATATTCGCCATAACAATATAATTTCGGTGTTTTATTGAATCTTTGCTGAAGACAACAACACATCGATAACAAAGCCGTAATAGATCCAAAAGTATTTATAAATATAATTATTTGAAACTATAACCCAGTAATTTTCATTTGTAACAAAAATGTCTTGCTTTTTAAATCTTTATATACCTTTTTAAACTCAGATATATCTCTGCTTTAAAACAACTAAAAAGTTACTACATTGAAGCTGTTGAAAACACTATAATACAGTTACTTTATAATAGCAACCTGTAACACTTATACAAAGAAACTCTTTACTTTATAAAAACTAACTTACAGACGTTATACAGCAGCTTCTTAGAAGCTTTATAACGTGGATTATAGAAGCTGATAAAACAAAGCGGAGAGGTTTCCATATTGCTACATAAGTATTCATGTCCCCGTTACAGATCTTACCGAGGCTGTATTATTTGTGCCTATTTTGGACGTATAGATACTTCATTAATGCTGAAATATCGTTCTTAACTCTAATTTATACAGCATTAAGCTATATAAAAAGGCGGGATAGATATTGTTAGCGTTTTAAAAAAGCAATCTGTGCTACTTGGGTACTGTATGTAAATACTTAGGTTTCCTTATAATAGAGTACAGTAAAATTCCAACAGTAGAGCTTCTATATTCAAAGTACTTATTCTTTAATAATTGACTTCTCTTTTTACAGCTTCTGTTCAACTGAAAAGCAAACAAATAGAATGAAAGCTTTCACAGATTGATCTATCTATAAAATTAAAGTTCTTCGAATTAGGCCGTGTCTAATCGGAAAGTTATTCCATTTTAACACGGTCTAAATCCAGTAACTTAGGTTTTGACATTTAAATAGTATGTATTTTAGTGTTTTTAAAGGAACGTTAACGTTCACTAAAGGGTTTAACATTTAGTACTGGTTTAAATTAAGATCTACTTTTGTCCTGTCATTGTTAATAAAAACTTATTATGAGTTATTCTAATACTTCAGCAATTTGCTTGGTTTGCAAACGATTTTCATCGTAAAACGTGTTCTCAGAATGAGTTTAGCTCTATTATTATGAAAAGTCGTATTAAAATTGCCATTTTCTTTATAGACTTACGAAAAAATGTAGAAACAAATTTATAGTATGAAACTTAGTTGTCTTATTATTAAAATTTAATAAAGCTTTTGGTTCTCAAATTAGACCAGTCTGGCGTTGGAGAATCTAGCTTTTAAATTTCCAATGAGTTCAGTATCTTATTTTAGGTACGTAATCTCTCAACCAGCGTGGGGAAAAAGGTTAGAAAATGTATTGTCTGCAGGCACTACTGACATTAAATTTATAGCGGTGCACATCAATCAAACCGCAACATGCACACTGACCATAAATGTACAGGATACGGAAATTCCAAGGGTTGTCGGATGTCCAGAAAATATAGAAAGAGTTTTGGAAAGAGGACAGACTAGCCAGCTGATACACTGGAGAGAACCACAATTTGAAGATAACGTTGGAATTGCTAGTGTTTATAAATCTAGAGTATGTAGAAATCTTTAGAGTTTGATAAATCATCAGTGAATCAGTAAAACTCATAGGCGTTTTTAGGTGGGGGCTCGGGGGTGGGGGGCTAATCCCCCCCCCCAAATCTCCAATTAGCCTCCCAAATGCAACTGAACCGCCTATATATAAACCGGGACTTAAGCCCCCCCCCCCCCAAAATATAAACCAGGGTCTTAAGTCCCCCCAAAAATAGAGGTCTAGAACCGCCTATGGTAAAACTGATCGATGATTAGAATGTCTACTTATACAGGGTGTTTAAAGAAACAAATGGCATGACTTTCAAGGGGCTTCCTCGCCCAAAAATAAGACAAATAGCTTCTATCAACATGAGTCCGATGCTGCTTCGTTTCGGAGATTAAAGATGATATAATTTTTAAAATATCTCCAAAATAACTTCAGCAATTTCTTCTTTCTTCAGCTTTTACTTAAAATAGTAGATATTTGGGTATTAAAAAGATGTGGACACCCTCACCAGGGGTATGCGTACTGGCTAACTATGAAATAATTTAGTGGAAAAACATGACGCCACAAACTTGTTTACTTTTTGGTAGCATAGTTATGTAGACAGTTAAATATCTAATAAAAGTTATTTCGATTTCGCGTTCGTTTAGGATATAAACGCAATTTTGTTAGGTATGTACCGTATGGATATGGTCACCATTTTCAGGTAGACTTAAATACATAAAAAATTAATAATTTATACAATTCTATATGGTGATATCGTACGCAACATAATAAACTTGCACTTATCTCCTAAACGAGTCGACAAAAGTATCAAGAAAACTTTTATCCATAACAGTGCCAAAACAACCCAAGAAGTAACTAAGTCCGAGGCGTGCATATTTTTTTACAAAATTATTTATTATTCGCGCCTTTTTAATGCTAAAATATGTACCGTTGTAAGTACTTTTGACAACTCAAAAATCATTGGAGTTACTAAAGTCATTTGGAAAATATTTTAAAAAAATTAAAAAAATTTTAACACCTTGTATCTCAGACGCGAGGTCCTAGAAACTATTTGTCCCACTTTTGGATGAGGAGTCTCCCCAAGTACGATGGCATATGTTTTTAATACACCCTGTGTAAGTCGTTATTTTTGTTCAAGGATTAAAAATTTATACATGGGGCGTCGCCTCAATGAAATGTTTTTTTAAACTCATGATCTCGGAACGAAAATGCCATTAAAAAAATATCTGAAAAAAAGTTTTCGATGTATTTTTCTTCAGCACTCCCATGGTGTAATTTTTTTTTCAAAATTCCGCCTCCTAAACCTCAAAAAAACGCTAAACGTGCTGTATCTCGAAAAACGATTTTTATCCCTTTGATTACGCTAGATCGAAAGACCAGGATTTTTTACGTCAAAAAATAGGAGGAGGGCTTTTTTTGTTTACAGAGGATTAATCGAAAAACATAGCTCGGCGAGCCTTTGCATCGCGACAAATAGCAGTAAAAAGTTTAATTGCTGTTTTATGCAATAGATGATTTACGGCAATATTTGCGACCCTAAAGAAAGTTGTTGAGATTTGATTACAAATATAACTCAATTTTTTTCGAAAATCAAAGAACCAAAAAACTCAAAAACTATTGTTTGAGAAAATTCACAAAAAAACTCCAACATCGAATAAAACATTGTCAAAGGCCAATAAAAGTTAAAAAAAAGAAGTAAACATTTATCCAGCCACAGAGCCTACGCCCACGCGTCGCTGCCTCGCCAAGCGGTGCAAAGGCTCACCGCGCTATGTTTCTCCATTAGTTCTTCGAAAATAAAAAGATAAAAATATTGTTTTTCGAGATACAGCACTTTTAGTGCTTTTTGAGATTAAGGAGGCGGAATTTTGAAAAACACCATCAGCAAGTTGAGCAAAAAATACATTTAAAACTATGTTTTAGTTATTTTTTTAATGGAATTTTCATTGCGAGGCCATCAGTTTAAAATCGCATGTTTTTCGGCTCGCGCGCCGCCCTGGGACATACTAAGGCGATTCGCCCCATATGACTGTTTTTACATTGCTGATTTCATATCTGAATACGATCAAACATCAAAAAAGAAAATATATAAGGTAGGTCTTAAAGTATATCGTCTTGGCTTTTGACTATCTGTGATCTATTGTAGTAAAACCTCATTGTTGTATATCTTAAAGGTCTACATGGTCTCCTAAGTAAAACTTTAATAATTTCCCTTTTTAGCATTCCCTTTTATCAAGAGCAGGTAGGTTCACCCCGTATTTGCTAAGTTTATGGCGTTTGCCATTGTTATTCAGGTTAGGCACCCTTGTTAATTGACCTCAGACCCGCTGCAATTAGTCTTGGGAAAGCCTGTGTATTATGCGCTTGAAAATTTGTTGACGTTTTGAGTGTGAATGTGCATCCTCCGTGATTATCAGAAAAAAAAGATGATGCTTTGAAGGAAACCTGTTTACTGCCAATATCGCCTATAAAAGATATTGTACCTAAGCCGTAAAGGAATGACAAAAAGGAAAAAAACGCAGTGATTGTCAACATCATCGTTTGGACGATTGTGAACAAGATGTCATAAGAATAAAAATATCCCTCTATGAAGAACAGGTTATTCCTACTTTGGATAAACTTAAAATGAAGGTAGAACAAGATGAAACAAACATAAATATTAGCCGTGCCACCCTCCACAGAGTCGTGTCCACAATGTGCTTTACATACCGCAAAATAGACAAAAAATAAGTGGTAATGGAATCACAAAGACTGCGGACTTTATGTGGATTTTGGATTTTGCGGATTTAATTACCTGCAGCAAATTAAGAAATATATATCGCAAAACAGATCTATATTTTACCTTGATGAAACATGGTTTGACACACACGACACTGTGTCCAAAGGATGGGTCGATTCTAGTTCAAAGTGCCAGACAAAAGCACCTTCAAATAAAGGAGAGTGAATTACAATAATTCACGCTGGATCGGAAGATGGATGGGTTCCAAACTCCTTGCTCTGGTCTGCCCAGAATATTAAGGATTCGAGCTTGGACTACCATGAAGACACAAGTGCAGAACTTTTTGAAAACTGGTTTGAAAATTACCTTTTAAAAATATCCCCTACAATAGTGTGATTATAATGGATAACGCAAGTTATCACAGCCATCTGTTATAGAGAGCGCCAAACAGATCTAGTACTAAAACTGACCAAACAAGAATAATTGTTGTTAACCTAAATGACGACTCTGACAGTGAAACAGGATTAGGTTTAGATTAAACGAATTTATTAATTATGTATTATTTATAATTGTTGGTATTGTAAAATAAGTTAGGACACACGTTATTAGCATATTTTTAAGAAGCATTTTTACTGCGTGAATTAAAATTAGACTTGACATTTTTTAATCCGTGACTGATTTCCACTCGTAAAATACCTGTTAGCCTGTTGTAAATAATAAATTTTACCTAGAAATTTGCATCTTTTTTATTGATGTCAAAAGGCAAGACCATATACTTTGAGATTTGCTTTACCTATTTTAGCAAATATTATCTAATTAATTACGTACACTTGTGTTTAGTTAGAAGCTCAATAGTGTATATTATGTATTATTTCAGGAACCAGGAACTGAATTTGTGGTTGGATTACATCATATAAATTATGTGGCCACTGATACATCGGGTAATAGAGCCTTCTGTCAGTTTACGGTGGACGTCAAAGGTATATAAATAAATAGGGCGAGTTTTTAAATGCATCGATGTCTAAAGCACATCACATTTCGATCAAACAGTTTTTAAATGATCGATGAAAGTTCACTGAAGTTAATTTTAGCGTTTTTAAATTCATCGTATTTTCATCAGATTGCTTATCGGATTTATCGCACTTGAAGACCGGTCAGAGTGTGGGGTTATTAACATAAGCAAACTTTTAAATGTTTTGGTTTTAAATATGATTGTTAACCCAGAAAAGAATATAATTGCGTCCTCATCCGCATAACAAATAAATGGAAGTATAAATAATCTAGTTTTAGAAAATAATATTTTATCCGTCCGTCCGTTCTTAAAATCTTGCTCGTCTGAAATCCATTGACTTCAGTGATTTCCATTAATAATTTAAAAACTTTCCCATACATCACATCAAAACAGAATCTGTTTGATTGTCAGTAGCTGTGTTTAAAAAAACCAATAGTTATAATACAAAATGATTTTTTTTATTTTAACTTTTATATTTTTAGAAGGTCATGATTTGGAAGTAGTAAATTCACTTCAAACTCACCAGTTTATACTAAACAATCGGAGATTAAGCGGTACCGGTTCCGGTGCTGGTGGTCAGTACTACAAGGCTATTTTAGTTTGCCCCAGTGGAGCACAGTACGAAGTAAGTAGAAACCGCGTAGTTATATCTTCTTAAGTGGAGTAAAAAAATAATAAATTGTTGTACTGTATGTATTCAGTTAAGCACCTAGTTGAGCTACGAGGTTTAGTTAAGAAATGGACTACCTACCCACATATTCCAATGTTCTCTAGAACGGCTGAATCAATAAAAATTTTACAACATTATATTGATATGAGATTGGTTTGTCTTTTTTGCTGCCTTATCCCTTTGTACTATTTATAGCAATAACTGAACATTTTTACCATACACAATCACAAATGGCTACTTAAAAACTGCTGAGGTAAAATTGTCTAAACCAGTTCAATATTATAATCATTTAAAAAAAATTATTTTAAAAATAAGGAAGATAACATATATACGTATTACTACTATATTGTTAACATCCAATCTACCCCTTGTTAAAATTTGCAGCAAAGATAAAACTTTTGTTTTGTACCACGTGATGTCTCAGCACTTTTGAAGTTTTGACGGAACTGTCACTGTCAGTTCTGACAGCAGTTTAAAATGTGAGCTTGTCGGTTTCCTTTTCGTCTTTTTACCTTTCAAAAGTAAAGATTAATATGTTTTTATTTGTGAAAAGTGGATTAAAAGTTAATTATTATCCTATTTATGATAATGTCGTAGCTAATATACCGATTACTTGTAGTTTTAGCGGCGGATATTCTTCAAAAGAATGTAAGCTGAAGAGTGAATACCTACATCATTTTTAATTTGAGATTTTGGGGCAAAACGGGTAAGAACATTATATAAATAAAGCGAGGCATCGTTTGGAAATCTAAAAAAAACACATTATTTAAGTTCGAATTAAAACTCAAAATACGTAATTTATTGTAATCATTGATTTATATATAATACATTATAATTACAATCAAAATCTTAAATAATTAATTACCTACCTATGCAAAATCACTTTGTCTTTCTCAACTGACCGTCGACATGCGAAACAAGATCTCATTTTCTATCTAAAATATTATTAACTGTGTTTCGATATTGTACTTTAAAGTATATAATAATTTATACTTACTGGTTTTTCTGATATTTTATTATAAATTAAAATAAATATTCACAAAATAACGCTACGGCGAAATCGAAGGCTTGTCCGATTCAAATTGGAACTTATGAATTTTATGAATATGACAGGCCCGAGCGGCCATGTTGTCGTATTTGGTGTTTTGATTAGCGGACGGTACGTAGTATTGAGTTCACTGACTGGGCAAATCACGTGGTGATTTATGAGGGATGTTCAGGACATCACGTGACTGGTTAGCAATTGTTTCCAAAGGCTACGTCTTTGCTTCAACATTTTTTCGTCGTTCGCTATATAGTAGTAATACGTATATGGGAGATAAGTAGTGTTAACCTCTACTCCCACATATACAGTGTATTATGAAATTCACTTCATATATTGAAACCGGTATATCCTGATATGAATTTAGATGGGGAAAAATTAGTCATAAATGGCGCTTCGTGATAAGATAGATCTCGCCCCCCCCACAAAAAAAATTGGCCACTGCGCTACTGCGCACCACTGGTAATAAACACATGGCCATATAAAAAAAGTGAGATAGGTTGTTGTCTTGCCAAGTTCCTCTACAAGAATTTTATGTAACAAGTTTAAAGAAATGATATTTTTGTTACCTTTAAAAAGGAAAACCTACTAAGTCTTCCTAACTTATCAGTTTCAAGAAGTTAAAATACTATAACACAAATAAAACAATCCAGAGAACATCTGTTCAAACCAAAACTAACACCAAATTAAACACCCAGAAATGTTGTGTTTTACTAGGTTATAATTATAACGCAAATCACTAACCGCTTATGATGTTTTTTTAATACTAATAAAGGGCTGAAAACTATTTTCTTTCACTAATTAATGAAAAGAAAGCAAAAATTCACACGGCGTTATTCATCTCATCTCACCAACAAAAATATAACTAACTCCACTTCTGTCGTCACTGCCTGGAAAGCAGAGCAGCACGACCAATCAAATGGAGGCACGGCGAGGCGGCGAATTTAAAGGCAGAGATAAAAGGTAAAAATAAATAAAATAAACACACGTGTATTATCTAGATGAATCGATATTTAGTAGTAACACCGCTCTTTAGCTATTTATTTATATTATTAAATAGAAACGTTAAATTACTCGCACAATTTCGCCGCCATAACCTAACTAATCAGAACGCTTCTGACAACGATCGCTAATCGCTCGTCTTCGTCAAAGTTCGAAAAACAGCTTCACCTCAGGTGTCGGTTTTAGATCTTCGTTTTTACCTTTTGTATTTAACAGAATAATGTTTTTTGTGGCAAAATTTCCTGCTGTATTGGCTATAATTTTATAATAACTGTGTAGTTGTTCCCAATTAGTGTGATAGTAAATTATGTGAAACTCTGGAGTGACCCACCGGACTGGATGTGTTAAATTATGAGAGGCTCGGCGGCGGCGGATGGTATTTGCGTTGTAATTTTTAAGCCTTTTCTAGAGACAGAAAGTTTAAGATAGTAGAAATAAAGAAATAATGCTCATCTCATTAATAACATAATAGTCTATTATAATTATGACTTACCTATTATTAATAGGTAAGTCATAATTCTTTATGTTAACGGTATATCATACCCTGTTTCGTTATGCTTACAATGTCAACCTAATTCCACGAGCGTATGGTCCATATTTTCCTATATTTAGTAAATAAATGGCTATTAAATTCAAATACACATTTTTAGTAAAATAAGTCTTCGGAATTAAAAATACTTTGGAATTTTTTCGGTTTTCACGGCAACCGCTAAAAAAATGAGATGTGAAGATAATATTTATTTTAAGTTATTAAGTTAAGTTATTAAGTTATTAAGTTATAGTATTTTTTTCCCTTTAGTCCATGACGTCATGCCTTTTAGAAGCATCGGATGCGGGGGTGGTTTCGGGTATTTTTTAAAATAAAAAAATGTGCGATTTGGGGGAAAAAGTATTAGAATTGTCTGTAGACGTAGACTACCCCAAGAGTCACCCATTCCAATATATGCAGTGAATTTCATAACACCCTGTATATTACTATTTCACACAAGGACGCTGCATTTTGATAGACCCTTTTACGCTGATACTTCTTTTGCATTTATTTGGGGATTAGTTAGTAGGTACCTTCTCCTCAACTAAGGCAGTTCAGTTGTCACGATCCACCAAGCCTTCTGAACACGAACCATCCCAACGACACAACTGACTGATATGCCATTGGAGAATAAACGCTAAAAGACAAAGGAAATAAATTTTCCCATACGAAATAGACAAAGACTAAAATAAATATCTAAATTTAAGAAATACGAATATTAAACGACAGAACAGCAATCCAATATTACCTTAACTAACTTAAGCTAGCCAGTATATCATGTGATTATTTATTAATATTTAAAGTATTGTAGCTTTACATTCTTCTTTAACCTTTACTTTGATTGTATTGGTAAACTCGCCTTTAGCCCGATTAGGTTTGGTTAGTTTCGATTAATTTTTATTATTTTCTTAAATTAAAATGTTACCTATGTGTGCGTATGGGGTTTAGATGGATGGACCAAATTTTGCAAGATACGTAAAAATGTCACTCTTAATGAAAGTTTTTCTTTGTAAAATAAATACGATTCACGTCCGAAAAAATTGATTTTTTTTACACAGAGAGCATAAAAAATACGTAATCGTTATTTTGCGTAAGATTAAACATACCTACCTTGTTTATCATTTTCTACCAAATGAACAAATATAAAATATGTTTTAAATTAAACCCTACGCGGAGGTACAAAATTTTATTTAAAAATTTAAATATTAGAAGTATCTATTCTCTCTCACGCGTTAAATCAGAGTAAGAAGTTTTTACATATTAAATAATAATGACACCTATTATGGGCATGTTTGTCAACGTGTTTATTAATTGAAGCAATTATTTAGTTCAAAATACTTTTTTTTATCTTCTGACAGCCCACTTCTTATTCAAGTGAATTTTTAAAGTAATACGAACATTTCATTAAACTAAAAAAAAATTTGATATGAACTAAGCAAGACAATAAATATATCAAAAACAAAAACTCCACCCCCATGTTGAACACATTTTTCTAATTGCCGCCTTAGATATCTGAAAAGGAATTCCTGATTTCTTCCTTTTAGCACGTCAATATTATATGGTATTGGAGTGGCATTGACAATTTGTGTTAGACGGCCCCATAGAAACAGGGCGACCTGCGTTAAGTCGGGGCTCCTTGGGCCTTGGGAACCACAAAACTGAGCCATTTCTACCAATCCATCTTGGACCAAATCTGCGGTAAAGCTATTCTATTACCTCGCGAGCGCAATGTGATGGACAACCATCTTGTTGAAAATACATCTTATGGCGAAAATTTAATGGAAACTTTTCAAGTTCATCCGCTAAAAAATGTATCCAGTATTTCTAAGTAAGATATTCTATTGTAGGTGTTATTTAAAAAATATGGTCCTATAATGCCATGGACAGATATCGCGCACTAGACGTTCACTTTTGTAAAATATTGTCTTTGCCTCATTACTCTCATTAGTAGAAAATGTACATTTATCAGGAAACATAATACGTTTTAAAAATGGATATTTCCACTTAAAATTTCGTCTCCCATCAATAAACAAAAATATAGTCTTTTCGCTTCATCTCCCTCTTCCAATGTTTGGTTAATGTGGGGTTTGAACGGAAATAATTTATTTTCTTTTAAGATTATCTGAATATGAGTTTTTTCAAAACTTCTAGAAGATATTTACCACAATTTCTAAGGGACATCACAGGAGTTTCTTTAACAGACTGAAAAACTAAAACTGTGGCAGCATCGTTTTGGTCATATTTCTTCTTCTTGAGATTCAAAACCGAACCAATTCTTTGGAACTTTTTTATTATGTTGTAGATTGTCATTTCAGTTATTGAGATTCCTACAAAATTTCTTGCTAAATTGTTCCATGATGTAGAGGTATGATACGTGGCCATCCCGATAACACTGTACTGTAAAAATCCTTTGCTGATAGTATTTTGATGAGAAGTAGGTATGTGAAATTAAATAATTGTTTCATTTAATAAAGATATTGACAAACATAAATAAATAAAATAAAATAAATAAAAGCTTTATTTGAAGAGACTAAAGAATCAGGAAAAGTACATAGTTTATATGTAAGATAATTATTAAATAATACAATCCTTCCAAAATGGCGAACTTCGTCCTTTACTAGCATAAAGTTGATCTTACACATAACCAAAAAGAGGGGTGGTGAGGTGGTGACTAACTGCATCGATACAGCGATAAGTTTAGATTTTTAATTTAATGACTGGGAATCCTGCAGTGTAGTCACCCCCCAAAACATATTACATGTCCGTAGAAACTAGTACTCTGATTAAAGGTGTGAGAGAGAATAGTTGGGACTTTAAAAAAATGTGATAAAACTCGTTACCTACTTTTAATATTTACAATTTTAAAACAAATTTTATATTTGTTCTTTTGGTAAAAAATGATAAACAAGTTATGTTTACTCATACGCAAAATAACGTTTTCGTATTTTTTATGCTCTCAGAATAAAAAATTAAATTTTTTATAACTTGAATCTTATTTATTTTACAAGCAAAAACTTTTTTTCGTATCTTGCACCATTTGTTCTCTTCTAAACCCCATCCACGGATATACTATATAATCGGATAGTCTTGCACAAAGTTTTACAAGTGGTGGCAAGACAGCGCGTGCGCGTATTTTTTTCTTTGAGCACTGCCGCTGTGTATAATTTAAAATCGGTTATATTTCCTCTGAGTCAGCACTCTAACGGTATATATTTTTCTGTGAGCAATAAAAGTGTATGTGGGCGTAACGTGCACTGTAATCGTGTATGTTTTACAAAATTGTGACTGAGAATTCTTGCCACGTTAGGTTTTTTATTCTTAAAAAAGCTTTTATATTTGAACGAACTCTTAGTTAGTATGAGTAGCAGCGTAGAAGTCAATTGGTACAAATGGGTGGCAAAAGAAAACTAATGTTATTTTCATTTAATTAACTCATTACCTAATACATCTTTATCCACAGAATTTGGCAATTCGAGAACCAGAACCCGGCTGCAGATGGAAACACGTGAAAGTAGATAGACCACAACCTTATTCTCGTCCAGTTATACCACGTGTTCGTCTAGACAGGCCACAACCTAATTATGGTTTCCAACCAAAACTACCACTTCTCCATCAACTAGAAACAGCATCGGATTTCAAAAATAACATTGATACACCCTATTTTCAAAATAGGAGATTTTACCTACAAAACAACATCAATGTTACTCCAAAAGTGTTTACAGAAAGTCGCCTTCCGCCCCATTTAAGAAATAATCGAAGAAGGCAGTTCTTCAGATGGGATAGGAGATAATGCTGCGGACTTTGTTAAAAATAATTTTAAAAAGCCATATTTTTATATGTGTGTTAGTTTTTAACAATTTAACGTAACATCGAGTGTTTGTGGTAATTTACTATAATTAAAATTAATTTTATAATATTAATTTTTGTACAATAAATGGTTTTTTAAAATTTCTCTTTATCTCTTTCATTTATTTCACTACTAATATATTTTAAAAAAGCGTTCCCAAAGGGTGATTAAACAAATTGGAAAAATTAACGAGAATGATGAGAAATTAAAAAGTTAAATCAAGAAAGCTGATTTTTAAAAATATTTATTGCATTTTGGAAATAATATAAACAGGTAATTATATCGTGGTTACATGCAAGCGATAAGCAAGCTTTGAGTATTTTAGAATGACTTTTAACTTGCAGACTGACAGCTGAATTATATCAACAAATGACAGTAAAGTATGTATATAGAACTTCGACAAATTTTAATTTTTTAACACGCTTTTATTAGCTTGACCTGTAACTTTGTAACATTGTAATGGAATCTTACAACTCACTTTTCACCGACTTCTAATTGTCGTATCGATTTGAAACTTTGCAAACTTATGCAATTTTGGTGACAATCAATAATGCTTTTTTATTAAAAAAATATACAGAGTGTCTTCGAAAGTTCTTATATGGAAAATGTATTATTATTGCTTTTACAAAAAAAGTGTCTGTTTATAAAAAGTTCTGCATCATAAGAAAATAGCATTGTCATTCAAAAACTTGACTTAGTGCATACAGGGTGGCTCAAAAATGCCACGTGAAGCTAAAAAGACATAAAATCGTTATTTAAAGGTAAACTGTCACTGCAAATGTTCTAGAGTTAATTTTTTATATTAGTGAATTAGGTTTGGAACATACAGGAGATCCCAAAAATAAAATTATTTTTTCACTATCGCATTTGCAAAAAGAAAAAAGTAGGGTAAGGTTGCCCATATTGAACCAATTTTTACAAAAATCGCTGTAGCCTGGCGAAAAATGTTAAAATTGTCATTTCCATGTGTCAGAAATGTCTATTGCACATTTAGAAACATTTTGGTACCCATAAATAATATCTATAAAACCTCTGAATATTTTTAATTCATTATAGAAAAATTAGTTGCAAGTGGTTCAATTTGGGAAACGAGTTACTTAAATTGAACCACCAGTATCCCAAATTGAACCTGCACAATATTGTACAAGATTAAGCACTGGATTTTGTTAAATAATAGGATACGAGTTTATTTCGTGCATTAGGATAACCAAAAAAGGGTTGTAGGTTATAGTACTTATAGAAAAAACAATGCTTGTCACCACAATAAAACTTTTATTGTAATGAATTAAAGAAAAACTTAAAACATAACAAATGTGCCACTTGACTTATTAAAAAAATTAAAACACAACATAAAAAAACTTCTTTTCTAACTAAAACCGGTTTTACTTTTTCTTCTAAAATACAAAAGTATCATTAACAAAATATTACATATCAATACCAAATACCGAAGTGAACCAGGGTACAATTTGGGATACCGTTTGAGGTTCAATATGAGCAACCGACAACAAAATTTGAATTATAGCCCTAAATTTAAAAACGATTAAATCTTAAACTGGTTTAATTATTCTAAAAAATGCCTTAAATAACATGTTATTTATTACTAACATCAATGTTGCCCTTACCTTACTTGTAGGTTCTAAATTTCCTTAAGAACAGATAGAAAATATTACATATCAGGTAGCAGTTTAACTTGTTAGCACATGAATGGAATTGTTTAGATCTATTGAAGTCACGTGGTAGAAAAATAAACTCCTCTGTGAGTGTTGATTCAACTATTACTAGTAGTAGGTCGCGCTAGGTTTATTATAAATTGAAAATATCGTGGGGGTTCCCTTTAGGAGCCGGTTCAATATGGGCAACCTTACCCTATATTTTCATAATATTTCTATAATGTGAAAAAAGCATGGTTATTCAAAAATTTTATCTAGGGCATACAGGGTGGCTAAAATATTAAAATTTAAATTGTGACTGTCAGCTTTTTAAGCCACCCTGTATTGTGCTACATCAAGTTTTTGAATAACCATGCTCTCTTTTTACATTGTAGAACTTTTTATGAAGATATACTTTTTTGTAAAGTCGATAATAAAAGATTAATTTTATTTTTGGAATCTTCTTTATGTTCCAAACCTGATTCACTAAAAAATAAAAAAACACGCTTTTATAAGAAGTGCACTAAAAAGTTAAAAATAAATTATAGTTTAAAAAACTAAAAAACACGCTTTTATGAGTAGCGCACTAAAAAAGTTTAAAATAATTATTTTCCTTTTGTAGCTTGGCAAGTTATAACAGAAAACCGGGGTGTGCAATGCGCGCATCGTGCGGAAAGTAAAGCAACTAACAAACTGCGCCTCCCTTTACTCCGCACACATGCATACCACGGTTTTCTGTTAACTTGTACAGCAATAAAACATTTGGTCTTTAAATAGGTAATTACATTTAAATGCGTGGGGCGCCCTTATATAGTGGCATAATAAACAAAATGTAATGTAGGTAGGTAACTACATAACATTTTGTTTATTATGCCTAGACCGCTACAAACAGAAAATCGGGATATGCATGTGTGCGGAGTAAAGGAAGGCGCAGTTTGTTAGTTGCTTTACTTTTCGCACGATGCGCGCACTGCACACCTCGGTTTTCTGTTAATTTGTACAGCTATAAAAAGAAAATAATTATTTTTAACTTTTTAGTGCGCTACTCATAAAAGCGTGTTTTTGTTTTTTAAACTACCTATAATTTATAGGTACATGAGTTATCTCTGAGCGCACCTGCTAAAACAGATTGTTGAAATAATAGATGCTGACACGATCAAAGCAATATTTAAAAAACAATTTTTATTTACAATTTCACATGACGACAATGTAGCAAATCCTATATAATATTATAACAATATTAATAAAAACCTCCTGAACATGTATTTATGTAACTTTGAATAGAACAACACGTGGTATCTATAAATAACGTCATTCTAATCCTCGCAGATGTAAAAAACGAACGCGACTCTAGACGTGGATACAGTCAAACCTACTTACAGAATCTGAAGTAAGTGCCAGCGCAACCAATGATCCAGCCTGGAAAGGGAACCTTAATGTTTTCTCATGAACACAGGAACACCGTGTTAGAGTAATAAAATATGCTCAAAAGTATTACAATTTTTATTAAAAATGTATTCTAAAATTACTTATAACGCATTTACTGTGTTAGTATTATGAAATTAACACCACATCACATTTTATTAAAAACTAACTGTTGTTAGTTATGTTATGCTTCTAAAATTAAATAATAATTCTGGGAGAATCCGCATCTGAAAAAAAAAATGATAATTCATTTACAGCTTCAAACAAATAATTAATTAAACAGGAAAGGAAAGTAGTAAAGTAGTGGGAAAGTAAACGAAAAAGACAGTAAGTTATGCTCTTGCATTAAAGTACGGAGAGTCCAAGATCTATTCTGTACCATCTCTGGTCAAGAGAAAGTATTGAATATGCGAGTTTGCTATGTGGGCAACTGCATGATGGTTACGTCAGTCTGATGATCCCCAACAAGGGTAAAAGCTCACTGTCTACCCGGCCCGGGGTTGGCCATTAATTTTGGTTTCGCCGTACTTTAATGCGAGAGCATAACTTACTGTCTTTTTCGTCCGCTCTGCCACTATTTTCTTTTTCTAGCACTATTACGGACGCTAAAACCCTCTTTCATTAATTATTATACAGTCTACGAAAAGGCACAAAGTACAAGTTTCGGAGGGTATATATTGCTTTACTTGCGCGCATCTATCCTCCGCCATAACACGGATCATTAGTAGTGATGGGTCGTTCGTGAATGTGCCGTTCAATTCGAACGGCACACTCCAGTGTGTTTAACGAATGACTTCTTTTTTAGAAAGCGGCCCATTCAATTCGCTATCAGTAATGAATTTGGATGCATCACGCAGGGGCGGACATATGGAGGGGAGCGACCAGTTATAAAAAAGTCTACAGTTTTTCTCGGAGGGAATTTGCAAAAAAAAGGTCGACAATTTTGAATTTTTATCTTCTCATAGTTGGGTATTTTTCCTCCCCTCTCCCCTCAACATAGTGCTTTCGGTACGCCCCTGGCATTACGGATTCCGATGTTTTTGTTTCGCGCGATAGTAAAAGTGTGCTGTAACGAACGATTAGAGAGCGGCTCGTTCAGTGTAGTGACTCTGTGCTCCGTGATGCATTAAGTACTTACGCAAAAACAGAATGGCACACGGGGACACTAGCTCACGGAATGAGCCGCAGAGTTGCTCTCTAATCGTTCGTTACGGCACACTCGTACCATCGCGCAAAACAAAAACATATGGCTCCTTAATACATCCAAATCCATTACCGATGAGATCCGAATAGCGAACTGAACGAGATGTTTTCTAAAAAAGGAGTCATTCGTTCAGCATACGTGAGTGTGGCATTCCAATTGAACGGCACGTTCACGAACGACCCATTACTACACAGTATTGTTGATTTTACACTGCTTAACCACCCGGAATTACGAATAAATATGAAAATATGACTAGTTTATATTAGCTTTGGTTATTTCAGATTAGCCAAAACACGATTTTAGCCTCTAAATGCGATTTTTTTAAATAAAATTTACTAACGCTAGTGAAATCTAGAGTAGTGTCTACTGTAGCGTTTTGTGAAAACTAGTTATCACTAGTGATAGCGGGTTGTATCGTTTTAGCGGGTTGTAAAAACACAATTTAATTCATGATTAGCCAACACTGTCTCAGGCGCGGATTTGGGCTGGCGAGGCCGCCCCCCCCCCTCCCTAGAGCCTTGTACAAAAAGTGCCTTAATAGCGAATTTTATAAAAATAAATATTGTAACATAAATATTAATCATTCGTACATGTTCTATAACATATGTTCTATACATATTATTTCATATACAATATTATAAACAAAAACAAACCGCCGCGCCGTCTGTGTAGTCTATAATATACAAATGATACCACAAAAAATTTGAATAACAGATCAATAATATCTACGAATATGTTATATAAAAAAATGCAAGCCTTTTTCAGCATTTTTGAGTTACATGCTCTTAGATGGTTTCTGAAAACATTGAAAGGAAACAAATAGCCAAATAGGATTTTTTTTCGAAAAACATCTTTTGTGACAACAAATTTTTTTAGAACAACAGCTTTTTCGACAACGAATTTACGAAATTTTTCAAAAATATTGTCTTGAAAACCTATTTCGAAAGTACATTTTTTCAAAAAAATCTTAAGAGCTTTCTCAAAAGATGTTTTTTTTTGAAAACGGATTTATGAAATTCTCCAAAACGAAACTACACTTTTTCAAAAATGTTTTTAAAAATATAATTTTTCAAAAATGGGTATACAATTTTCGAAAACGTATTTTTTCGAAAACAGTATTATGCTATGAAGTCTACTAGCTTGGAAAATGTTAAATAAAAAAACACGAAAATCGATCCTGAACAAACCTAAACGAACCTTTTCTGAGTTGGATCAGATTTCCTAAAGTTTGGTACGTTACTTTCTCGTAAATTACTTTTTCTAAAAGCCGTTGCTTGAAAAAAATTAATATTCAAAAAGCGTTTTCCGAAAAAAATTAATTTCGAAAAAGATGTTCCCTGAAGATATATATTTGTGCTTGGGTTTGCTTGGCCAAGAGATGCTTGCAAATGCTAAATTTTCATTACTATGACAAGTCGAATTATCTTGAAAACTATGACTTTTTCGCATATTAAACCATAGACTTAAATAGTTTTTAATGTCAATGTATTAAACTAATAGTGAAAAAGTTATGAAATTACACGTAGAATTCAAAAATCCATTCAAATACAGATTGTCCCATTTAAAAAAATCTAACTTTGTGACACCCTACTTTTTGAGCGCACCCTGTATAATTTAAAATATTTTTAAAATGTGCAGAGTATCCAACCATACCTTAACAAAAAAGCTTATTCACGACAAATATTATCTTTAAGGCATAAAATTCCTCCGCGCAATCCTTCACTCACCGGGCACATACTTTAATACAACGGTAGGTAGGTACCTACTTTGTTAAAAGTGATAAATTAAATGCCCATCCAGAATTCAAAAATCCATTCAAATACAGGTTGTCCCATTTAAAAAAATCTAACTTTGTGACACCCTACTTTTTGAGCGCACCCTGTATAATTTAAAATATTTTTAAAATGTGCAGAGTATCCAACCATACCTTAACAAAAAAGCTTATTCACGACAAATCTTATCTTTAAGGCATAAAATTCCTCCGCGCAATCCTTCACTCACCGGGCACATACTTTAATACAATGGTAGGTAGGTACCTACTTTGTTAAAAGTGATAAATTAAATGCCCATCCAGAATTCAAAAATCCATTCAAATACAGGTTGTCCCATTTAAAAAAATCTAACTTTGTGACACCCTACTTTTTGAGCGCACCCTGTATAATTTAAAATATTTTTAAAATGTGCAGAGTATCCAACCATACCTTAACAAAAAAGCTTATTCACGACAAATCTTATCTTTAAGGCATAAAATTCCTCCGCGCAATCCTTCACTCACCGGGCACATACTTTAATACAATGGTAGGTAGGTACCTACTTTGTTAAAAGTGATAAATTAAATGCCCATCCAGAATTCAAAAATCCATTCAAATACAGGTTGTCCCATTTAAAAAAATCTAACTTTGTCATCATAAATAGATGATTAAACTTACTTTGGCATGTTTTAAAATCCAATGATAATTCCATTCCCTCTGGGCACGAACAAAATGACCGCCCAAAAGCATTTATGCAAATATGTGAACAGCCACCATTTTCTGTAAACAAAAGTGAAGTGGACAGTTAAGTTACAAATAAGAGATTGGTATCTCAAAATAGTTAAAATCACGTGCATACTAAATAATTTTATAGAATTTTTTTTTAAAGAAAAATATTTTTAACCAAGCTCCCAAGCACCGTTCTTTAAAAGCAAAAATGGCACAATACTGCTTGTTTACCTTTAGAACATTCATCCACATCGACGCAACTATGCAAATCATTACCCAATTTCGTACCCTTCAAGCCATTGCAATTACATTTATAACTTCCATAAGTATTTTCACACGTATCTTGGCAAAGTCCATGTCCATTTCTGAGGAGGCACTCATTTACATCTTCACATGAGTTCGAGTCTAAGCTTAATCTTAGACCACGGGGGCAGTGGCATCTATAAGAACCTATAGTGTTGGTGCAATTCATCTGGCAACTATGAGTATTAATTAAACATTCATTAATATCTAAAAAATACAATTAAGGATGTAGATTATGAAGATTTAAAAAAATATGTTTTGTCTAATTTAGCATAAGCAGATTTAAAAAAAAACTTTTTTACAATTTTTTCCAAATCGTTTTATTAATCTTCACAAGTATGTAGTGTCACTTTGCTTGCACAGTATCCTACCAATATCGCTTTTGATATTGGGCATGTGACATTTGACTTTTATGCCTAACAGATATCAATGTGCCGACGTCGCACATTTTTTTTTCAAGAATGATGAGAATAGAAACCGTAATCTATCGCTATAGGCCAAGCAACAGAGCAAAATATTAGCGATTTTTTGACATTAATCCTATCAGAAAACCGCCTGTGCCATCATCTGAAAGACGATCCGTAGATGATCCCCGTTATATTTCCAACTCTGAAATTTATTCCTTTAATTTGTTATAAACATTTTTAAGCAAAAAAGCGATTTTTTTAGTTTTTTGCTTATAAAATGAAAAGTAATGAAGCAATCTTAATGGTGTAAATGGACGATTTGTAGAGAATAAAAATATGAACAAAATGAGAGGTCGAATGTCCCGATAGGATAAGTAGCAACGGAGAAAATCCGGAAAAGCGGAAAATTAAGAGTTTTTTAAAAAATTCATAAATGGGCCATTTTTAAACGTAGAGGGCTCAAACTTTGGGAAAAAGTAGTAATTTGTAGCTACTTTATGTGTGCAAAACCCCGACGCTGTCCGATGATTAGTTTTGCCACAATCGTCATTTTAATTTTTCAATAGACTATTTTGCAACAGGTCTGGATGCTCTATGGATCGTCCGATTTTAATTATTGAAGCGGATTTGAAAAGTACAAGTTTAATTGAACAAAATGTATATTTTAATTTTTCCATAAAATGTTACGAAACCGGTTGAAAATGCAGGTAAATATGCGTGAAAATGGATGAGCGCGGAAATCGATCGAGTAGCGGGAGAGAAGCGGAGCGAAGGGGAGCCAATATTTGCGCGCTCGGCCATTTTCACGCATTTTACGTGCATTTTCAACCGGTTTCGTAGCATTTTATGGAAAAACTAAGATATACATATTGTTCAATTAAACTTGTACTTTTCAAATCCGTTTCAATAATTAAAATCGGACGATCCATAGAGCATCCAGATCTGTTGCAAAATAGCGTGTTGAAAAATTAAAATGACGATTGTGACAAAACTAATCGTCGGACAGCGTCGGGGTTTTGCACACATAAAGTAGCTATAAATTACTACTTTTTCTCAAAGTTTGAGCCCTCTACGTTTAAAAATGGCCGATTTATGAATTTTTTTAAAAAACTCTTAATTTTCCGGTTTTTCCGAATTTTCTCCGTTGCTATCGGGACGCTCGACCTCTCATTTTGTTTGTATTTTTATTCTCTACAAATCGTCCCGTTACACCATTAAGATTGCTTCATTACTTTCCATTTTATAAGCAACAAACTAAAAAAATCGCGTTTTTTGCTTAAATGTTTATAACAAATTAAAGGAAAAAATTTCAGAGTTGGAAATATAACAGCAATCATCTACGGATCGTCTTTTAGATGATGGCACAGGCGATTTTCTGATAGTATTAATGTCACGACAAATCGCTCTATTGCTTGGCCTACTACTAGATGGTGCAGTAATAATAAAATTATAAGACTGGGATAACATTATGAAACAAAAATTAAAGAGATCAAATATTGTATTTGCTACAGTCTGTCAATTTGACAAAAAATGTAAGCTCCTCTAGCTGACAAAATAGAAGCGCAATTGGACCCAATTTGGCAATGGAGAGCCAATCAACTTAATCAACACAATCATCGTTTTGAGATATTTTTTTAACCTATTAAGAATGCAATTTATTTGGAAATTATTTAGTATTAAAATAAAGCTAATTCATTATTATTTACATTTTTCATTTAAAGTTTTACAAACTGACGAAAAGGTAAATGTAAAAAAAATCAAAAACCAACAATTAGTTCCTGTTTTCTTATAGCATTCCTTATTAATTATAAAACCATATTAACAATTAGAAAGGAATAATATAAATAGCAAACTGTTAGATAATATGTTTTCGTCCATTCTAGCCACCGATATAATAAATTAAGTCGCGCGCGGCCGCCCCCCTCTAATGCCTTGTACAAAAAGACTTTCAATAGCATTCAGCATTTCATTGCATAGCAGAAATACTGTTCCTGAAAACATTTCTTACACATCTCACTGCAATTTTATCAAAATTTGCACCGGATCGTTTTGACTTCTAAAGGAAACAAATAACCAGATAGTTTCTGTCTCAAAAAACATTCTTTTGGAAGTAACAACTTTTTCGAAAACGGATAAACGAAATTTTTCAAAACTATTTTCTCGAATACACACTTTTGGAACGTACTTTTTTCAAAATTGTCCTGACAGCTTTTTCACATATGCCTTTTTTGAAAACGGATTTATGACATTTTCTCGAAAACACCTATTTCGAAAGTACATTTTTTTAAAAATGTCCTCAAAAAAAAATTTTTAAAAAATAGGTACATTTTCCGAAAATATATTTTTTCGAAAACGGCATTTAGAAAATTAAATTATGAACTCTTTTAGCTTGCAAAATGTAAAAATGTGAAATGTAATAATGAAAAAAAAAAGGCGAAAAAAGACCCTGAACAAACCTAAACGCGCCTTTTTTGGGTTTGATCAAGTTTCCTTAGGTTTGGTTCGTTACTTTCCGGTAAATTACTTTTTTAGAAGGCCGTTGCTTAAAAATATCCGAAAAAATTTAATTTCGAAAAAGATGTTCTCTGAAAAATGTATATTTGAAAAGTGCTTTAAAAGAAATTTGAAAAATTGGTTTTAGAAAAATTGTACTTTCGTAAGTACTCGTATATCCCCCTAAATGAGCAGAGGGCATAAATAAAAAAATGCCACAATATTTACACTTTTATATTAATCAAACAATTTGCCCTGTCGCGCTTAAGTTAAGATGGACCAACTGTTCTGTTTTTTTTTTAACAAACATCTTTTTTGATGTTAAATTAAGTAAATTTTTTCGTAAAACAGCTTCCTCAAAAGATGCTTTTTCGGAAATGGACCTACAAAATTTTTTCGAGATTTTTTTTTAAATAATCTTTCACAAATACATTTTCCGAGAATATATTTTTTAGAAAAGATAATTTTTCTAAATCTAAATTATGAACCTACTGGGTTAGAAAATGCCAATGAAAAAATGACAATAAGACCCTAAACTAACCTAAACGAACCGTTTTTGTGTTCGGTCAGGTTTGCGTTTCCTTGTGTCTGCTATGTTACTTTGTAGTAATTTACTTTCAAAAAAGTGTGTTTTTTTTTAATATGAATATTCGAAGTCTTTTTCGAAACAATGGTTGAAAAAGTGTACTTTCTAAATACATGTTTAAAAAATGTAATTTCGAACAGTGGTTAAAAAAAATTCTAAAAGTTGATTTCCGAAAAAAAAGGTTTGAAACATCCCTAGTTATCGAATAACTGTATTCGAAAATATAATTTCGACAAGAGGTGCTTTCAAAAATAGTTATTTATACTATAAGGGATGTAAGTAACATTTACCAGTCGAGGACGAATTTTGCGCCCGAGCGATAGCGAGGGCTGGCAAAAAAGTCCGAGACTGGTTAATGTACTTACATCCCATATAGTATATAACATTTTTCCCCCTCCCTGAATTGTATGTTTACCAGAAAATGCTGGATATATTTTTGGATTTTTATTATCATTACATTCGATAGCATTTGTAATAATACTTATACCTGTTTGTTATTTCTTGATACTTATACCTGTTTGTTATTTCTATTCATTTGTTATTCATTATATTGTTAGTTCTAAAAGTCAATAAAAGCCTAATTTTATAAAAGGTTTCTTTTACTACAATTTTATTGACTTTTTCTCTGTAAATGGATAAACTACTACGTCCAGAAAAGTTAGAAGCAGAACCCAACTCAAACAATGCCGCTCAACATTGGAAACATTGGTATAAATCATTTGTCAATTTTCTTGACGCTACTAAAGTCACAGAAGATAAAGATCAGTTAAAGCTTCTGGTAAATTACCTTTGCCCCGCAGTTTATGAATATATAAGTGAATGTAGCACTTACAAGGATGCTATTAAAATATTAGAGAACCTATATATTAAACCTCAAAATGAAATATTTGCCCGACATTCCCTCTCGACTAGACGACAAGAAGTTGGAGAATCTATTGACCAATATTTACAAGTACTTAAGCAAATGAGTAAAGAATGCAGTTTTAAATCTGTTACTGCAGATCAAAACAGAGATGATTTTATAAGGGATTCATTTATTAGTGGACTAAACTCACCCCACATTCGTCAAAGACTTCTTGAAAATAATACTCTGAGTTTGGAGGAGGCCTTTAACAAAGCTAGATCTCTACAGATGGCTCAACATCACTCTGAATCATATTCGTCTTCATTCGGTACTATTAATGCAGCTATGTCAAAATCTTTTGCTATGAACCAATCTCAGCCCAGGCAAGATGATCCAGATCCTTTAACCAGCGCATCCGTTACTCCCAAATGTTACTTCTGTGGATACGATCGTCATCCTCGTACAAAATGCCCAGCAAGAAATTCTGTGTGCCATTTTTGTAAGAAAAAGGGTCATTTTTCAAAGGTGTGTAAATCTCATGACAACTCAACAAAACAGACATCAGCTGCCCTCCTTGCAACAATATCTGCTGCATCACCTGGATGTTTGTCAAAAGCAATACTTCAAATTGAAGTTGACGGAATTATAACAGATGCTTTAATTGATACAGGAAGCTCTGACAGTTACATTTCCAACAAAATAGCTAAAGACCGAAAACTAAAAATATTTCCATTAAAAGCAGATGTAACCATGGCCTCAACATCCCTGTTTTCAAAAGTATTAGGATCCTGTACTGTTGATATCAAAATTTTACAGCACACTTACAAAAATGTAAAACTAATGGTCTTAGAAAATTTATGTGCTGATATGATTGTGGGTCATGATATATTAAGCCAGCATAATATAATTGAAGTGGTTTTTGGTGGGAAAAGATCTTCGTTATCAATATGTAGTCTAGCTTTAGCCAATGTTGAACCTGCTTTATTATTTTCTAATTTATCTGGTGACTGTAAACCCATTGCGATTAAATCACATAGATATACGCAGGCAGATTCGAATTTTATTGAGGATGAAATTCAAAGACTCTTAAGTGAAAATGTAATTGAACCCAGTGATTCCCCATGGAGAGCTCAAGTATTGGTTACAACTAATGAAAACCATAAAAAGCGTATGGTAATTGATTATTCCCAGACAATTAATAAATTTACACAACTCGATGCTTATCCCCTACCTAGAATAGAAGATATAATAAATAAAGTTGCAAAATATGAAATTTTTAGTACGATAGATTTACGCAGTGCTTATCATCAAATTCCAATCAAAGAAAATGAGAAAATTTATACCGCTTTTGAAGCCTGTGGAGGTCTATATCAATTTCGAAGAATTCCATTTGGTGTTACTAATGGAGTTGCCTGTTTTCAAAGAACAATAGATAATATAATCAAGAAAGAAGGTCTTAAAGACACGTACGCTTATTTAGACGATGTTACAGTGTGTGGAATCGATAAGGCAGATCATGATCATAACTTACAACTATTTTTAAACACTGCTGCTAAGTATAACTTAACACTAAACGAAGAAAAGTGCATGTTTTCATCAAACTCAATTAATATTTTGGGCTATAGCATCACTAAGAAGACCATCAAGCCAGATCCAGAAAGACTTCGACCGTTATTAGAACTTCCTGTTCCTTATGACTCTACTTCTCTAAGACGTATAATGGGTATGTTTGCACATTATTCTAAATGGGTGCCAAAGTTTTCTGAAAAAATTCAGCCGCTTGTCCAATGCAAAAAATTTCCAATGGGAGAAAACGTTGTTTCTGCTTTTGAAACTCTCAAAAAAGATATTGCTCGTGCTGTTGTGACCTCAATTAACGATAATGCTATGTTTACAGTCGAAACCGATGCCTCCGACTTTGCTATCGCTGCACAACTTTCGCAACTCGGAAGACCAGTGGCGTTTTTTTCAAGAACTCTGTCCAAATCAGAGCAAAGACACTCCTCAGTAGAGAAAGAGGCTTATGCTATAGTTGAAGCTCTGAAAAAATGGAGACATTTTTTAATTGGTCGTCACTTCAAACTCATAACAGATCAAAGGTCAGTAGCTTTTATGTTTGACAATAAAAATCCTGGAAAAATTAAGAATGAAAAAATCATGAGATGGCGTCTTGAGCTATCAAGTTACAAGTATGATATTATATATAGACCCGGATCGCAAAATACTGTAGCAGATGCCTTTTCAAGAGTATGTTCTGCAACTGAAATTGACAGAACTTTGTACAATTTACATAACTCGTTATGTCATCCAGGAGTAACTCGTCTGTACCATTGGATTCGCTGCAAAAACATGCCATTTTCAGTGGAAGATGTACGAAGAGTAACTTCTAAGTGTCCTGTTTGTTCAGAATTAAAACCAAGATATCATAAACATCAAGGCACACTTATAAAAGCAACATCTCCTTTTGAAAGACTGAACATTGATTTTAAAGGACCTCTGCAGTCGTCCTCAAATAATCGATATATTCTGACAATAATTGATGAATACTCAAGATTTCCTTTCGCATTTGCCTGCTCAGATATGACATCAGCCACCGTCATAAAATGTCTTCGTCAAATATTTTCAATTTTTGGAACACCATCATATATACACTCCGATCGAGGAGCATCTTTCTTATCATACGAAGTAAAAGCTTTTTTGGATTCTCATAATGTAGCAAGAAGTCGCACAACAGCGTACAATCCACAGGGTAATGGCCAATGTGAAAGATATAACGGAATTATATGGAAGACTATTCAACTGGTTTTAAAATCAAGAAATATCCATACTAATCAATGGGAGTTAGTATTGCAAGATGCTCTACATTCAATAAGATCTTTATTGTGCACCGCCACTAACTGTACACCTCACGAACGTATGTTTAGCTACGCCAGAAGGTCATCTAATGGATCATCAACCCCGTCATGGCTGTCTAATCCTGGAACTGTTTTTTTAAAGAAGTTTATACATCAAAATAAATATGAACCATTAGTAGAAGAAGTTGAACTGTTGGATTCAAACTCAGACTATGCACATGTAAGATTACCCAATGGAAATGAAACAACCGTCTCTGTCCGCCACCTAGCACCACGTGGTGATGTTTCACTAAATAATGATTTCCAAATACCCACAAATATGGAAGAGAAACGAAATGATATAAATCCAGATATCTCTAAAATTAATCAGTCATTAGAAAATACCAAAATAATTACTCACAAAGAAAATACTCAAGAAAACAACTCTACTTATGACGCGGTGTCAAATAACGACAATAGTGAAATAACTTTAGAAGTTAGTCGTC
The DNA here is from genome assembly GCA_963971165.1 of Philopedon plagiatum. Classification (NCBI taxonomy): domain Eukaryota; kingdom Metazoa; phylum Arthropoda; class Insecta; order Coleoptera; family Curculionidae; genus Philopedon; species Philopedon plagiatum. The sequence continues at coordinate 123,401,743 of OZ020189.1, read as the reverse complement.
CTGTTCGTAACAGAAAGCGACCAAAACATTTGGAAGATTTTGTTTAAATACAAGGGAGGAAGAATGTAATAATACTTATACCTGTTTGTTATTTCTTGATACTTATACCTGTTTGTTATTTCTATTCATTTGTTATTCATTATATTGTTAGTTCTAAAAAGTCAATAAAAGCCTAATTTTATAAAAGGTTTCTTTTACTACAGCATTCTCATTAAATTATGAAGGCAGCCGTGATCCGTTGCCAGAGCAATATAAGCAGTTTTTATTTTATCAACAACGTCAAGTTGAGAATTCATAGCGAAAAGCTTGAAGAAGTCGAATTATTTGATTCTGTGTGGACAAAATGGATGTTTCAGACATAGAAGAATCAGCAAATATTGCTTGTTTATCTCTACTACCGGAAAAGTCGAAAAAAAGGTATGAAGCAGCATATAAATCCTTTAAGAATTGGTGCCAAAGCAAGACGGCTACTGCAGTCTCAGAAGCCTTGTTTTTGGCGTATTTCCACGAGAAAAGTGCTTTACTGAAGTCCCCATCAAGCTTATGGTGTGAGTATTCGATGTTGAAGTCCACCCTTTTTATAGAGGAAAATATAGATATTTCTAAGTAGGTATCCAAAACTTCGAGCATTTTTGAAAAGAAAAAATGATGGTTACAGACCCAAAAAATCGAATGTGTTTAACAGGGAAGATGTGAATAAGTTCATGCTTGAAGCCCCCGATGATATGTACTTATTGATGAAGGTCGTAATGGCAATGGGAGTTGCTGGGGCGTGCCGTTCTAATGAACTCTGTGAAATGAAAATGGACAATGTTAAAATAAGTCAAGAAGTCATCATAATTGTGACCATTCCTGACTCCAAAAATGGAATGTCACGTACATTTACAGTGACAAAAAGTGACGACACTCAGGTTTGTCATTTCAAAATAATTCAAAAGTACATTTATATAAGATCCCACATGACGACTATTAATCCGCGCTTCTTTATGCGATATCAAAATGGAAAGTGCTTAAACCAGCCTGTTGGGAAAAATACGTTTTCGTCAATTCCAAGTAAAATTGCGAAATTTCTAAAGTTTGAGAACTTCAAAATGTATACTGGACACTCTTTTAGAAGAACGTCGGCAACTTTATTAGCAAATACTGGAGTTGATGTATTAGCTATCAAGCGACATGGTGGATGGAAATCCGCTACTATTGCGGAAAGTTACGTAGCTGAGAGCCTCAACAATAAAAGGGAAGTAGCGAATAAAATTTTATACAATAAGACCCAGCCAGAAGTGTCTTGCAGTGCTTCAACAGTGACAGAAACATTGGTTAGAAATGAAGGATCTGTGGAGTCAGAAAATGTAATACACATCAAGAAGAAACGAGAAAACGTGTTTCCAAATTTTGTTAATAATGTGAATAATTGTAATAATTGTACCATTAATATTCATTTCAATTAATATCACCGGATTTTTGTAATATGTTGATGAAATCAAAAATTAAAGTTATTCTTATAATAATTTCAGATTATTATTTCCCTAGGGATGTAAGTTGACTTACATCCTGTCGTTAAGGGCAACCAATACCTTGTTGAGTAACTTTCACTTCCGTCTGTCAAAGCAGTGTCAAAATAGGTTGCTTACAATACAGGGAGGGGGAAAAATACTTTTTCGACAAATTTTCATATATCAGTACAAATGAACAGAATTTTGGTAAGTTAAGTTAAGAACAGGTTTAGATATTTCTTCCATTATGAAAAAATAGTGTACATTTCTTAGCACCCTAAATATAAAAAAAAATGTCGCACGCGAGCGTGCCCGTTCTTTTTGGTACATACTTTTTTGTACACGCCCCCTCCTCCCTAGATGAAATTCTAAGTTCGCCCCTGTAACTAAAGTTATATTTTATTACAATTTCTGTTTAAAATATTGTGTTTTAAAACTGAAAAAACTTAAAATATAATTTTCATTTTTGCAATAAGAAACCAACTTACGGGTGTAAATAAAGCGGCACATTAGCAACTTGCCTTCGTTTAACCACTTTGATGCGTACCCATAAACCTTTCCTTTGTCCATTGTTAAAACAAAGCAGAATAACTTTAGGCACTACTTTTTTTTGATAAGCACTGGATAAGCAAAACGAGATTGGCAAAGATCGGAAAAAACTATGGTTCCATATTTTAAAATAATTTACTGAAGATTTAAATTTTGTAATGGAACTCAGAGCATATTGAGTTTATATTAAAAAAATATTTCTAATAAAAAACTTATTTTCAATACGGACTTAAAAAATTTATAAATGGCGCCATGACTAATATGTGATATTCCATCAAAGAAAAGTATGGATCCGACATAATAAACAGCAACTGATAATTTTTTTAAAAATCCTTTATATTTCTATTAAATAGTTGGACCAATTAAAAAAAGGCAGAACTATTTACGCGTTTTTCTTTTTCTCATCCAGTCCTCCACCAGGGTCGATGACCGCATACAAATTTTAATTCGGTTTTTCCGACTTAAAAATTCAAACTTTACAAATACTACATACCAACACAATTTCGTTTATCATCAGCCAGTCGAAATCCCATAAAACACTGACATTTTTGTGGTCCCTTTGGAAGGCACAAGTGAGCGCATCCTCCATTATTTTTACTGCACCTAATGTTCTTTATTTTCGTCTTTTTTGTCTTGTAACTTTTATTTCTAATCGATGGGAATGTTGAGGATGGTGCGATTGGTAGAATCAAATTTTTTGTTTCTAAAGACGTAACTGGATTTTTATAGGAAATGCCACTATTTGTAGATTTATTAATTTGTGCTTTTCTTCTAAGTTTTCTTCGTAAATTATTTTTTCTGCGTCTAGGCCTCTTAGTAGAAGGTACAGGTGTATTTAAGAACCGAACAGTAGAAAAACTGATATTTGGCGTAATTGTTGGAATAACTGTTGTCGGCTGATAAATAACTTGTGTTTTCTTTTTTCTTCTTCTTCTTCTGCGCCTTTTGGTGACAATTGTGCTATTTTTTATCGTTTCTAAAGGACCGATTTTCAATATTGGTGTCGTTTCTGACAAGAAAGTATTGCCATGGTTCAAAGAACTTATCTCATTACTGTCGGAGAAGTGAGCAACTTGAATATCACAGCAAATTTCTAAAATTAGAATAAATATAGGGTACAGAAGAGTACTAAACATATTTTTAAAAAATTTTCACGATTTTATTGATGCATTGAAGGAGTTTCAAATTCATCAACATTCGAATTATGTCAAATTAAAAAAATCGTGTTCAAGAAAAAAAATAGCAACCTACTGAAAAGAAGAAAAAAATCGTGTGAAATCTGTCTCTCCAAACGAGGCCGGATCGATTTACGAAAAAGTTGTACCTATTAGCGACAGCTGACATTTTTTCTGAGATGTGTTGTAGACCCAGTGGCGGTGCTAGCCCTAATTTTTTGGTTGGGCGAATGCCGGCGGTAGCATCTAAAGATTGGGCAGTATCTGGATACTTTCAAGCTCGGTGTTCGCAAGTCGTATGTTTTTATTTAAAATGTTGGTTGGGCGAGCAGAATTTTAGTTGGGCGCGCACCGAACCCTGCCCACCCTTCGCGCCGCCACTGTGTACACATCAAGAGTAGAGGATACAAATTTATAGCAACTTGTTTAGAACTTTAAAGGATACAGTTAAAAAAATATCAAGATTTGGATATACCTATATTTACCTAATTACATATTTTACAAATTGATGATCCACTCGAGAGGATTTGAACACAAAGGTTTCAGTAACAGAGGCAATCAATCCCAATCCATGTTTACAACCAAAATTAAAGGAATACGTGAATCGATGCGACGCAACGTAGCGACGCGATGTTGAGAAAAAAATACGCTGTAGAACATGCTGGTAATCGCATCATAGGCGGGCTATGAAAAAATCATTCAGTAGTGTTGTAGCATAAACATGCCATAAAAAGAGTTAGCGTCACGTCTTCAGTCGTCAGCAGATCAAATCTGTTAATTGATCGTTCTGGTAATCGCCGATGATTGGAGAACGAGAATTTTTCCAAGAATATTTTCTGTTTATAACTGTCTGTTCAATAAAAGCTCTTTGGTTCTCAGATACGGCAGTTTGGCCAACAAAAAATTTTCACAAAGTCAGTATACTGATACTTTATTCCACGTTATGTATTTAGACAAATATCTACTATCACTTGGTCCACAATCAATGTTCTAGATCTAATACCTGTAGAATGAAAGACGGACGGACAGACCCAAAGTAGATTGCATTAGTATTCGTTTTTTTGAATTGAGCACAGAAAATGAAGTGTAAAGCCGGCATGTTATATGTATATTGATCAAAATATTTGCAACAAAGATCAGCCGCCCTAAACATATTAAAGCTAAACAAAATAAGTTTAATTAGGATATGTGCACAATTTTTTACTTTTCCTATAATGCAAAAAAGACGTGTCAAATCATTAAATATACCATCCTGAAAAATTCTTTACCTGCGCCCTACAATCAAAAAAAAAAAAATATTAAAAATATAAACTATTACTATAATACCACAATATGTTGTATTATTTATAACCGATAAAGGAACAAAATATTGCACAATTAAACAAAAGCACAAAAAAAATTAGGATAGGAAGCATATTCTAATTATAGAAATTCATATCAGCTGAAAATATTTTACTATTAATATTAACCATCTTGTTTTTGCAATAGCACCTAATTAAACTGGGTCAAGTAATTCCAAATTCCAGTAAGGCATAATAGCCATTATTATACGAAGTATGTATTTGAATGTTCTTGCTGAATAATTGAGACGATATGAACGTTTAATGCTAATAGGCCTCCTATACAACTTTTTTTTATTTTTAACATCGCGGACTAGAAATTAAGTAATTTCAGAAAAAATAAAAGAAAATAAGCCAAAAAAAAAAAGAAATCAAGTAAACCACCGCAACTAGTACCAGAAATAAGTATTCAAGTAAGGCTAATCATACTTTACTCTCTATATCTGATAAGTCACTGATTTGACAGTGCGATTACCTACTTTATAAATACCTAAATATATTTTCGTAGATTTTTATAGATCAATTTCCGAAAAAGCATCTTTTGAAGAATCTGGTTTTTAAAAAAATGTACTTACCTACTTAATTTAACATAAAAAAAATGTTTTCTAAAATAACAGAACAGTTGGTCATCTTAGCTTACACGCGACAGTACAAATTATTTGAACTTACTTACGAAAGTACAATTTTTCTAAAACCAATTTTTCAAACTTTTTTAAAGCACTTTTTGGGATATAATTTTTTCAAGCAACAGCTTTTTGAATAAGTAATTTATGAGAAAGTAACGTATCAAACCTAAGGAAACCTGATCAAACCCAAAACAAATGCTCGTTTAGGTTTGTTCATGATCTTTTTTCGTCTATTTTTCATTAACGTTTTCCAAGCTACTAGAGTTTGATTGGGTTTGCAGGACAAAAAATTTAACCGACTAAAATTTCTTAGGTGACACCATAGCCTTCTCGATGTGTTTCGCTAGACAGAGGCAAATTACTAGCCTGTTCAATCGATTTGAAATGACAGGTGATGGCGCCATTTATCGGGGATCAAATCCTAAAACCATATATTACAGTCTGCTTAGGTAGAAAGCCGAGATCATTGATTCTCAATATTAATAAATTGCAGTCTGCTTAGAAAGCTGAGATCATTGATTGTCAATATTGTCATTTTTGTTATTCTGTGATTGCCAATATTGTCAAAGTTCATGTTTTCATAACTAAGTATTTTAAAAATCTGAACTTTAAAGAATTTGACGGCTGAAGGCAAAAGAAATAGTTCTTTAAGGATAAGAAATAGACATAACACATAGTAAAAAATACCCTGGGAGCTACGGCCACACAGCAAGAAGAGCAGAATCAACAAAAAATTAACATAGCCCCTTATTTGGTGCCAGTAGAAAGTTTTAAAATTATTTAAATCATAGCCTTCTCGATGTGCTTAGGTTTGCTCCTATATAATTTAAGCGTAATGTCATCATCAGTGTCATCACATTATGCGATAGTTTCTCTCATGGGATAAAATAACACTAATTCTAAAAAAATCCTATATTGATTCATTCCAATATCATCTCTAGGTATTGAGGTAGATATAAAAATGTGATTTTTTTGTCACATTCCAAGGTCAATTTCGAGCTTAATAATATGTAAATTTTTTCTAACTCTAACTTAATATCATTCATTAATTGTTTTTATCTTTTATTAGTCAATCAGCAATTTACTTAACAACTGTCTATTCATTTTTACTATTAACATTTTTAATTATTATCTGATACTTAGATCCATAGTAGGTATCATTCGCATCCCACATCTCTGATGATTATTATTACCTATTTACTGTTCATTAATCATAGTTAGAGAAAAATGATTTAACATATTAATCATTTACTTCTACTACTACTGCTCAGTTTATAAGCTCTCGGTAAAATGAACCAGTTTATTTTTGTAAAAATGTTAATAATATTGTTTTAATTACTTAATTCTCTTTCACTTTAAAATAGAATAACCCACAAAACGGTTTTAATACCGTTTACGCATGCCTTTTCAGAAAAAAAAACGCTGAAACATATGTTTCATTTTATATTTGAGGAGAGGTGGCTCACTACTCCCTAAAACATTATTTAAAACCTTGCATTTGTGCTAATATAGAATTTTCGTAACCACGAAGTCTACAAAAGTCTTTGAACGGAACTTCCCTCGCGAAATGTAATTAGGTAGATATAGTAAAATTTAAATGCGGGAGCACACTTAAATTCACACACATCAATTAAAATTAGAGCAAAGCAGAACAAATTTAATTTTTTAAGTTACCCACCTTGTATTGAGAGACTACAGCACTGAATGCCGTTATTCATATCAACGTCACAAACCCAAGCTATATATGAATTCAAGCAACAAAACATAGGAATTACTTCTTTTAGGGTGCTCACCCTGTATATAATTTACCTTATGTATAACCCGCTTCTTCAAAATAATGTCTGTGAAGTTTTCGCGCCAATAGACAGACCGACATGCAGACAGGCACAGTGACGGAAATAGGAAACCAGGATCTGATAAGGTTTCGAGAGGTGTTTTTTTCCCAAATACAATACTTCTAGCATGGAAAGTAAAGATTAATAAAAAGAAATAGTATCATATTCTATTCAGCGAACTATGGTGTCCCTTAACGGCTGCATTCGTGAACCGGATTCGTCACACAACTTTAAAGCGATTAGCAATCGATTTAATCATTTTTACTTACGAATTCCTTTTAACGGACTATCTACATTTGTCATTATAGTTTTAGCATCTACAATGTGAAGTGATATAATAAAAAAATTAAATCTGTACCAAAGACTACTAAAGTTTCGGACTCCCGTCATCTTAACTCAATCAATTCTTTTATTTGGAATAAAAGCAAATCGATTCCTTTCGGGGATCCGGGTCCGTGAATCGATTCGATTTGCGAGGAATATTACCCAGTCCTGATACATACTTAAACAATATAAGGTTGAATCCTTCACGATGGATTAAAAACATACGTATACAATCTTTCCTCAGTTTTTCAACCTATATGTTTATATATGTAATAAAATGTTTGTCTATTATTTGAACACCCAGTAAAATATTTTTCGTCAAATAATTATAATTTGTTTTTAATAATTTCCAACATTGGACAAAGTCCAAAATTCTGGAAGCTATATAAGTGTTTTCCTTCTGCAGGTCCATCCTTGGATGCATTTTGCCGTATAACGGTTCATCGGCAAGGAAAGCAAACGAAGAAAGTACTTAAAGGTGCGTTCAGGCTTGGGACAAAACGCCTTGCCGTGACACCGTCGTGAACCTCATCGCGTGTAGTCTGGACGGTACTCCGTAACCGCAACGCGTGACACCGCCACGTGTACCGCGTGTTATCAGTCCGTTGTCCGTTCCATGTCTTGTCGCATCAGAAGTATGCCACGCGGCTTGGTTCGGCAAGTCTGGACGGGATCGCGTATCATCGACGAGTTTTGAAATTTGCTTATTGCATGTTTAGTTGAATTTGACCATTGTCGGTCATTGTTTTCCTTTAGTTTTTGCTAAGCTTTTCTTTTATTATGAACTAAATAATCATTAACTATGTACGGTGCTGCTACAACGTCCATGGTGACTGTTATTATTAAAATAAGCGGAACGCATATAAGTTCGTGGCGATGATACGCGACGATGACACGCGAGGATGAGACGCGGCGAAGTTCGCCCTGTCAAGAAAACGTTCGCGACGCCGTTACGTCACGGGGTTTTGTTACAAGTCTGGAAGCACCTTTACGTTGTACCAACGGAACAAGACGTGATTGCCATTAACTGCTATTGTGACAGCAGTAGTTTTTAGCCTATAAAGTGTAAAGGCCTAAGGTAGATGGCAGCAGGTAAGCTTTGTGTATGGTGAAACTCGCACCAGAGATACAACTTTTGTATCACGCCGACTTTTTTTTATTTTAAGCAATTTTGAGTTTAACAACACTGCAGATGCTTAAAACTTAAAATTTGATTTCAGATTTCTACAATATGGCATCTGGTGTCATCACACAGCCCTCTTAAAAATATCATCACCATACAGGATTACGTATTAAGGAAAAATTTCTGTTCTTGCAATCAATGTTTATCTTTTGACATATTAATGCAAAACATAACCAATTTTAATAAGATTCCCCAATAGTTAAAAATGTTATACCATTTTGGTATTTTTGACCATTTCTCTAGCCACAGGACCACAGTGTGCACCATACTTGTGCCACTTGACAGGTACCTATTTAACTATTATGTAATATTTCAAAACAATGCACCAGATATTTGCTTAGCTGTAAAGCAATTAATAAATAACTTCATTTATTTTAAACTGTGAAGATGACAATCAAGAAAATTAGGTTACTTCTATTAATTTATAACACTGATACGGCTAATAAAAGCATTGTCCTGTGATCTTAACAACCAATTTTAAAAATAAACTGCTCATCAAAAACAACGATAAATGTTTATTTAAGGAGTATTTTAAATGTTTGTCCGACAACCACTTTTAAAAGCTTATTTTATGTAAATTAAGCAGCAGGAAGTTCTTTTAGCCTCAGATATCTAAAAATGACCCTAAAGAATATTTACGTAGTTTATATCATAATAAATCTTGATTAATTTCGTCTTTTCTTTTCTCTACGCAGATAATAAAATAAATCTATCTCTTTACTCCTACGGCTTTGTCAATGATCCAAACTACCCACTTTTATAAAATATGCGTAATCAGCTGTGACAAAAAAAGCGTTTTAACATTAAATATAAATTTATATGTAAAGACCGATCAGTATAGATTTTAGTACTATTTTAAGATTGTAAATAAATAAATAGAAAACTGCAAAGCCTGCACTGAATTTCCTTTGAAAAATAAAGTATGAAAACAAAGGTACGAGAGCTTAAAGACAAAAATGATACAAATTACTTGCAAAATGTTATGTAAAAGATAACATTTGATTAGTCTGGAAATAAATGTAAAATCACAAATTGCCGCAAATTTATATAAAGATAATTTTATCTTCTCACTCTGTATTGGGTGTCTGGATAGTGTACACCCGTGGAAAAAAATTGTACATCTAATTTTATTCTAAGCGCAAATTCACTAAGAAAGCCTATTAAGAAACGGTTAGACTGTTAATTGGACAAACCTATTCTATAAGCATATTATTTAAATAATCGTAATTACTATACTTAATAAATACATTAACAAGCATGTTCATATTATTATATAGGTGGCATTATTGTTTAATATGTAGAAACTGGCAGGCGTAGTGAGTTTTTTTTACAGATGGGTCAAAATTTTGTGGGCAACTAGTGATATCAACGCAACAAGCAAAATACATTTTTTTAATTAAGGAAGGTTTTTAAATCAAACCCGAGCACAGCCTCGAACCCACGACCTCTTGGTTCACTAGCTAAGACTCTACCTCTGGACCACGTTGCTAATGTGAAAAAACCCGTGCCGACGCCGTTATATTTGATGACTAACATGGGCGTGGCTGAGAGATGAGATTTCAGAAATGTTTAATGAGTATTTCTCCTCGGTATACTTGGAACATGAGGAATCCAACGTCTTTTTTGATTGTGATAGGTCTGTTAGTGTAGGATTTTTAAATTTGTCTGTGATTGATGTTTTTAATAGGATTAGTATGTTGAAATCTAGTCTTGGACCAGGGCCTGATGGCATACCTGTTATTTTGTTACAAAATTGTAAGTTTGTCCTAGCTGATATTTTATGTAAAATTTATAACCTATCACTTAGATGCGGGATTTTTCCCATTTATTGGAAGAAGTCATATGTTACACCAGTTTTTAAGGATGGTAATCGGGCAGATATGAAAAATTATAGTGCCATCTCTAAGATGTGTTTAACTTCAAAAATATTTGAAGCCTTGGTTTCAGATAGTATAACTCCACTTTTTAGACAGGTTATGATTAGTGAACAGCACGGCTTTATAAAGGGGAGATCAACTGTTTCGAACCTGTTATGCTATGAGCAGATACTGTTGGGAGCTTTCGAGAGTGGGTACCAGGTTGATACCATTTATACCGACTTCTCGAAGGCCTTTGATAGTGTTGATCATGGCATATTAATTAAAAAGCTCTCAGCGGTTGGAATTTATGGAACTCTGCTAAACTGGTTTGAAAGCAATCTAATAGGAAGAAAACAAGCTGTTAAAATTAAAAATTACATATCTTCAGAAATATCTGTTACTTCTGGCGTCCCGCAGTGCGGTCACCTGTCGTCAGTTCTTTTTAATATATTTATCAATGATATAAAAAATGCTTTTCATGACTGCCATTTTCTGGTTTTTGCTGATGACTTAAAAATTTTCAAAATTATTAAATCCCCATCTGATTGTCAATTATTGCAAGACGATCTGAATAGGTTTTCATTATGGTCTAAAAGTAATAAATTGTCTCTAAATATCAGTAAATGTAGAATAGTGTCATTCACTAGATCCAGGAATCCTTATTTCTTTAAATATGACCTGGACTCTGTGGAGCTTGAGAGACAAACCCTAGTTAAAGATCTTGGAGTTTGGTTAGACTATGAGCTTACATTTACTAAGCATATTGATTTCATTACGACTAAGGCATTGCGCCTACTGGGATTTGTCTTTCGAACTCTACGAGGTTTCGAGAGTGTATTTGCCTTTAAAGAGGTTTACTGTACTGTAATTCGTTCTATACTTGAATATGCCAGTTGTGTGTGGCAACCATACTATACTGTTCACAAACAAAGGTTGGAAAGAGTCCAGAGAAGGTTCCTTAGAAGGATTGGATCTAAATTGGGAATACCCTATGATGAGATTGATTGTAATGACATAATGAAACTTCTTAATTTAACATCTTTGGAAAATAGAAGAAAGTTTTCAGATATCTCAATTTTTTATAAAATTATTAATGGCTTGTGCCATTCTACTCTCCTTTCTGGCATTGGCTTTTATGTTCCTTCGGTTAGTACTAGAAATAGGGTCCTTTTCAATGCTGACTTCCATAGAACCAATTATAGTCTCAACTCACCTTTAAATAGAATGTGTAGATTGGCGAATGAAATATTGACCTCATGTGATATAGATATATTTTGTGATAATCTGAACATATTTTCAAGTAAAGTTAAAAAGTTATTATATAAGTGAATCACTGGAATTTATTCTTGCAATAATATTTAGTGTTGTTTTTTTCCTATATACACATTGTAATAGTTTCAATTTGATTTTATACTGTTTGACACTGCTTTTGTACTATATACTATTTGCTACAATTGTAAATGCTAAATGCGTTAATAAAATTTTGATTTTGATTTTGATTTTGATTTTGAGATCGTATTTCTGTTTAGCCGCTAATTAATAATTAATACATTAATACAATGCAAATGCAATGTGTATATTAGCTACCTAATTAGTTTTTCTTTGTCCAACCCAAATGTTTTGAAACGGGGCGGTTCGAGTGTATTTCCATAGTGGGAATGGCGCGATATTATTGGTAGGCCATCGACAAATGTTGTCTCTTTTTAACTTCCTAAAGGGCGTATGTCTGTTTATCTCTTCGTTTTAAGGAATTTCTATCGTTCATATATCCAATTTAAAATAGGCCAATTTAAAATACGACCCTGCCCGGAGCAAGCTTGGATATCTTTCGACGATGGCTTGGCTTGATTCTTTCTTGGGGCGTTTTCGCATGGTACTTGCGCTTTTTTGAAAAAAAAGTTTGGTTTTAAAAAATATATTATTTGGTGGATCATTGAAAACAAATTTCGGTGGGTCATTGACCAAATGACCTTATGGAATGCGCCTGGAAACTGGTACCCTGGTTAAAGGGGTAAGAGAATAATTGGGACCTTAAAAAAATAATGTGAGAAAACCCGTTACTTTAATTATTTAAATTGTTAATGAAATCTTGTACTTCGGCATAGGGTTTAATTTTAAACATATTTCATACTTGTTATTTTGATAGAAAATGATAAACAAGGTATGTTTACTCCTACGCAAAATACTGTTTTCGTATTTCTTATGCGCCCTGTATAAAAAAATAAATTTTTCATTGGGTGAATCTTATTTACTTTACAACCAAAAACTTTTATTAGGAGTGACATTTTTACGTATCTTGCAAAATTTGGTCAATTTGTTTTCTTTTAAACGCCATCAGCGGACATACTGTATATTCCAGATGAAAATACCTCGTGGTCGAAAAAATGTGAATATATTATATTACAATTAGTTTCAGTCCTATAGTAGCCTAGAAATAATTAGAAATACATTCTCTACGTAGTCACTGAAATTTATTATTATTATTTATTAATTATTATTTTACAGAGGTGAAAATGGATAGATGTAAATTTTCCAGCAGATTTCTTTGGACTGACTGTAGGAAAAGTTGCTAAGCACTATGCAAGAAATTTGTATTTTCCTTGTCAGTGAAGAAAAATAGAAAGCAGAGCAAAATAAACAGCTTTATACCCAGGACGGCTGAAGAATAGACCACGTTTTAACTAGAAATAAAATGAGGTCTTATACTTATTATTGGTAAATTTCGAAGGGGTAAGATATCAGAGATATTAATTATTTCTTATCGTCGTCTTAAGAGGACTAATCGATTTCCAAGCGCGCGTAAGGCGAGAGAGCGCGACCTGAGCTGTAGCAATAGACAGAACCTCCAGTGAAGTTAAATATATAGCGACCACAATAAAGTTTGAGAGAAACTGCATGGAGAAATTTATTAATAAAAATATATAGTTATTCCCCAAACTTAACATATATTATCAAGTATAATTATAGTATATCCTTATTATGTATAATAAGAAAATGGAACATTTAAGTATAAAAACGTTTTATCTACAATAATATTAATTACAATAATAATATTAATAATGTAAATTAAATAAGCACAAAAAGTATCTGTTATAGAAAAAAGTTCCGCGAAGAAGTAAAAGGAAATTCAAATTCTGCATACAAAAATAAATTTTGAATATACAGAGTCGCTCAAAATGTTATGGCTGATCAATGTACATTTCTTTTATGAACAATATTCCTTTTTCTTATGGTTTATTACTCTTTATAAAATATGATACAATTTTTAAATTTGTATTTGTTGTATTAAAAAAAGTTTAAAAGGATTTTGAAATACCTATGCTATTTGAATTTGTTTAATGGAGAACTTTCCAGTCTCTTGGAGTAATATTCGAAAATTCTTTCAGGGCAAAAATTTGAACTCCCTTTTACTTATCCCCGAAATTTTTTCTCTAACAGGTACTCGTTGTGGAATAACACACTTATTTAATTTTGTTAATATAAACATCGGAATATCTCTTGAACAATTAGGTTCTGGTCAATAATATTTTAATTATTGTTTCTTTAACTTTTTTTTTCTTCTTTTCGATTGCCTCCAGAATATAAACAGGTTCACGAATTCACCACAAATTGACCAATTCAGGCAACATGCAATTTTAACAAAATCTTTGTAAACATTTTTAAGCCAAAAATCGCTGTCTCTTAAAACTATCTCTGTTTTAAGACCCAGTGGTTTCCAGACACAAAAAATACGGTAGAGGCGGTCTATCCCTGAATTTGGTAAAACTATTTATGAGTTTTATTGGCAATATATTGGTCGCCTTATTTTTTCCAGAACGTGAACTTTTTGCATTCAATCCGGCCAGTGGCGGTTCGTGAAATTTCAAAGTTGTGTATCTCTGGTCCTACTTACAGGACCCGTACCAAATTTAGGGGTTTTAATAGTGAGCCCACTGGGAATGTTTTGGTACAGAAAAAAACATTTTGTAATTTGCGAAAAGAAGTTGAATTTTTGGTGCGCCCCTCCTAGGAAAAAAATGAACGCGCCTAGGTATTTTATTTATTATTTTTTCTAAAGAAATTGAACATCATTTTGTCGACAGTTATTTTGAGACAAAAAATGTGTTGGTAGAAAGTTATAGTCATTTGAATTTTTTTTAAAATTATATTTTAGGCTTAAAAAAATTCAAATGACTATAACTTTCTACCAACACATTGTTTTGTCTCAAAATTTAAAAACTGTCGACAAAATGATGTAAAATTTGTTTAGAAAAAATTATAAATAAAATAAATAGGCGCGTTCATTTTTTCCCTAGGAGGGGCGCACCAAAAATTCAACTTTTGTTCGCACATTACAAAATGTTTTTTTTCTTTACCAAAACATTCCCAGTGGGATCACTATTAAAACCCCTAAATTTGGTACGGGTCCTGTAAGTAGAACCTGAGATATACAACTTTGAAATTTCACCAACCGCCACTGTCGATCCCTTCTTCAGGGGTGATTTTCCTCGCTGAAAACGGACATATGGTTTCTACCAGGCCACTGTCTCCTACAGTACCATTAGGTGACGCTACAAGGTAGCAATTGTCCTGGTGAATAAACAGTCCACATTTTTCTATTATAATGTTCAATAATTTAGCCAAGCCACACGATGGCTGATTTTCATATTTGTTACCCCATTCTATCGCGGAACATTTTAAATAATTTGGGACAATTAGAATCTTTACCAAATTAGCACCCCAAATTAGGCTTCTTATCTTTTACAAATTGAAAACCACTGTGATAGGACCAGTACCGAAGGTAAATAAACCCAAAACTCCTGCTGAATTTAGACCAATAAATTTATTGCCTGCTGTCGACAAAATTCTTGAAACCATCGTCATCAGAGTTTATGCCAACCATCCGACGAAGACACTGTGTGTCGAAACCATTGTCATGTTTTAAGAATAAAAATTTAGTGAAGATTTAAACACGTTTGTTGTTAGTTTTAAATAATTGGTTATCTGTCGAACAATGCATTAAAAGAGCAAACTTAGTTTTAATTTACAAAATGGAACATAATAAATTACTAGTCTACTTAAGCCCCCTTCTCGAAAGAACATCACAACTCCATAATTTTAATACCCGTACCAGGAAAAATTTTAATGTCCCATCTGTTAAAACAACAGCTTTGCAAAAAAACATTATTTTATGAAGGAGTTCGGTTATACAGTGCATTGCCCGAAGATCTAAAGAGTGCATCTAGTTTAAGAATTTTTAATAAGAGGTTATTTGAACATTTAAAAAACGATGTGTAGTTATAAGTTATAAATAATGTATATTTAACTAGTCAAGTGTCAAATAAATAAATAAAACACAATAATATTAATTTATTATTATCTGAAAAGTTCTCAAGATGGAAATTTTGAAGACATGTATTATGTTTCTATCCAGAAAACGGGCAATAAAAAGTGATAAGACATTTCGAAACGTAAGTCCAACTTTATTGTTATTATTTCAGTGTCAAGAGTGTTTTTAACGTTGAGATTCACTAAGAAGGTTTAAAATTTAGTACTGGTTTAAATTGAGATCTTCTAGTTGATCAGTTATATTTTGACAAGTTTTGTCCTGATATTGTTAATAAGTTGTCCTTAAAAACTTATGAATTAATTATTCTGATATTTCAGCGATTTGCTTGGTTTTCAAATGACTGTCATCTTCGAACGGGTTGCTAGAATGAATTTAATTCTATTATTGTCAAAAGTACGTACAACTGCCCTCCTTATGAATTTTCAAAAAAATTCGGAAATAAATTCGTAGTATAAAACTTAGTTGTCTGTTGTCTTATTCTTACACTTGCCCGTTTATAACTTTTATTAGTTAAATTAGATAGAACCAGCGCTAGAGAGTCAGTCCGTTAAATGTTTTTCTTTAAACGGAAAATGTATTTGGTAAGTATTATTTTAAGGTTGTAATAGATATTTACATTACTAGTTTGGTTCCTTGAGAGGGCATTGCCACTTAAAGAGGCATCGCGATATGGGTGTGCCTCCTGGAAGAGGCTGAAACTCTTTTATGTTCTTAACAAGTGCTCGGCCCTCAACAGTAGGTAATTAAGAATGACAGTCTTCGGAAAAAAAAATGTTTACATTTTTTTTTATCTAAGACATCCCACGTAGACTTCAAGCCTAAGTACTAACGTACCGTGGAGGTCTGAAGAGAAGGAAAATGTAGTCTATTAACACGGGATTTGAAGCATTGGAGGTTGGGACGGGAGGGGAAAATATCTGCAGGCAATTTGTTCCATAATCTGGAGACCCTAGGTATGAATGAGCGAGAGAAGTGGTCTGTTCTAGGCTTTTGTAGCTGGACAGTAAAGGGATGCATACGTAACGTGCCCCTTGTTGTTCTGTTAGGGACATTCAAGGGGGGAATAATACCGTCTAGTTCTTCAGAGCAAAATCCGTGGAAGTAGCGGTAGAAAAGGAATAAATCCCCTACTATGAATGAGCGAGAGAAGTGGTCTGTTCTAGGCTTTTGTAGCTGGACAGTAAAGGGATGCATACGTAACGCGCCTCTTGTTGTTCTGTTAGGGACATTCAAGGGGGGGATAATACCGTCTAGTTCTTCAGAGCAAAATCCGTGGAAGTAGCGGTAGAAAAGGAATAAATCCCCTACATCCAAGGACATTAAGCACGTTCAAGCAATGAGGCTGTTAAAATTCGCAAACATATCGATAGCCCAGTTCCATACAGCAACAAGTCTAAATTTACACATTTTGTGATTAATACGGAAATAAGTTTAAATTCTAATCCTTTACTAGTTTTATAAGGCAGCAACTCAAAATTTGTAAAGTTGGTAATATCAACTCTACAAAAAATTTCGAGTTGTTGCTTCATAAAATTAGTAAAGGATTAGAATTTAAACTTATTTCCGTATTAATCACAAATGTGTAAATGTAGACTTGTTGGTTGCTGTATGGAACTGGACCGTCGATATGTTCCTGCTAGTTGACAATCCGCCGAAATCGTATAAATATCTCAATGCTACATCAAAAGAACTTTAATTTGCTCCAAAAATTGCTCAGTAACCTCATGATGCCAATAAAAACAATCTCATGTACCGATTTTGGCAGACTATAACTAGGAATATTGACCACTGTACGCGATCGATTTTACGACTTTCACCTAAAAATATCAAAACTCACTTGTCCTATAGGTTATAAATCAAATTGCTTGTCATTTCTCTCCAGATCAATAATACCAATAACAATAGCTGTGGTATGGTACACACTGTAATAATAATAGCAATAAAAAGAAAATAATATTTAAAATTATTTATTAGGTACTTTATTTATAATTTTTATATATAGTTATATAGCTATAAAAAGTGCATATAATTTAATATTAGTGATTGACAACAGCAGACTGTCATGGAAGTAATAATTATTTCCTATATTGCTTTTTTCTTACCTAATGTGTTGTGTGTTCCTATATCGCAAGATCCGGAAGAAAAAATCTACTGTGAAGAAAGAAACAATTTAATCGCCACATCGAAACATCAGGCCGTGGGATACAGTTTGGAATTAAATAGTGCAGAACAGGAAGCAAATAAAATTTTAATGCAGCACAAAAATAGTGATATTGAAAAAGGAGTCAAAGATCCAAAGAGTTTTCTAGCAGCTAAACACTTCTTTATCTCCCAACCTTTAATTGAAAAAACTTGTATATTCAAGATAATCCAAAAACTCCCAAAGGGAGCATCGTTACATACTCATACAACTTCTCTAGTATCAGGTGAATTTCTGCTCAATAATTTGACATACAGAGAAAATCTGTACGCATTGGAAAATGAAAACGGTAAAATTCAGTTGAATTTCTTTAAGAAAGCTCCTACTGAAAAATGGAAAAATGTACAGGAACTACGAAAAACCGATCCTAAGTTTAATGAACGACTGAAGAAGCAAATTAGCCTTGTACGAGAAAATCCTTATGAACAATATTTCACACAAGATGATATATGGACAGCATTTGAAAATGTGTTTAAAACGACATCTTCAATTATCAAATATAAGCCTGCTTTTGAAGATTACTTTTACCAATCCTTAAAAGAGCTTTATGAAGATAACGTCAAATATTTAGAATTCAGAGGAGGAACTACCAAACTTTATGACCTTGACGGAAATAAGTTTGACTCAGAAGAAACTATTAAGGTTATTCTTGAAGTAACGAAAAAGTTTAAAAGAGATCATCCCGATTTTGTGGGAGTGAAATTAATATACGCTATTAAACGGAGTGCTAACATTAAGCAATTAGAACAAAATATAAAAATATTTAGGAGTCTGAAAGAAAAGTATCCGTATTTCGTGGCAGGGTTTGATCTTGTTGGTCAAGAAGACGTTGGTAAGTATTGCAGTAATACAATGAGAATTCTCTACTAATAACACTCTTGAACTGATCACCAACTACACAGTGAAAAACAATATCAAGTTCTAAGGCACTATTCTGAAAGTATGTCTAATTTTTTCAATTTTTCTTTTTCTGGTGTAAAAAATGATACATTTCAGTAAATTTCTGAATATTAGTGGTGGTCTTCTAGCTTTCTACTAACACTTTCTACATAATAATCTTGTTATATTTTTGGAAAAAAGCTATGCTTCTAGTCACATTTAACAAGTGGTACATTTTTAAATAAAATTTTATTGTATTCTTAAAACACTTTGCAAAAGTATTTGCACGGATCTTCGCGAAATAAATCTCAGTCTAATAAAATTTGAAAATGCACACCATTTCGTCTATCGTCAATAGTATCACGTAAGTTACATTGTCTAGTCAGCTTTAACACATTACATTAACTAGTCAGTTCTAATGACTCAAAATTTAGTAAATTTACATTTTTCACTTTACATTCCACTTACAATAATCAAACATATTTATAGTAACAATATTTTTAATTCTCCACCCTATACAAAATTTCATTTTCCACGTAAGATGCTCGGCTCAGTATAAAATATTATTACTTTTAAGCTCATCTTTTCGAGTTTTGGGAAAACTAAACATTTTTTTTATATTGTATTGTAGACAAATATCTAAACTGCAACCGAAATCTTGAGGTACATCCAAATACTAGCTTCAGTCTCACTCTCGATTTAAGCAAAAATTAAAAAAGATCTATTTAACAGTTATTTATGTAATAAGGATCATAATGACCATCATTATGGTCAGGGGCAGGCGGCACACGGGAGCTCTGGGTCGCGAGCCTCCCCGACAATACTCAAAAATAATAATATACAGTACTAAACAATATTTATTTATTTTAAACATACCTATACCGATTTTTCCATAAAATATTCTAATGTACTGATTTTACATTTATTTCAAAAACAATACAGAGGTTTTGCGCTTATCCGCTAATTGGCGTTTCTTTCTATCACGCAGGCATCGGCAGTTGCAAGCATCGAGGCTACAATTGTTTGAGCCACAGAATTCAAATTCGTTGACGTTCGTTCGGTTTTATTCGGGTTAATTCGGTACTTCATAAACGGGATTTTAGCACGCGAAAAGGCGCTCGGTCGGTGAGCCCAGCCCCAGCAGTCCATTGCTTTATTTCACGGTGTTGTGGACGATTTCGCGATTTAAGTTTATATTCGTTTCGCGACATTTTTCGGTGTCCCACTGTGTGGAAAACATTTTAAAGTGATTTTTCGAGGCTTTCCTTGGCTGAAAAAATTCATTTCAAATCCCTTGGAAGACCTACCCCTGATTTGAACCTTTCTCGATCAGATAAAACAGCAAATCTTTGTTTTACAAGACATTTCTCCAAAGAGGTAAAAAAAAAACAGTGGCGGCTACTTACAGGACCCTTACCAAATTTAGGGGTTTTAATAGTGAACCCAGTGGGAATGTTTTGGTAAAGAAAAAAAAGATTTTGTAATTTACGACAAAAAGTTGAATTTTTGCTGTGCCCCCCTAAGAAAAAATGAACACGTCTAGGTATTTTATTTATTATTTTTTCTAAACAAATTTTACATGATTTTGGGGACAGTTTTAAATTTTGAGAGAAAAAAATGTGTTAGTAGAAAGTTATAGTCATTTGAATTTTTTTAGCTTAAAATATAATTTTTAAAAAGTTTCAAGTTCAAATGACTAACTTTCTACTAACACATTTTTTTCTCTTAAAATTTAAAAATTCTCGACAAAATAATGTAAAATGTGCTTACATTTTTTGTAATAAAATAAAATACCTAGACGTGTTCATTTTTTCACAGTTAAGTTTTTTTCGCAAATTACAAAATGTTTTTTTTCTTTATCAAAACATTCCCAGTGGGCTCACTGTTAAAACCCCTAAATTTGGTACGGGTCCTATAAGTAGGAACAGAGATATACAACTGTGAAATTTCACCAGCCGCCACGGAAAAAAAAACAGTGGATATGCGGTTGTGAAACTTTGAATGCACTGTTCTGCTTTTCATGCTAATTGTTTTATTCAGAAGGTATGGATAAAACATGGACAAAAGCAGGATACACAGATTTGAAACATTTATATCATAAGATTAAGAAACACGAAGTTTCGGCACGGCACATGCATTGTTCGACTGAACTTGCTTTATTGGACACAGTTAATATCGCCTCTTAAGTAAATTCCGCGTACCGTCAAAGTATTAACAAACACAACGAACAAGTGGATAGAAATAGATTTGTTCCAGTAAACGCATGTGTGGTAATTAAAGACCAATGAACCTTTTTTTATTTTATATTTATTTTTGGAAAAATATCGAATGCGAATTTTAAAAAATTATCTGTAGTCACCTCTATGCTCTAGGCCACGAGTCGCCACTGATTACGGTACTAGTAGTGAGTATTGAGCCTGATAACACGGCGCGGCGTGTGCCTAATGATATTTTATGATCCGAATTACATACAAAACTACCTACTAACGTCGGGTTGCACAAACAATTTAATCACAAATTAAACTAATAAGACACTTGTAATGTGACAGCACTTATGCTAACGTCATTGCCAAATATGACTCTAAACGTCAATTAAATTTACTACTTGATTAAAAGATTTGTGCAACACGCTGTTAATCTACTTAGTATATTCTTAAAAAATTTCAAAACTGATTAAGTATTTTTGAAACGAAAGGTACCTTTTTAATTTTTTATTATAAAATAGTAAGCTGATTTACCGTTGCCTTGACAACGAGACAACGAATTGTTTATATATTGTCAAACATTTCGTTATGACACTAGAATTTTTTGCACTTCGTTATGGTACTAGTACCATAATGAACGTTCTTATGGTACTAAATCATAGTCTCATAACGTTGTTATTATGAGATGCCCGCAGATAAATATGCAAAATTTAACTATATTGCGTGAATAAAGCAGAAAACAAAAATAATATATTTTTTAAGATGCCAGCAGATAAATATGCAAATATGCAAAATTTAACTACGCACACTGCAATCAATGGTCTAGGGCAGTGGTTCCCAAATGTCTGGACCCCCAAAATTAGAAATTAGTAACATGCGGACCCCCATGAACAGTTTAGCTTCAAAAATAACAAAAGAAACAACCTTTGTTAAAAAAATATTTATTTCAAAAGTGCCGATTTATTCAATGCCTTTAATATGGCTTGGCAATTTGCACCAAAAGGCATCATGCTATTTATAAATAAAAACGGCATCCTATAAAAGTAACTGAAAACCTGAACTAAACTGAACAAAATATATTCTCTTTTCTAGCAGAAAAAATATAATATATCAGTCATCAGTTTTGGATTTTAATGAGAAGAATGAAATACTTTTTTTCCTGTCATAGTTCTTTCTAAATTTGGTCTAAGATTTGAACAGCCAGATTCTCCAACGTAGTGCGGTCTAATTTGACAACCAAAAGTTTTAAACTGACAAGTGTAAGAGACAATTAAGTTTTATGCTATGAACTTATTTTTGAGCTTTCTCACAAATTTGTAAAGAACAGGGCAATTTTAATAAGGACTTTTGACAAAAATAGAACCAACTTCATTACAGCAACTCGTTCCAAGATGAAAATAATTTGGAAACCAAGCAAATCGGTGGAATATCAGAATAATTCATAAATTTTTAATAACGATTTATTAACAATGACAGGACAAAAACCTGTCAAAACATAACTGACCAACTAGAAGATTTCAATTTAAACGAGTAATAAATCTTAAACCTTCTTAGTAAATATGAACGGAAATTTTTAATCTTAGATCTGAAGCAACATCCAGCCGATTTCTTGGTTTGGATTTTAGCAGAATGTATTCAGAGAAAGTTTGTTCACACATACGTCGTGCAAAAGGGCATCAAGTGTTTCAAAGCAAAGGTTGTCGGACCCCCGCAAAATAACCTGCGGACCCCTAGGGGTCCGCGGACCACCATTTGGGAACCACTGGTCTAGGGGTATTTTTAGTTAATCAAAATAAGTTTTTATACAGTGACAGGCAGAAGGTGTGCGATATGTGGGAAAAAATTATATTATTAAGTTTGGAAAAAAATCAACTTGACCATTTATCTCTGCCTCACTGGAAACCCAAAAAAAGATTCTGTAATGCCGACTGTCATTTGTCATTTGACGGGAAATTTAAATTTTCTAGGGCTGTATAGCCAAAAGTCACACTATTTGTAAGAATATCAGTTGAAAAAAGTGTTTATAATTTAATTTTATGGCCGTGTACAGAATTTGAGTTTGTTTGGGAAAAATTTAAAAATTGTCACTTTTTTTGTCAATAAAAATACTACCATTAATTCATTTTCTGTTTCCGCCTTTAAAATAGATCTTTTGCCCTTAAACAAATATTTTGCGATCAACTGTGTTGATCCCAGGTTATTTAGTACGTTTTTATTGAGAAATAACTGAAAATAATTGTTGTTTTAGGGGAATCCTAACTGTCGCGTAGGTGATTTTCTAATATTTTTAACCTGTATTTGAAATCTTACGGATTTATCTATTAAAAGACACTGTAAAGAAGTAATTTATTACACAAAACTAAAGGAAAAACTCGTGGTAATATTCACAGACGGACACTACACGTTATCGTTATTAGCAGTGTTTTGATAAGCACAGAAAAATATTGTGTGAATTGATAAATTTACAGACCAAACTTGGCAAGTTTTCATTAAAGAACTGAGCAATATTGAGACCCTTGAATAACGTGTAGGCAAGGAACTTGGCATAATTTTTAATTTTCAGTTATTTTTTTCAGATAACAAAACACACAGTCCTGACGAGAACTTGGCCTGTTTTTTTACATGCTTGTTTTTGGTGGGATTTATTTCACCAGAAATATAGCCAGTTTCGAGCAAAGGCAAAACCTAATCTGTATGCAACATTTCAAATTTTTGTATTTTTGATGAAGTAGGTAGTTTTCAAGTTTTCGCGTCCAGACAGACAAACCGACGGAGCTTTTCTTTAGATTTTTAGTTTTGGGATCCCTATATAGATAACAAGAAAAATGGTTTCCGTTTCCGTTGGTCTTGTCCTGCGAAAACTCAAAAAATAATTGAATGAAAAAATAGAGGACAAGTGGACCAAAAAGTGAAAGATACGTACGAAAAAAGGTTATTCTTTTAAAAAAAAATTGCTTGCTTTAAAAATAAGATCCACGATGCCAATATAATTTGTTTTTTTGTCCAGGGTACGCAAAAAATACAAAAACGCAAAATTTGGTTACGAGTAAAGTTGCAGTTTTTTAAATTTTAATTCAAAACGTTAAATAAAAAGTTGTTTTATATTTTAGAAGAATTCTTATTCCAAATTTTCAAGTAAAAATTTTAAATTTCTAAATTACGCTTTTAAAATCAAAGTTTTTATAAGTCACATTGTCACCTTTTTTTATTTGATTACACCTTTGATGACTGTGACGTATTTGTCGAAATAATAAAGATGTTGTCTTGTACACATACGTATGTAGATTCGAATTTTATAAACAAAAGTACATCATCCTATTTAAAATTTCAAAGTTACCCCTACCCCTTAAAATAGAGAGCGGGTAAATGTCAAAAATATATTTAAATATGTTCCCCCATTTCCCTATTAACTTAATCCTAATTTCCCTAATAATTAACCCAATCAAACTCACCCTGTATAACTGCGCTATCAACGAGCAAACAGTGACGTACATATTGTTTTTACCAAATTATTTCAGTGCCAGTCCGTTATTTTTGAGTGAGGGTTCTCCCTACTAGTAAAGGCACATGCTTTTTGTAGATTAGGCTTTAACGTAGCTCGAAGCCAGATATAATTCAAGTCAAATATTTACAGGGTGAGCTCCGTACAACCATCCTTTTCTATTTATTTTTACGAACATAATATTTTCCATGTAAAGTATGTGCCTTTGTGGCCCACTGAGAACTTTCCACCCATGTTTATTTTCTTGTAAATAAATAAACCAAAAAACAATCGGACCCGTATACTGTAGCTTTCAAGGGGGTTTGGTATTTTTACCCCCATGCTTGAACCGGGGTGGCTTTCACCCTTAAAATCTTAGATGGGAAGGCGGGTCCAGTGATACATTATTTTAAAGGGAATTGAACTGCCTTTCCAACGAGACCTTGCTCGTTGAAATCGGGTGACTAGTTTTCGAGAAATTAAATGGTAAAGAAATTGCTAAAGACGCATAAACATGGCAATAAATACCTTATCTACACAGAAGCGACACTGAGCCATTTTTCCGGGTCTGATTTTGAGTGCGCCGGCGCGCCCGGATGGGTCGTCACCGCCCCTAAAGAGCGCCCAAATAACCTTGTCACTTCATCAATGTTGTTTTGTTGTGTACTTTATACGAACAGTGAACATAAACTTACTTTTGTCCTGAAGGGTGAGTGTCCAAAAGGCATATTTGCGCTTTCGCCAAAGGGGCACTAAAAATACTAGTGGATTAGGGTAGAGGGGAGTATTTTAAAAGGGATGGCGAAAGAAAAAAGCGCTTTTGCCAAAGGATCGCTAAGATATCAGTGGATTAGATTGACATGGGGCCGTAAGTAAGTAGCGCTTTCTCCAACGGGGTCCTAAAAATACTAGTGGATTAGGGTAGAGGGGAGTATTTTAAAAGGGATGGCGAAAGAAAAAAGAGCTTTCGCCAAAGGATTGCTAAGATATCAGTGGATTAGAAGGGTGAGTGTTCAAAAGGCATATTTGCGCTTTCGTCAAAGGGGCACTAAAAATACTTGTGGATTAGGGTAGAGGGGAGTATTTTAAAAGGGATGGCGAAAGAAAAAAGCGGTTTCGCCAAAGGATTGCTAAGATATCAGTGGATTAGAAGGGTGAGTGTTCAAAAGGCATATTTGCGCTTTCGTCAAAGGGGCACTAAAAATACTAGTGGACTAGGGTAGAGGGGAGTATTTTAAAAGGGTTGGCGAAAGAAAAAAGCGCTTTCGCCAAAGGATCGCTAAGATATCAGTGGATTAGATTGACATGGGGCCGTAAGTAGCGCTTTCACTAAAGTATCAAGTGCACACACTGTAAATAGGTGTAAAAATATTTACATGTTACCATAGACCTTGGTTTGTTCAATAATTATACAGGCCTCCGAGATCAGATGGCTAGTACTGACTTTAGGTCATTTCAATAACAATCATGTTATTAACATTTTTTTTTCAATTACAGCCCAAGTGCATAACGAAAATGATAATGTACTTACCTAAACAGTAAATTATTTCAATTGATTGTTATAATCGCCCAAAATATGTCGCTACCTAAAATAACTCTACATTTATATACAATCCCACAATACCCTTATTCCTTATTTCATTTAAATAAAAAATGTGCGATATTTATTCTTAAATCACAAGTCGTTTTCTCAGTGTAATCCAGATTTTATCACAGTTTTGTACGCGTGCTGCTATTTTCTTACAGTGTACCAACGGGTGTGAAGGGAGGAGCTAAGCTACTTGAAGGTCACGAAAATTGGGTACAACAAACATCAAAGGATCTGACAAAGCTGTCGCTTCTGTGTAGATAAGGTATTCTGGGGCAATACCACAGATCACTTATACAGGTGATCTGTGGCAATACTGTAACAATACATTTTTGGAATTCCACGTTCTGTCCAAAAAGGGGTTATCATTAGTTTGTTGCTGATATTGGTTAAATTCATAGTGAAGCTAATAATTTTGCTATAAATTTCGTTTCGTTCAATTACGCATTAAAATGACGTAATTATACTCTTGAAGAAAGAGTTGAAAGTATTTCACTTTTCTTTAGAAATAACGATTGTGCTAGAGCTGCCGCATTATCTTATAATGATCTAACTTTCGCCCGTGACTTCATCCGCGGTATAACAATTTTACTCCATTACAAACTTTTCACCCCCTTAGGGGCCGATTTATTAAAAACTGTAAAACACGTGCTTAAAAATTTACGTTCAGATTCACTAAGATTAAGGTTTAAGATTTAGTACTGATATAAATTAAGATATTATAGTTGATCAGTTATGTTTTGACAGGTTTTTCCTGCCTGTCATTGTTAATAAGTCGTCATAAAAAAATTATTCTGATATTTTAGCGATTTGCTTGGTTTACATCTTGGAGCGAGTTGCTGTAATGAATTTAGTTCTATCATTATCGAAAGTACGTACTAAAATTGTCCTTTTCTTTATAAATTTGGGAAAAAGCTCAGAAATAAATTCATAACTACTAGCGTTGAAGAATCTGGCTGCTATTTTTTTGAGTACTTCTATGACGTTTCGAGTTAATAGGGCAATCTAATATTTTTCTCCATACAAAGTTCAAACCCCTGTTTTCCCCCTTAAGGGTTGAATTTAAAAAAAAACTTCCTTAGTGCATGCCTACGTTATACAGTGTCCGCCAAAGTCTGCACCATATGGGAAACTTTTTTAAAAATTGATTTAGGTCAATTTGATTTTTGTATCAATTTTTGCTTGACCAAGAACCTTTACATTCAGATTCACTAAGAGAGTTTAAGATTTAGTACTGGTTTAAATTAAGATCTTATGGTTGATCAGTTATGTTTTGACAGGTTTTTGTTCTGCCATTGTTAATAAGTTGTCATTAAAATCTTATGAATTATTATGATATTTCAGCGATATACTTGGTTTCCAAATGATTTTCATCTTGGAACGAGTTGCTGTAATGAATTTAGTTCTATTATTGTTGAAAGTACGTGCTAAAATTGCCCTTTTCTTGATAAATTTGCGAAGAAGCTAAGAAATAAGTTCATAGAATAAAACTTGGTTGTCTTATTCTTACACTTGTCAGTTTAAAACTTTTGGTTGTCAAATTAGACCGGACTAGCGTTGGAGAATCTGGCTGTAAATGACATAAATAAAGATCGTGACGTAATCCATGATAGCTGTCAAAAGTTACATTTTGTTAGAAAATGTCCTGAAAATGGTATTATTTGTTAAAATTTCGAAAAATGCCAGGAAAAAGTTGTTTGGTTTGTCATCGAGATTCTATTTTTAAAGTTTTGTTCAAAACTTTTAATTGAAGCTAATTTTTCACATATATTTTTTTTTAGTATCATAAATTTGTTTCAATAATTTTTAACGTTTATTTCGTTATTATTAAGTTTAAACTCCATATTGCAACGTTTCTAAAGATGAGGTATACATTTCCTAAAATTTACAGAGTTTTTATATAAGTTATTAATATTTTTTAAAATTCCCTGAGCGCTATTGTACTATTACTTGATTTTTTAAGTGCTATAGGGCTTATTATTAACCATATCAAACACAACAGTTAGAAAAGCAAATCATCAATAGGAATTTAGAGGCTAACTAATAAAAACTTTTATTTGTTATTAAAAAACATCGTTAAAATTTTTAAAATTGAAAAAATACCATTTTTATTGTAATTTAATTAAACAGTAGGCTTTGAAACAAATGTAAATATGACAAGTTGACATAGAACGGTAATTATCACTAAATCACTACTGTTGTAAAAGTATTTAAAGATCGATAAATAAATGCTTACTACCGAAGAAAAAATAGAGATAGTTTTAATTCACGGTGAAAATAGGACAAATAGGGATACTGGGAATATTTTTAATCAAAGTTTGTTTCACATATCCTATAGATGATATAATATGTTTTTCTAACTGTTGTGTTTGATATGGTTAATAAGCCCAATAGCAAAAAATCAAGTAATAATCCAATAGCGCACAGGGAATTTAAAAAAATATTTATTTTTCTGCTATAAAAACTGTAAACTTTAGGAAATGTATACCCCATCTTTAGAAACGTTGCAATATGGCGTTTAAATTTAATAATAACGAAGTAAACGTTACAAATTGAAACAAATTTGTGATAGGTACTAAAAAAATATGTTAAAAATTAATAGTTAAAATTTTTGAACAAAACTGTAACGATAGAATCTCGATGACCAACCCAATAACTTGTTCCTATGACATTTTTCGAAATTTTAACAAATATCATTTTCAGGACATTTTCTTTAAAATTTTAACTTTTGACAGCTAGCATGGATCACGTGACTATCTTTAATATGTCACTTAAGGTTCTTGATCAAGCAAAAATTATTGCCAAAGTCAAATCAGTCACTGTATAAGAAACCTCTGTACAAAACTTCAAATTTCTAGACCCAGCGGTGTGGTCTGTGTGTTGATACGTCAGTCAATCAGTCAGTCCGTCAGTTTCTTCTTCCATAATATAGAGAATTTCACCCAAATGGACACCTGTCTCATTCTTACGTGCGAGAATTAGTGGCGAAATTTCGTGATCAGTTTTTAGGATCAGTGCCAAATAAAAAAAGAAATATTGAAAATCCCGTAAGAAATGAAGCTGCAGTTTGGGTCAGATTGCAACTGATCCCACACTCAGTACGAGGAAAATCTCAGAAGTGTCGGGTGTTTCGCGTACAACCATCCGGAGAATTTTAAAAGCATACATTCCATAACTACAAAATAAAACTAGCTCATGAACTTAACGAAGACGATACCAATCGCCGTTTGAAATTTTGCGAGTTAATGAGTGAAAGAATCATTCGAGATCCACAAATTGTTTTTAACATTTGTTTCTCAGATAAATGCTCTTTTTTCCTTCATGGTATTCAGTGGCGGACTGACTCCTTCGGAGGCCTGGGGCGGCCTCTAATACCTGGCCCCTTATATTATTACATTTTTGTAAACTGAAAATGGGGGGCCCTGCTGGTGTGGCCGGACTACCCCTGTTGCCCCCCTTTTGTCCACCACTGATGATAAATTAACATAATTGTAGGTATTGGTCGGATTCCAACCTTGGAATCTTTAGAGAAGTACATACTCAACATCCAGAAAAATTAAATGTGTAGGCTGGAATTTTTGGGGATCGTATTATCGAGTCGTATTCTCTTTCTAGCAATTTAACTGCTGAAATGTACCTAGAGTTGTTGGAAACCACTATTGCCCCTGCTTTAACGACTGCTATTGAAGAACATAACCGTCATCGGCCAGAAAATCTAATTTTTCAGGAAGATGGGGCACCCCCCACACTATACATTTCCTGTAAGGCAGGATCTGGATGACAATTTTCCAGGAAGATGGATTGGGAGAAGAGGTCCTATTGAATGACCTGCTAGATTTCCTGATCTATCGCCACTGGACTTTTTCTTGTGGGGACATTTAAAAACAAAAATTTATGCAACCGAATCCAATTCTTTAGAAGACTTGCGACAACGAATAGTGTACGAGTGCCGACAAATAACTCCCGAAATGCTTCATAATATTCTCGAATATTTCGAATAGTTCTTTTATAATTGCATGGAGGTTTGAGGTGGACATTTTCAGCATTTTCTTGATTAAAGCAACTGGTAAGAAATTTGATTACTTTTAAATTTTATTTTTTTTAAGGTCTCATTTCTCAGAAACTAATCACCCGATTTGAACGAGCAAGGTCGCGTTGGAAAGGCAATTCAATTCCCTATAAAATAAGTATCATCGACCCCCTTCCCATTTAACATTTTAGGGGTGAACGCCACCCCGGCTTAGGGGTTCACGCACGGTGGGTGAAAATACCAAAAAAAATGTCCCACTGAAAACTAAAGTATACGGGTCCGAGCGTTTTTTGACTCATTTATTTAAACGAAAATAAACCTGGGTGGTAAGTTTTTGGTAGGCCATCCTGTATATCAGTGCTAACTCGCCCAAAGTTGTTTGTACACAAAGTTGTGTGGGCGAGTAGATACATAGAAAATTTGACGGTCGGCTCTACGGCTATTAAACCGATTTCAAAAATGGCACTGTTTCTTGAATTAGCCGGTTAAATATTGTTTTTTTGCCCCTATTCGTAATTACCCTTTATTGATGGTATAAGTAAAATTTAGATAAAGAAATTGTATGTTCTAGGTCATCCACTAGTCGACTATATTACCCAACTATTGGATCTTAAGGACACAAAATTTTTCTTCCATGCCGGAGAGACCCTTTGGAACGGAGACTTAATTGATCAGAACCTCTTTGACGCTGTGCTGTTGAATACCTCTCGAATAGGTCATGGATACGCCATCTTAAAACATCCAGCAATTTATAAGTTGGTCAAAGAACGGAAAATTCCAGTGGAAATATCACCGATATCCAACCAGGTTTTGGGATTAGTGCATGATTTAAGAAACCATCCGGCAACTAATTTCATTGCTAATAATTTTCCCGTAATTATAACGTCTGATGATCCGACGTGTTGGGGGTCCAAAGCCCTTAGCCATGACTGGTATCTGGCGTTTATGGCACTCTCCGGGAAGGACAGCGATTTAAGGTTTTTAAAACAGTTGGCAATCAATTCAATCATTTTTAGCGGCATGAGTTTAATAGGAAAATTTATTTTTCTCCAACAGTGGCAAGCTGACTGGGATTTATTTGTCAATGATATGGTTAATTTGGAAGACTGCACTTAAACAATTTCTAAAGAAATACTTAATACGTTTTGTTTATATCTTCAAAATCGTCATTAAAATCTCCATTAGGTGGTATATAAAAACTGCTCGACAAAAAGTTCGACAGATTGTAATGTAATGTCACGTTTTAAATGTCTGTTTTCGAAAATTAAAAACTTATTTCATTTAGATTCGGCGACGCGGCGGTGAGTAGTCTCTGATAAATAAAGCTGTCCTCTTGAATGCCACACTCGTGACGGCGCGTATATAAAAAAGAACTACGTATTATAAAGTGATAATAATACTTTATAATATAAAATCTAATACATACATACTTAGGCCAAGCAACAGAGCAAAATATTAGCGATTTTGTGACATTAATCTTATTAGAAATCCGCCTGTGCCATCATCTGAAAGACGATCCGTAGATGATTCCTGTTATATTCAAAACTCTGAAATTTTTTCCTTTAATTTGTTATAAATATTTTTAAGCAAAAAAACGCGATTTTTTAGTTTTTTGCTTATAAAATGGAAAGTAATGAAGCAAGCTTAATGGTGTAAATGGACGATTTGTAGAGAATAAAAATACGAACAAAACGAGAGGTCGAAGGTCCCGATAGGATAAGTAGCAACGGAGAAAATCCGGAAAAACCGGAAAATTAAGATTTTTTTTAAATTCATAAATCGGCCATTTTTAAACGTAGAGGGCTCCAACTTTGGGAAAAAGTAGTAATTTATAGCTACTTTATGTTTACAAAACCCCGACGCTGTCCGACGACTAGTTTTGCCACAATCGTCATTTTAATTTTTCGACACACTATTTTGCAACAGGTCTGGATGCTCTATGGATCGTCCAATTTTTATTATTGAAACGGATTTGAAAAGTACAAGTTTAATTGAACAATACGTATATTTTAATTTTTCCATAAAATGCTACGAAACCGGTTGAAAATGCACGTAAAGGTGCGTGAAAATGGCCGAGCGCCCGAAAGATGTCGCGTAGCGGGAAAGCAGCGGAGCGAAGGGGAGCCAATGTTCGCGCGCTCGGCCATTTTCACGCATCTTTACGTGCATTTTCAACCGGTTTCGTAGCATTTTATGGAAAAATTAGAATATACATATTGTTCAATTAAACTTGTACTTTTCAAATCCGTTTCAATAATTAAAATCGGACGATCCATAGAGCATCCAGACCTGTTGCAAAATAATGTGCTGAAAAATTAAAATGACGATTGTGGCAAAACTAATCGTCGGACAGCGTCGGGGTTTTGCACACATAAAGTAGTTATAAATTACTACTTTTTCCCAAAGTTTGAGCCCTCTACGTTTAAAAATGACCGATTTATGAATTTAAAAAGAAAACTCTTAATTTTCCGGTTTTTCCGGATTTTCTCCGTTGCTACTTTTCCTATCGGGACGTTCGACCTCTCATTTCGTTCGTATTTTTATTCTCTACAAATCGTCCATTTACACCATTAAGATTGCTTTATTACTTTCCATTCTATTCGCAAAAAACTAAAAAAATCGCGTTTTTTTTTGCTTATAAATGTTTATAACAAATTAAAGGACAAAATTTCAGAGTTGGAAATATAACAGGAATCATCTACGGATCGTCTTTCAGATGATGGCACAGGCGGTTTTCTAATAAGATTAATGTCACGACAAATCGCTGTATTGCTTGTCCTAACTTACCCAGTTAGCATTAAAAATCCGGATTGGTTCGGCTAAACATTTCCAGCATGGCATATTATGTCTCTACAGTCGCTTCCGTAAGCAATGTCCGATGTGGCAAAAAATGTTTTCATATAAAGATAACGACCGTTCGACATCTACAGATGATATTTGCGTAGTTGAAATGGTGTCTGAACTTATTTAACGGATCCGTATCAGCAATGTCAAAATAAATATGTCTTACGGCCCGTTCACACGGAGGTCCGTCTTTGACGAATCGTCTTTTATAACGATTCGTCATAAATGAATATGATGTTCACACGTCGTTTCGTTTTAAACCGGATCGTGATTATATACAATTCGTCAGAAATTAATCTGACGTCCACAACACGAAGAGTTTAGTATTAATACCTTTTTGCAACAAGATGGACGTGAATTCTCTCATTATTTTGTACTGGTATCATCGCCGTTCCCATCGGAGAAAAAGCAGAAGACACTGGGTGCATCCACTGGTGAGACAACGACCTAATGTAGGAACATTTCGAATTCTTATGAGGCAGTTACGGCAAGACGAGTCAAAATTTTTCAATTATTTTCGGATGTTCATAGCTACTTTCGATAATCTTCTTCAAAAATTGGATAAGGATTTGAGAAAACAAGACACAAACATGAGAAAAGCCATTAGCCCTGAAGAGAAATTGGCGATATGCATAAGGTAAGAGAAACTGGCGATATGCATGGGTAAATAAAACGATCTGTTAATAACTATGTAAGTAACTATTCATTTATTAAGATTTCTTAAAATGTTTGCTTAGAAATTAGATAGATCTAGGTCTAGGATGTATTCCGAGTTTTGATTTTGAGTGGAGGTGGACTCTGCTGACCGTGATTGGGCAGGTTCAAGTTGTGTGTAGGTGTACGTTGCTAACGGTGATTGCGTAGGATCAGGTTCTGTAAAGGTGGATGCTGCTGACGGTGATTGCACAGGATCAGGTTGTGTGGAGATGGACGCTGCTGACGGTGATTGCACAGGATCAGGTTGTGTGGAGATGGACGCTGCTGACGGTGATTGCACAGGATCAGGTTCTGTGAAGGCGGATGCTGCTGACGATGATTGCGCAGGATCAGGTTGTGTGGAGATGGACGCTGCTGACGGTGATTGCGCAGCATCAGGCCTAGTAAAATAGCCTCGATATTGATTATGATAAGAAGTATGGGCATAATTATAAGAGTTCTGTGACCAATTGTTACAAGTTCGTCCTCTTTTAATCGTCTGTATAAGATTTATAACTCCAGATTGAAATTCTAATATTTGGTCATCATCAAATACCTTTACAGATGGTAGGATGCTTTTAAAAAAAGTTAAGTTTCGATCCTCGTCTACCTTTTCCTTGGGCTGCTTTAATTGATGATCAATAAGACGTATAATTTGTTCATCCACTTCACTCACAGATTTTCTCTTTCTAATAGGTGGATTTAAGCATGTTGCTTTCTGATTTCTAGTTGTCTTTTGATTGATTTGATTCGTCTCATTCTTTTGACCATCCATTTCATTTTCAGTTGCTTCAATTTCTTCACAGTTACTGTTTTGCAACACTACGTCTTCCTCGTAATTTTTATTCTTGGTAGTAGATATGTTATCATAAGTATCACCTGGGTCGACAATTTTCTTTAAAAAATTCAATTCCTTATGATATTTGTAAGGTCTAACAGAAACCGCAGCAGAGCCAGATTTCTTAGACGTTTTACTATTATTCACAGTTTTTAACCAAGCGTCTCTTATTTGTGTCCATCTCTTAATCAGACATTTTCCTGAAAGGAAGAAACATGTAGTTAAATATTTATTTTTAAATTGAAATCAAATTAAGCATATATTTTTTTTCAGGTATTTGGCGTCAGGATGTTCCTTCAAAGATCTTCATTATACCTATCGAGTAGGTGTATCGACCATCAGCAACATTATAGAAGAAGTGACAAAATGCATATGGAATAATTTACACGATGAGTTTATGCCTGTCCCCGACAAAGTGTCTGAATGGGAAAAAATAACACGTGGATATAATGATAAAGCCAATTTCCCCCACTGTCTTGGCGCAGTTGATGGCAAGCATATCAGGCTTAAGAAGCCAACAAATAGTGGCTCAATGTACATGAACTACAAAGATTTCTTTTCGATCGTTTTATTAGCAGTGGTAGATGCCGATTATCGTTTCCTTTACGTCAGTGTGGGCTCTTATGGCAAAGAGTGTGATTCTTCAATATTTAAAGAATCAAATTTTTGGAAAATGTTGACAGAAGGCAGTCTAAATATACCAGAACCAAGCCTTCTAACCACAGACTCAGAAACTAGGGTTCCCTATGTGATAATAGGCGATGAAGGATTTGGTTTACATGAAAATTTATTAAGGCCTTTTGGTGGAACGCATCTAGATAAAGATAAACGAATATTTAACTATCGTTTAACTAGAGCCAGAAGGTACGTAGAGTGTGCATTTGGCATTTTGGCAAACAAGTGGAGAATTCTTCATCGACCCTTGGACGTCAAAAAAGAAACAGCTGTATGGGTAGTCAAAGCATGTACTGTTCTCCACAATTTCGTTAGAGAAAAAGAGGGCTTGAACATTGACAACCAACTACGAGAAGAATTTAATCTTGAAAACCTACCTAACGAACAAAGAATACGAGGAGGTAGGTCTGCTAATTCGGTGCGATTTGAATTTATGAACTATTTTCTATCTGAAGCTGGATCAGTGCCCTGGCAAGAAGATGCCATATAGGATAAAAAAAAGGATTGTAAAAATCTTTTTATAAAACGACTAGGCAGATTGTTAAATTGTAAAGTTTACACGATTATTATTATGACTAATTAACAAAACACTTACCAAAAAGTTGTCTTTCCTTTTGTTCCATTTCTTGAAAATTCTCGTTTATAATCAAACATATTTCCCGCCATGCTGCTGTTTTAGCAACTTTGTCTTTATAAATATCTAGATACTTGTCCCATAGCACTGGTCTCTGTTCTACCGAACTAATTAAGAGTTCTCTGTCTATTAATTTATCAAAAATCTTTTCTTTCTCCTTATCAGACATAACGAACGCGCAACGTGTCTTCTTTGTCCAGTAGAATCTGAGGCAGAGGCACTCAGCTTCAGTCCCGTCCTACATTGCCCCCACAAGGCACACGGCGAAAGACAAATTAATTAAAAACGATTCGTGAAAAAAGAATTGTGTGAACTCGTTCATATATCTCCATATGTTTTCAATGACGGATGCGTCTTTCTACCTATTCGGCATTCGTCATTTGTTGACAAAACCGAATGTCGCACTCAGACGGATCCGTCATTTTTTACGATTCGTAAAGCCGTAGGCGTGTGTGAACTCGCTCGTACACGTTCATAAGCCACTTAAATAAAAATACGATTCATCATAAATCACGATCCTGAAAAAAAGACGAATCGTCGCCGTGTGAACGGGCCGTTAGTCTGGCAAAATCTGGATTTTTTCTTATTACACTGTAAAATTTTTTATTTATGGTTTTGTTTAATCAACTGGTACAGAAAAATTATCTTGATTCAAAAAAATAGTGTTTTTTTTTGTTAAAAATAACGAAAAAAGCACCTAGAAAAGAAAACTAGTAATTAAGACTACGTAAACAAATAAAGGCATTAACACAGGCCTAGAATATAGTATGTCTCAGAAAGTTCTTGCTAAAATGCACGCAATTTTTGCTTCTTTTTCCAAAAAATCACTCTTCATAAAAAATTCTACTTACCCAAGGAGTATAATAAATTTTAAAAATCTAAAGGATGATATTGCCAAGTGTCTAAAAAATAGAAAATTTCTCTGTATTACATTCAGAGGAAATTTCGTGTAATAATTTCCCGTACTTTGAAAGGAAACTGCATATTTAAAAAAAATTAAAGATTTCCTTTTATATAGTCTAAACACTAAGTCGTTCGAGGATAAAATATCTGTATGTTTCAAAATATAAAAAAAAATCAGTAAAATGTATTACATACTTGGAGCTAAACTGTATGCTAACAGTACCACGTCTTCAGCACGCAATCATTTTGGGATACCCTGTCTATATAATATTTTGAATAATATTTGTTTTATGCTTTCTATTTTTTTTTAAACATGTAAAGCTTTTCTATTTGGTTCAAATGTAATACAAAAAAAAAAAACATCCCATTTGTGTCATTTTTTTGGGACACGGTGTATATTATATCTCTCTGAGATGTATTGATGTCGATTTTAGTTTGAAACCAAATACAAATTTTTATGAAAAGAGATTTTTTTGATAAAAAAAACATATTTTTTGCATTCTGATAAAAGTTTCCAGCGACACACTGTATACCAATTCTGTGCTGGTATTCGTATGTTTACGGGCGTAGTCTTAATTAGTAGTTTTCTTCCCTACGTGTTGACATAAATAAAAATGCGTTAATTCCGCTTTAAGCATAGCTACTCCCTTTATTACTTTATTTCCTATCGGTTTATTAAATCGAAAACTACCAAAGAGGTTTTTACATATGATATGGGGCTTTTAAATTGTGTCATATAGAGCAAAATGCAATTATTAAAAAATGCTACTTAACTAAACGCCTGCAATTTATAAATACCAAAGTATCTCAATATAATAATAATTATTATAATTCAGAACACTGGGTATATAAGCTGGAGGGTCTTGCTAATTTATTATTTCTTGGACTGAACTGCATAAATATCGGTAAAAATACAAATGTGATACTATGGAAGTTTAGATTCGTGCATTTTATTATTTTCGTACAAAATTAGCTGATTTTCAAAAAATTTTACCTAATAAATTCTTATTGTAGAGTATTAAACAAGAATCCGCTTAAAACGTCCCCAGATATCGACTCAAGCTTCAAACGTCGTTATAATGTAACACAAAAACAACTGGGCGCAAAAAAATTTCGTTCATTGAAATTTTAGTTTCGTATATTGCTTTCTTTCCACCCTGTATATAAATAAAAAAACGTATAATTATCCAAAAAGACTCCCTCTCCGCTTTCCCTAATCTAGACGAAATAAGATTTTCAAATTCGAAAACAGAAATCAAATCCCTTAAAAAATTTTGGGACCATAGACATTTACAAATGACCCTCGAAACAATTTGCCGAACTTTTTAACAATTTATTTTTGTTTTAGACTTACCTGTTCTAGAAAACTTTAAACGACAAATTTAAATTTATCGACGCTCAAGGAACATGCCGCTTTGTTATCGACTGCAAAATTTGCATCATATTACTATGATGAGTATAGTTTTGTAATATGGAAAATGTAAACTAAAAATTTTGAAACAGCAAAATTAAAGACGAAATACAAATAAAAGGACCTTTCTGAAATTTTCTTTCTTTCCATTTTTTTTTAAATTTTTAAGTCAATTCTTCTTTATAACTATAACTTAGGTACATATACGATAAGTAAACAGCTTATTTTTCTTTATTTTCCTGACACTTGCAGAAAAATACCGATTTAGGATTGTTAAAACAGGGATCAATAATATAATAGTTTGAAAATAAAGGATCATGAATAAGAAAAATAAGCATCATAAATTTAAGGTGGGGGTCTTGTGAAACGAGACAGAGTATTTTCAACAGACTTCAAGAAAGGAAGAGGTTCTCAATTGGACTGTTTCTTTTATTATGATTATTTTTAATGTATCACACATAACTTCGGCATAGGTGCACCGATTTTAATGATTATTTTTTTGTATGAAAGAGTATACTCCCCCGATGCTCCCGTATAAACTTTATCAGGCTCTAATTATAAGCCATGGAACTTCACACATGGACACTTTTGTAGGGTATCTTTTTCGTGAAACGTATGATCCTACAAACAGAATTTTCATAGCCCCTTTCGTTTCTGAGATACTGGGCGATTTTGAAAATGTGTCCAAGCACCCCTCGTATCTCAGTTGTCTTTTATCTTATTGGTAAAAAGCTCATTATTATATAGTGGTTTGCGTAGAATCCAGAGACGTAGTCAATTTTTTTCTAGAAGGAACGAATTTGAAGATAAAAACCAAAGTTGCATTTGCTTAAATGGGACACCCTGTAGAGTTTCTCTTCATGCGATTGCTTTTTTCATAAGCTTTTCGAAAATATTTAATTGTTGGTGTATATCTTTTGGAATAACTTCCAAATTTTACAATTAAAAAAAAAAAAGGTAGGTTCATATAGTAGGCCGTGATATAATAATTTGAAACAAATGAAAAGAGACATTTACCTAACATTGAGGTTTATTTTTAAAATTTTAAATCCCAATAACAATAACCGAATCAAACTTTGAATAAAAATATTTACTGTTCCAAACATACTGCGATGTCGAGATTTGCAAACTTTATTTTGTAAATCAAATCAAATCAAATCAAATCAAAATATACTTTATGGTCAAAAAAGATAATTTTTGTTGACAAAGTCTTACACATAAAATAATATAATTATATAATATTCCACACACCCCACAAAGAAAAGTCAAGAAAGGAAAGATCGGGTGATCGTGGTGGCCACCTTACAGGTCCGTTGGTTCCTATCCATTTTTCAGAAAAATAATTTTCTAAAAAAGGGCGTATTATTCCGGCATTATGGGCAGGCGCCTGTTGTAAATATATATATTGTTTAAGTAAGCCAAGGGAACACCATCTAGCAATATACCCTGATAACGATTTGGTGAAAGGCTTCCCTCATAAATTGTATAAGTTAGTTGCCTTCCCAAAATAAAACAAGCAACTCTTAAAACTGAATCTTCCCTGCTGCTCCCGCTCAAAGTAAAGATGATAGTTTTCTTGACACCAAGTCTGGTATTGTGTCTATTGAAAATACCGGAGCTTGTGAAATACGCCTCATCGGACCATATCACAAATCTTCCAAAATTCACATTGGCTTGAAAAGAACAATCGAATGAAAGCAAGATATACAGGGTGTCCCATTTTAAAAAATGCAATTATTTTATCTTCAAATTCGTTCCTTCTAGAAAAAACTGACTACGCCACTAGACTCTACGCAAAAAACTATATAATAATCAGTTTATACCTTATCGATAAGTTGAAAGACAACTGAGATACGAGGGGTGCTTGAAAATGACACATTTTCAAAGTCGCCCTGTATCTCCGAAACGAAGGGGGCTATGGAAATTCTGTTTATAGCATCATACGTTTCACGGAAAAGTAGCACAGTACTGCAAAAACTGCAGCTCTCTATATCCGAGATACCCTGCAAAAGTATCGATATTGATATGGGTGTAACAATTTTGATGACTGGTTTTCTATTTGAAACAGTATATCTGCCCAGTAGTTCCATGTAAATTTTATCAACTACGCAGGGGATGAAATGGGATAAAAATAATTTTTATTCAATAATATTTTGTAGTATATCCTTTTTGGGATACTTGGAGTCAGAGTCCAATTTTTCTAAGGAAATGTTAAGAAGGAAAGAGGGAACAAGTGGATTTTTCTTTTAAAATATTGAATATGTTTTTTGGGTCCTTGTCAAAAAAATTCTGTAATATAATAATGATAATAAGATACACTGAGACCAAAATTATTAATATGAAATGGATATAAAAAAAAACTAATCAGGAGATAATGGGAAAGGAGGGGGAAAGGATTTGGTTAAAATGTTCTTTTAACGTAATATTTCGGTACCTACTTTGGGATTATTAGGAACACTAAAAATAAAAATATTTCTTTTTTCCAAGAAAAATGAACCTACATACTTCAAAAAAGCACTGGACTGGATGAAATATTATTTTTACATGTTTTTGGGCTTAATAGCAAGCTTAATTATTGTGTTTAATATTAAGTAACTTGTAGATCAAAGTTCTAAACTTTGAAGCTGCTATTTAAAAATACAAATACTAAGAATTTGTCATGATTCATGATAATGCATATACATTCGAGAAGTCTTAGTATGGGCAAATATCTTCGCTATTAGTAAAGATAGAGACACTAAATTTTAGGTGTAACTTATAGGTTAATAAACCTATTTTTTCATGTAATTTAACTTTTTCAATCCCCATTGAGGGGGGGGGGGGCGTTAGGGAGTTGAGGATAATAATTTTAAATGCAACCCTATGCCGTTTGGTACCTCTTTTTAAAGCTGTTCACAAAAGAATCTTTTTAAGGCAAACCCGAGGTCCGTATCTTAATCCGTTTTTAAACGGCAAGCCTTTAAAAATTAAAATTCGTGAAAAAAAGTAAAAATTTAAATACCTTTCTCTTATTGCTTTAAAAGTCGTTTAAAATGACCACCATGAACTTCATGGCAGTAAAAAAAAGTCGATTTTGGAACTCACATTTGTAAGAAAATGTGAGAAGTGAGTTCCAAAACCGACTTTATTACTGCCAAGAAGTTCATGGTGGTCATTTTGAAGAACATTTAAAGTAATAAGAAAAAAAAAGGTATTTAAATTTTTACTTTTTTTACACCATTTTTAATTTTTAAAGGCTTGCCACTTAAAAACGAACCTCTGGTTCGCGTTAAAATTTTTCTTTTTTGAAGACCTTTAAAATGAGATACCACACGGCATAGGGTTGGCTTGGGTGACCTCAACTCCCTAGCGTCGCCCCTCAAGGGGGTTAAAAATTATTATTATTAATAATAAAAATATAATTTCTTTTGATGTAAACTTTGGTTTACTTTCAAGTAGGTACAAAGAATAATATCAAGCACTATAACCTTCAAAAAACACACTCCTTGTGAAGATACTACTAATGCATTGCTGCATTGCCTAAAATGTAGTGGCCATAATTTAGTGGGTACATGCATTTAGGCCATTTATTTATAATATCTTAACAATAAGTAAGTTTTTTGGGTAGTCGTTCCTTGAGTGTTCCTAAAGCTGTCTCTTTTCACAATACCACAACCTTAACAGAAGAAATTTGTGTATTTCCAACAATTTTAAATTTGAATGAAAATCGTGAGGAAAATATGAATGAATAATTATATTATTGTTATTAGTGGCATGTATAAAAAATAAAGATGAAAACAAAAATAAGAAAAACAATAAAAACAAGGCATTTCTTGGTTTTCTTAAAAGAAAGGGTATTTTTTTCTTAAAAATGTATAGTTATACGCATTCATCAAAAGCTAAACACTCTATTATGTATATAACGTCATATTTAAAATTAACCTATTAATTTTAGATTTAGTATAAATTGCTTACTTAAACCAATAATAGAATATCATATAAATTCACCAACAACTTACCAGTCACAAAACATGATATAAATAAACATTTTATAACGGATTTATTTAATATAAACTTCATCTTTCACATGCACTAATTATTATTTCTTGCATTTTAAAAAGTGCGTTTCATGTAACACCAAAGACTTGCAGGAAACTAAAACGCTACAGAACTTTTGATGGTTAGTATTAAGATTCGCTTATAATAATAGCGTCAATGACTTTTATTATCATTTGAATAAACTAAAGTGAATAGACCTTATAGGTTACAGCACGGAGGCGTTAATTCATCTTAAATTATTTGTTGCCATCCATATATGACAAAATTCAGTGATTTTTATGTATTGTATGAGGCCATTTTTTGTGGTTTAGGTAAATAAGATATAAGATTAGGCGCAGGATTGTATTTCAGATATTTTGTCATTATCAACGTTTTGTAGCAGAGCCTATACGCCTATAATCGTGATAATTGCCCAGACATAAATAACTTATATTTCAGAATGGAAAGAAAAATATCAACTTTTTGATTTCTATTGTCCATATAACAATTAGAGTCCAATATGTACAGTGCAGCGATCGGCAGCACAGTAGCGTAGTGTATGGGACAAAGGGGGACGATTGCGACTCTCTCCATGGCGCCCCCGCTTATTTGATTACTCACCCCAAGGGTTATCACTCACTTGTCAACTTCGCTTCGGCACAAGCCGCGCGCCGTTCTGATCGCTTTTATGGAGTCTACAAGCAACGTTTAGACATCGGATCGCATCAAATATACAGGCGTTACCGGATAAATAGAGTCGAGGCGATGCCGCATTGATAAATGAACGACAACCGTAAAGCCCAGGCCGCCAGATTCAATATCGCTAGACAATGAATTAGGATTTAACGCTTTCTGACAAGTTTTCTGCAGCCGGCTGTACGACAACCAAGTTTTGTACTACCTACATAAATTTATTTTTGAGTCTTTTTGCAAATTTATAAAGATAACACATACGAAATATATATACCGCATCTGCCCAGATTTCGTTCCCAAATAAATGGGAAACACTTTTATTTTTGATTTTATGACAAAAAGTTATTTTTGATAAAAATTGTTGCTTGTTGTAAAAGTAAAACTGGCATTAAAAAAAGATATGTTATAGGTACAGGGCGTAATGAATATAAAGTAAAAATGTTAAGGAAATTTTATTTTAACTAACATATCTTAAAAACAAATTTTAGGCTTCAACAGGACCACCGTCATTTTCAGTGCACTTGATACGATTTTTCTTAAACCGGCAAACAGCATTTCTTACATGATCGGCTGGGATTTCTTTACATGCTTCTCGTATCCTGCTTTTTAATTCAATAAATTTTTTTATTTATTTATTTATCTACGGTATAAACGATTTTACAAATAATTATGTTACATTATGTATACACATGAATTACAAGATGGGAGCACTATCATAGATCAACACTACTACAGATTTGTACCCAACAATGGACAATAAATATCAACTTCATTATTCTATGTTATTATTATTTCTTTACCTTTCGTTTGAAGCAAGCAAATGAGCCAACAAATGAATCAAGATTATGTTGATTAAATAATCTAGACATTCTCGATAATGGTGAGAAATATGCATAATTAGTGCGAAGTGCGATGAAAAGGAATCTTGAGCATTTCATGATTACGTGTAACCGAATATGCCCTGAAATGAATTTTACCAATCAGTGCAGGAGCCGCAATAATCCCGTTTATAATCTTATACAAAGCAAAGACAGCAGCTTGTATCCTCCGAATTCTCAAAGATTTAATAATGTGGTGGTCCATGACAGTTTTATAGTTATGAGAATTTTCCACTATATTTAAATGCAACCTAAAAGCTAAAGTTCTT
Organism: Philopedon plagiatum; assembly: GCA_963971165.1. NCBI lineage: Eukaryota > Metazoa > Arthropoda > Insecta > Coleoptera > Curculionidae > Philopedon > Philopedon plagiatum. The sequence continues at coordinate 123,357,790 of OZ020189.1, read as the reverse complement.
AAAAAAAAATTCTGGACAGACTCAATATTATCAATACGACACCGGTAAGATGGTGCCCACACCACAGGGGCATACCTACTCCAATTACGAGCGCACAAAGGAATTATACAGCATTTTAAAACAAAATACCGATAGGTCCACACTATTTCTCGATACAAATCCAAAATTTCTGTTAGCTGTATTGATAATGTCAGTTATGTGGGTAGAAAATGTTAGCTTACTGTCCAAAACAACACCCAAATTCCTAATTGACGAAACAGACTCAAGTACCACATTATTTATTGAATATCTATTGCAAGAAACATTCGGGGATCGTCCAAAGGAAATGCAAAAACATTTATTTACATTAAGTTGGAGGCCACTGGCCCGCGACCCCTCAAACACCCTATCAATGTCACTCTGAAGTAATTGCTTGTCCAAATCAGATGAGAGTTCTTTATATATTTTCAAATCATCGGCAAACAAAAAGAAAGAAGAATGCTTGATCAAATCACCAATGTCATTAATGAACAAACTGAAAAGGATTGGACCACAATGAGAACCCAGGCCCTGTGGTACCCCCGAAAAAACCTTGATCTCTTCTGAAATATAATTATTTATACGAACTAACTAAACACGATTAGACTAATAGCTCTTGAACCATTGCATGAAACCAGAATCAAAGCCCAGTCCCAAGCTTGCTAATAAGAATATCATGACACCCTGTCAAACGCCTTCGAGAAGTCGGTATAGATGCTGTCCACTTGGGTCCTCCTCCCGAAGGGTTCCAACAGAGAGTGCTCAAACAGCAACAAGTTTGACACCGGAGACCTACCCTCAGAAAACCCATGTTGCTGCTCAATTATGACACTCCTACAATTCCAGGAAAGTGTCTTTGCGACTAGCCTATCAGAAAGCTTTGGTATTTCTGACTGAATTGAAACACCCCGATAGTTGTTGACATCACTTTTATCAGCACTTTTATGGATAAGAGTTAAAAAACTGGTCTTCCAGAAGTCTAGAAAAGTGGATGTTGTTAAAGAAACAATATCCTGACCATTGTCAGCCATTCTATAATCCAAAGTTAGTGTTCGGATATGAACTTGACTTCCCTAAGATATTTACATGCTTCCAAAAACCGCTCGAGTCACTACTAATCTCATTATTAATCTTATCAATATAGGTATTATAACAAGTATTCCGTAAATCTTTACATCTATCTCTTAGCAAAGAATATTCTCTATAGTCCCTATGCAAGTAAGACTCCTTGTACTTTTCATACGCAGGCTTTTTCTGGACAATTGCCTGTGTCAGATCAAAACTGACCCAGACAGGATAATTTGATGATTAGATCAGATCAGATTTTCAGGTCTGCCTTTGTAAACAATTTTCTTAATTCGTCCCTAAAGAAGGAAATCGAGAGGTGTGAGGTCGGGGAACCTAGGCGGCCAATCAGCAAAATTGTCATCTTGATTCGAAGCCCGCCCAGTCCATTTTCGTCTAAAATTTAAGTTAAGCCAGGCTATTACTTCTTCCAAGAATTGACAAGGGGCACCATCTAACTGAAATATTAAATCTTGCCTTACATTCAATATCTGAAAAGTCATTGTGCAAAAAAGTTAGGAAGATTTGTCAGTTAATGTTATTATAGAAAAAAATTGGTCCTAAAAAGCTGTTCTCCAAAACACCACACCAAACATTAACTCTTTGAGACACTTATTGACTCCGACATTCTACTACCTAGTTAGGATTAGTTGTACCTACTCCAAAAGCTCTAATTTTGTGATGAAAAAATTCCGTTGGTGATAAACGTCGCTTCGTCGGAAAACATAATTTGAAACCCGAAATTTGAATGATCTTCATAATACCCCATTATTCAATGACAAAAATCAAATGGTATATCCATGTCTCCAGGAAACAACGTGTGAATAAATTTTGGTTTAATAGGTTTGTATTTGTTTTTATTCAAAGCAGTTTGGATACATTTAAGTAACCATTTCACAGGATTTCTGTTCAAAGGTATTTTTGGGTTCCTCTGTAACATAAACCAATACATTACTTCTAAAATTTTCGACCGTAGAATTTGGAGAATAAGGCATAACAAATATAGGCATATAATCGTTCACATTCATAACGTGCACTTTTAAGGTGGCTCTGTCATAGAGGTCCCCGTTTCCAGCACCATCTCTTGCTTCAACTATCAAATGCAAGGTTCTGGTTTGGCCGAGGAGAGATTTGTGGGCATAGACAATACCAGTATTCATTCCAAGAAGAAATATACCTAAAAAGTAATAAACCAAGGCCGTTATTACATATATAATCTGTTCAAATGTAAGTGACACAGAAAAAATTATCTCTTTGAACAGACCATAGTACATATTAGAATTATTATATGACCTCTTATTGATGCCATGTGGGTCTGAATTAAAATGACGAATGAATAAAATTTCACAATCTATGTCTTGTAACAGAACTAGACATTGCTTTATGGGTGTATATGTATATTATTGATTTTAGGGCTAAACGTAGACCTTTAGGTAAAATCTCGTTCTTACGGATTTGAACACGTGTTGACTGTATGTATGTAATGTATTGAGCTACCAACGGTTACGTGGCTAATATTTTCACTTTTCAGGATAGTTAGCTTAGCATTAAACTCTGTTGCGACTTCTCGGTGCGTTTTGTATTTATTTCCCACAATCAAAACCATGTCAACTTTATCTTTATTAGATAAAAGCATATTTACAATGATTAATTATTACTGTCTTTAAAACTGTCACTAAAGCACTTTCTGTCACCCTTACCTGTTACCTATTATGAAACTAGCACCACATAAAGGTATGATAATAAAAATAAGTTATTCGTTTTTTCGCAAAAAAAGCTTTTAGTCATACAAGCAGTATTAAGAAAGAAGTTAAATAAAATGTTTCATTAAAAAAGTGTTTACTTGCATTTACAAACGACATTACTAGTGAAAATTCCATGCTATTTACTTTAACTACTGGATTTTTAAATTTCATTAAGCCCTGTATGACATATCTTTTTTTCCAATGTCCTACTTTGAGAACAAGCAATTTTTTTTTATCAGGAATAACTTTTTATCATAAAATCAAAAATAAAAAAGTTTCCTATTTGTCATTATCACGAAATAATTTTTAAATTTGTGTATCGAAATTGTCGAAAATCTTCAAAATGTCGATTTACAGTATAAAGGAACATATTCACATAGTCTCAAACTACATCAGAGGAATGTCGGCACAAGAAGTGGTCGATACCTTTGCCGCTTCTTAACCTGACCGTCCAGTCCCGTTCAGAACAACCGTACAACGGTTCCATGAAAAATATGTAACTACTGGATGTATCGTAAGTTCTCACGTGAGGAGATAAAGAAACGCAACTGTTGTAAACGAAGAATTCAAAATGGAAGTATGCTTGGCCGTTGAAGAGAATCCAACAACTAGTCTTACTCAGCTTGGTGATGTTTCCAGAAAATCCAAGAGTAGTTGCTACAAACCAATTAAAAAAGAGAAATACAAGTCAGGAATGTTCAAGAACTTTTGCCAAATGATTATTTTCTTAGAATGCAGTTTTATGAACAGTGCATGGATAGAACGAATTAACAACGACCAAACAATCACAAATAAAATATTATTCTTGGATGAAAATACTACTTTCTGTACAAATGGTACAATCAACAAACAAAATACAAGATATGGGCGCAAAAAATCCTTACATAATTCAGCAAACGCATATACCCAGACGAGGCAGAAAGTGAACGTTTGGGCAGGAATTCTTGGAAACAGAATAATTGGACCATTTTTCATAGAGGGTAGTCTGACAACTGAAAAATATTTAGAACTGCTCTAGTACAAAGTTATTCCAGCGTTGGGGAATGTTGCTCAAAATAATTTTTTAATATCCCGCTCCCGCTCATGGTGAAGCAGCTATCACCGGCTTTTTGAATGCCACGTTTCCAGGACGGTGGATGAGCCATTTAAATGGCCAGCGCGAAGCCCCGATATTTCGCCTTTAGATTACTCTTATTGGGGATATCTATCCTCAAAAATTGTTCTATATTGTTAGAGGCAGACCAAACAACATTGAAGAGGAGCTTCCCAACAGAATTATCGAGGCTTCGCGCACCATTACTCCCCGGCACCTCCTGAACGTTAGAAGACATTTCTACGAATGTCTGGGCTTTTGTTTTTCCCAATTTGGAGGCCACTTTGAACAACTTGTTTAGAATATTTTAATCTTTACTGTTGATATTTTTTTTTTATTTATTTTTAAAATTTGTTTACTTTTGTGGACATTATTTATGTGATTGATTGCATGTATAATAAAAATCGAACTGTGCTTTCTACTAAAAAAAAAATGAAATAAAAACAGCCAACTAAATTAGATTTTGTACGCCTTGTATAAGTGTCAGAAAACTTGACATTCATCTTGACATCTTGTTTACCGTCAAGTTGGGTCACTTGAGACGGTCTGGCGATTTGAGACAAAACTTCACCTGTTTCAAAATACATTTGGCAATGCCTCATATTTGCATTGTGAGTTAGTTTTTACTTGTTATCGGTCTGCAACAGGTCTCTGTATGTAGGTTTTATCGTTTCAGACCTTGTTTTAAAAAAGTAATTTTTGTTTCGTTTTTATTATAAAATAGGCTTTGTGCAATTTGTTATTATGCTAAAAAAACTTTATCTGTGTAGCCTAACCTAAGAAATATATGGGGTTTGTTTTATTTTATAATTATTGCATTATATAAATGCCGTGTTTATTAGTACAAAGCTTTTTATGAAAATGAACGATATCTGTGATTTATATGGAAAACAAAAAAAATGTCATTTTTGTTGGCGATTTGAGACATGTCTCAAGTCACCCCAAGTATTGTATAAGTACTGTTTTTGCAGGTATTAGCAAAAAGGGGCCGGTACAAGAAAAAAGTGGGTGCGAACTATAAAAAATATGATGAAAAAAATTTAGATCTTGCATTAGCTGAAAGGAAACAAGGTGTTTCGTTACGAACAAACCAAATATTGTCAAAGTTGGTTACTGTGTTTGTTCGACGGGGAAGATACACATTTTCTGTAGAACTGTAAAAGCTATTGTAGTTTTTTTCCAATGTTGTTGTATTAGCCTTAGTTTTATTTCTTTTACAAGAATTTTTTTCTGTTAACAGTTAGTAGATGTTGTATTTTACACTGATTTGCTGTGAGCTATGTTTTATTTATTTAGTTTTTACTTTTCTCTTTTGAAACCATGCCAAAGGATTTTTTATTGTCAAAGAATAGCTTTTGTCAAGTTTTTTTTTGTTAAACGAAAAGCACAGTTTTGTTGTTCATTTTTGATAATATTTAGCAATTAATGGATATTTTAAAAGAAAAAACTCTTTTTAAAAGTCCCTATATATATTTGCTAGTCTTTAAAAACAATATTCATGTCTCAACCCAATCATTTGACAGTCTGTCTTAAGCCTGCAATGAAATCAATATACTGTCTCAAGACACCCCCCCTATGAAGATGACTTGAGACACCCATTAAAAAAAATATATAAAATTTTGTGGACACTTTTGGCTTATTTTCGCTATAAAATATCCAAGTATAGAGCATGACTCAAAACCTAGTTACTGTTTCCTTATGCTACCTTAATGGGTTACGTTTTTACAGCTGCTTGAATTTCGAGAATGTCTCAAGTGACCCAACTTGACGGTACCTGCTAGGTTTGTACATACAGGGTGCATACAGGTCAACCTGGTTTTGTGGGGAACTTTTTTGACTTATTTATTTTTTATTTTTCGTTTTTTCACATCTGCGCAGTATACCAAAATGAGTAGCACTCGCACACCGATCGTGCTAGACATGCGCACGGAATTTCAGGGGATGTACTTTGGTGATTCGAACCCATCCATTTTTAAGAATATATCTCAAATAGTAAAGGTACAACTACGTATTTAACTTTTTTTCGACTTCTTTTTTTTTCATTTTTAATATTTTTCGTTTTGACATTTGCGCAGTAGATTAAAATGCGTACCACGTGAAAACCGAGCGTGCTAGACATGTGCACGAAATTACAGGGGATTTATATATATATATATATATATATATATATATATATATATATATATATATATATATATATATATATATACATATATATATATATATATATATATATATATATATATATATATATATATATATATATATATATATATATATATATATATATATATATATATATCTCCAATAGTAAAACTACAACTACGTATTTAACATATTTCTACGATTTTTGTGATGTCTTAATTTTTCCAACATTCTTAACTATGTGACATTTTAACACCGCAAAACAAGAATATGGGATGAAACATCAGCAAATTTATTTAAAAAATATAAACACTATCTTACGGTGGTACGGAATCCTCTATGCGCGAGTCGAACTCGCACTTGACCATTTTCTTAATGCCACGCCCATAAAATCAATTATTTTTGTGAAATACCGTATACGTACGTACTTATTTTCGGCATCGACGCCTCTGGTAACAAACCAACCGTACCACCCTTATTGATAATAGAAGGTGAATTGTAAGCGGGAATGTAAAGAAACATGTAAGTATACTATTATTTTAATTTATTTTCAAAAAAAAAATAGAAAAATAATATGAACACGAATGAATCGATAACAATATTAGCTACATAGCTATAACATTTAAAAACTTACAAAAAATAAAGACATTTAAGAATCCAGGCTAGGGCAATATAAAGAGGGTAAAAATATGAACAAATAACCCATTAAAATTTTCAGAACCTTTTTCTTTTGTACAAAATTTTTTACTGCATTTCTTGATTCTAGGAATAATATTGAATTCTAGTAATGGTACCCTTTCGCAATATTAACTTTTAAATAAACTCTTAGATTGTTCCCGTAAATATACAGGGTGCTTCAAAAAACATCGGCCATCGTTTAACGAGATCTAGAAAAAAAAATCGTAGTCGAACTTGCGAACTTCCGGATGTAGGCTTGACTAACTTTTTAGAAGACTTTTACTTGTTTTCTTTTTAATATTTAAATAAAGTCTGTAACACAGTTTTTTAGGTATTATTTGGTTAGATGTTCTCACGTTTAACAAAATAGGAAACCTAACAGATTGTAATTAATAATTTTTTCATATGGAAATTCACAGATTCACAGAAATTCAGAGATTTGGGAAACGCGGTGTTCAATCAAATATTAAAAAAGGATTTGGTGAGCATATAAAGGATTGAAAAGTACATCAAAGTACCGACTTACCGTGTGGCGACGCATAACATTGAGTCGCCACGCATCTCGAGATACAGGGTTAAATATTTTATTATAAAAATAAAAAAATTATATCCGCTGCTGATGTAAAAAAATGAGATATGTCCTCTAGTAATGAAATCACTTGAAATATGTAGATGTAGATGTACAATATTTTGTACAGTAACGGTTACAAAAAAAAACATTATAAATAAGTAAAAAGTGTGCACCACCTTCCCAGTGGCGGCTTAGGAAATTTCAAAGTTGTATTCGCTGTTCGTACTTACAGGACCCGTACCAAATTTAGGAGTTTTAATAGTGAGCCCCCTGGGAATGTTTTGGTAAAGAAAAAAGAACATTTTGTAATTTGCGAAAAAAAAAGTTGAATTTTTAAGCCGGCACTGCACATGCCCTTAAATAATGTAAAATGCAAAAATCTGAAACGTTTCTGTAAAAAAATTGCAAGAGCCAATTTTCCATTATAAATAAATTGCAAGTTTTAGTAATATTCAAAATTTTGGTGTCGAAGATTGTTTTAAAATGAAAGGAGACATCCCCATCCATAGAATATGACAACAGATATACGTAATTTAGTTCGAACATGAATATGAACAGTACCAATATATGATAAATATTTTGTCTTAATCACCGAAATACCTAAAAAAGAGTCCATTCAAAACGATGGTGTCAGTGAAGGAGGGGACAACCTTAGGAAAAATATGGACCGCGTATGCACTGCGCTTTACGTGTAGACAGGTTGTTAAAAGTTACAAAACAAGGGTAAATTCTATGGTCTTATTCTGTATTTTCGAGATAGGTGAAGTTTCCGGATCGCGTACCCTTTCCCCGACTTAAACAATTATTTTAGACGCTACTGACTGCTTTTCAGTTATACAGGGTGCCTGAAAAGTCTCAGTATGGGCAAATATCTTTGCTATTAGTAAAGATAGTGACAAAAACAAATTTTAGGTGTATCTTATTGGTTAATAAATCTACTTTTTTATGTAATTTAACTTTTTCAATCCCCTAGAGGGGTGACGCTAGGGAGTTGAGGTCAAAAATTTTAAGTGCAACCCTGTGCCGTGTAGCACTTACCTAATTTTAAAGGTTTTCAAAAAAGAAACACTTTACCGCAAAACCGAGGTTGTTGTCTTATTTCGTTTTTAAGTGACGAGCCTTTAAAAATTAAAAATCGTGAAAAAAAAATAAAAATTAAAGTTATTCAAAATGACCACCATGAACTTCTTGGAGTAATTAAGTCGATTCTGGAACTCTGCCAAGAAGTACCTAACATCTGCCGTTCTCGAAAATGTGAGAAGAGAGTTCAAAAATCGACTTTATTACTGCCAAGAAGTTCATGGTGGTCATTTGAACAACTTTTTAAAGTAATAGTACCTAAATTTCTAATTTTTTTCACGATTTTTAATTTTTAAACGCTTTCCATTTAAAAACGAATTAAGATACGGACCTCGGGTTTGCGGCAAAATGTTTCTTTTTTGAAGACCTTTAAAATGATGTACCACACGGAACTTAAGGGGGTTGAAAAAGTTAACTTACATAAAAAAGTAGATTTACTAACCAATAAGATACACCCACAATTTGATGTCTATCTTTACTAATAGCAAAGATATTTGCCCATACTAAGACCTTTTCGGATACCCTGTATTTCTTGATTCATTAAAAAAGCAGTTTCGTCTTTAGCATTTTTCGATATCTGAACCATTTACAGAACTATTTATTTATCAAAATATTTTTCGCATTCGATAAATAGATTCTTTATCTTTAAAACAGAATATGCATCATAGAAACTTTTGAACAATAATTAAAGAAATGAGAAAATGTAGAGACCAAAAAGTTTAAGAACTAAATAAGAGTACTAATTATTGACCAGTGTAAAAACATACGGTGGCTCCGTAAAAAAGTTCGGAAGATTAAAAAAAGCCACGACCCCAGAAAAAATATCATTCGTATATTGCTTGGGGCATCTCTAATGTTTTTTTTTTTTTAATAAAGTGTAAAAATATAACTCTGTAAAAAAGTCCGGCTTCGATTATCTTCCAAGAAGTAAATCGAAAAATTGGAAAAAAATTAAAACCTTAACATTATGCACCTTGAAACCGAAGCAATCGGAAAAGTTTGCAGAAACCGTGTTTCTTAATTTTTACTGTCGAAGCTACCACTTTCTGAAATGACATGTAAATTCTTTACTGGGCGACAATTTTAAAATATGCAGAATTAAAAAGGAGAACAAATTATTGATTTCACTTCTATTTACAAAGTATTGTTCTGCAGAGCTAGGGCCCTTCTTGCCCTCCTTCCTTGCAGATGTCAATGCTTCGAAAGAAAATAAGCAACGAAAAATTAAAAGATAAACAAGAATAATGCAGAATTGGACATTTTGATCACTCCCAACACAAAATATCACATATAGGTCAATTACTTTGATTTTTGAGATTACGGACTACCCCAAAAAGGTAAAACGGGACGTTTTCAATCGATTGTTTCGGAAACAGCAGATGAGAAAGAGCTTAGTACATACATATTAAATGAAATCTAACTTTAATAGACAAAAGTATCATTTCATTCTCACTCAAGTAAAAAAAACTATAAAAAATATTGGTCGCATTTTTTATTCTTAAAGCAACTAGGGGAAAATCTAAGAGCTAGATTATTCTCATTTTAGAACCTTTACAATTTCTTCGACTTTTACCAATCTTTGATCAAATTATCCAATGTAGGCACAGAACCCTCCCTGAAATAACTCAACTCGCATTTGACCGGTTTGAATGTTGTCACCATTCTACATTAACCAGATTAGTAAAATTTTCACTACCGTTTTACTCAAAGTTGTAACTGATCAATGTTATTACTGAGAACTAAGAAAGTGCAAATCTACCTTTAACTCAGCCCCAAAAACTTAACCATTGTGTACTTAAGCATGACTTCCCAAAACTTTTAATGGATGATCGATCATATTGAAATTAATTGTATTATTTCTTAATTCTAAATTTTGGAAACATGCTTGGGCTTACTAAACATAATTTGATACAAAATACACTTTTTTAGCAGGTGCTTACTATCCGACACTGTATTTGAAGTTCCTATTGGACAAGTATCGTTTCAAGGAAATAAGTAATTGGTTTCAACTTAGATTCTTAATGTCCATTTTATGGGTAACTTTTAGTTAGACTCTGTCTAATTAAAACTTCAAGCTGAAGAAGGGACCGCCAAATTGTATTGAAAGGACACATTTTCTGTCGTTTTTTAAGAGTTCATATCCGATTAACAAACTAATGAACTTTTGGCCCCGCTCTTAACAAATAGATCTAATTTTCAAAGTTACTGTTAAATAACTTAAATACCTAAGGATAAAGTAACTTTGGTTCTATTAAATCAGTCCACAAGAACTCCTTTAATTGAGAATTTTGCACATCTGTATCTTCATTTAGAGATAATTTACCAGTTGGAGGTAAAAGTTCTTGTTCCCCACCTATAACAAATATAAATACAATTTTTTTAATCTATTGCCGAGTCAACCAAAGCCGAAAACATAATGATTATAACAGAGATTTGAATTAATATGTTGCCTGGTATTTTTACAAAACATTTAACTGACCTATTAAAATTTCATTCTGATACTACTTATTCACGTAAACTGGATGAAATAATACTTATTAAAAAGGATGTTTTGTGGTAATCTGAGTAAAGTTTAAATATCACTGGCCTTTCGGCATAAGTTTAGAATGAGTTATGCATACATTTTTAAAAAATGAACAATTGCATGGAAATTGAAACACCAAGCAAAAATATCCTTAAGATTTACAAAAACGGGTTTACGATTTAATAAGATTTTTAATTTAGACCTTCTAGATGACCAGCTCAGTTTTGGCAAGTTTTTTCAGCCTTGTCATTCGTCAACCTATCAAAACTTATGTTCAATTCTATATAAAATGCCATTTAAAGAAAATTAGATTTGACAAGATATGACAAAAATATACTTACGTAAAATCTTAAAATAAACAGTTTTACTGTCTGGTAAATAGGTTTCAACTTTACCCACAATAAACTCTGACATTTGAGGAGTATAATCATCAGTTAATCTAATAACCTAAAATTTTAAGAATACCGCAGTTTTTATTAAGATGTTTACTTGTAGGGCTAATTTTAACCTACCTTAAATGCTATGATGTCCCTAACTTTAGGCTCTAATTTATAAAAGTTATTTAACATTTGCGGTGCTTTCTTAATGCTTTCCTCTCCAAAAATTGACTTATTTTCCATTATCAAATCATCATTTTCATCGCTTAAAATCACCGTTTCTACCAACAGAAATTTGTTTTCATTTTCCTCGCATAAATCAATAGGTTTATCCCCGTCTTTAGGTTCTTCAATTTTATTTATTGTACAATTTTCTGCTACAGTGTCATTGTTTGCATCACTAATTTTGAGGGGCTTACCCTCTAAAACATCCATCTGATTATCATCCTTGTCATTGTCTTCAAACTTAATGTGCATACTAGGACATGCTTTTACGTTCATAGGTTTCAAAACAAGGGTATCTACTTTTTCTGGTGCAGAGGTTTGTCCCTCATTACTTTTCTTATTTTTCCTCTTACGCTTCCGAATTCTCTTTCTCTTAGTGACATATTGACTCGATGCATCGCTTTCCTGAGATAGAAGAGAATCAGAGTCTCGTAAAAGTTCTATTAACGACCCAACACCGCCAAATCTTTTACTTGTAGTTGTATGTCTTGACCTATCCAACGATTTACTTAAATTAGAAGATGTATTAGTAGAGTTAGGCGAGCATTCGGTAGAAGTACCTCTAAAGCAATATGACGTCTCTTTATCTACTAAGGAGACATCCAAGGATATGTTGCCTGATTCTGTTGTTTCATTTAATGGTTTTGTCGATGGGGGATCATCTATTTTTACAACCTGCGCTAGCACACTTCCCGGTTCATCTAACCCATTTGAAATAGTGTTGGATGCAGGAGCAACATTTTCGGACTTCTTGTCAACATTTACAGCTGTATCAGTCTTAAGATCCAAATTGTTCAATGAAACTGGTTCCTTTTGATCTAAAAATGCTTTGGTATAGTTTGAAGCTTCACTTTCTTTGACTTCCACATCCGTTTCATTCATCTGATTTACTTCTTTCTCGCCAATATTTTTTTTTGGCTCCGGTGAAATATTTTTTTCAAACGTATTAATTACTTCTTTGACATAATTTTTAGGGGGAGAACAAAATTCGTCTGAATTTTGGGAATTGTTGGAATTTTCCATATTTTTCTTTGATACCTCATCCGCATTATCGTTACTTACAGAAGACTGAGATGCATTTGCTTGTCCAACCAAATCATCAATCTCTTTGTTCACAATATCAATTTTAACAATGTTAACTCTGTTTTTCGCCAAATATTTTTCAGTTATCCTCGGAGGTGGCGTATAGCGGTTAAAGATTTTAATGGGAGTGTCTGTATGTCTTGAAAGGCGGATAGTATCAGGAAGATTTGATCTACCCAAATCATTACAGCTTTTTATATGACTCTGTAGCTTTGGCAACAGATTCTTGATATTTGCAGAAGCATCCACGACGTTGCATGGAGTGTCTTTAGAATGTTTATTAATATACTCATCTGCTTTTTGTTTTAGTTTTTTCTTTACATCTATTATCTTTTGTGAACTTTCAATATTACAAATCTCTCTTTCAACGATGCTTTGTCTATATTTTTTATCTGGCAATATTTCTTTATCGCCCTCAGTGTTAAAATGGTCATCATCAGCGTTTTTACTATTTCGCTTAACTTTTTTGTGGCTACCTTCACTACTAGTCTGATTTGGAATTACACTTCGATTTTTTTCAGATTTTTTCTTTTTAAGAGTAGCTTCACCATCAGTCGGTTCATAATTCACGCTAGCGCTTTTTTCGGATTTTTTCTTTTTGCGAGGGGCTTCATCCTCAGGACTAGTAGTCACTTCGGAGTATTTTTTCTTGCTCTTTTTGCTTTTTGGCGTGGATGTTTCGTCAGAATATTCTGGTATTGATTCCAGAGGTTTCTTGTGCTTTTGATATTCTTTTTGAGTTAAACTTGACTGCCTTGCGGTTTCTTGTGATTTGTACGGAATTACGCTAAAAAAATGAAATTTTATAGTAAAAAATTCTTATGATATAATTTAACGCTGCAATTTAGTATCTAGTGCGAAGAAACTTCATTCTTTATCTAAGGTTATTGAAAATCGCCAATCCTCGTGACAGACTAACGCGCTTAACTAGCATCTGCCGTATTATAATAAACATGTAGTGTCTGTCTGTCATATGATTTGAGTAAACACGAATATGACTGGTATTAAACCAATTTAAATGAAATTTAAACGGACTGAACACATAGCTAAATTATACAGGCTTTGAAGAATTTCGCTGTACTTTTTTTATCTTCCGACAGTCCACGAAGACCGAAATCTAAGTACTATGTACCGTGGGTGTACTGGGGAATCGACTCACACATCCAGAGCTGGGAAACATCCGTTGGGAATTCACTAGCCCTTTGAGAGGATGTGTGTAGTGGTACCACCTCGGTCGAGGAAGAATTCCTCTACCACCTTCCAACAGTTAACAATCACAAAATATCCATGGTCGAAGCGGGATTCAAACCCGCGCCTCTCGGTTGCAAAGCTGGCGCCGAACCAACTCGGCCACCGGAGACGCACAATATACAGTAAGACTACAGTGTATAAAACAAAAATACAAACAATTAATCAAAAACGATTTAAATATCATAGTACTACCAGAGAAAAATAAAATAGAGAGAATAATATCTCGTACGGAGTTCATTCATAAATACGATTTGCTTTCTATGACCTCCAAACCGACGTCGAAATAAGCTGACATGGGCGTGCACTGCCGATTTTGGGTTATTATTATAAAGCACAGTGAGAGTGAGTATTGAGACGCGCCGCAGAAAACTCTCTCTGCTTGCCGTGTTGCTGCCGCACTGGCTATGTCGGGATGTATTGTGAGAATCCCACGCGCCAATCTCGGGATGTTGCCGTTTGAAGGCCATAGCGTGGTCGAGCTGGCGGGAAGACGAGATATTATTCTCTCTATCTTATTTTTCTCTGGTACTACAGTGAGCCTCACAGAATACCCATGAATTTGCCAGGTGTGGGACTGGCATCATACAGTGATAGGCATTTTAAAATTCGTTCTAAGTATGTAGTTAACACTTTGGAATAGAACCCGGCACCTTGCTGGTCAACAGTTTCAAAGTAAAGAACGGAAAATAATAAGTCTTCGTTTAAATATACCTCTTCTGTAATTTATAACAATATTCCTTCTAGTCTAAAGGTGCGTACAGACCTGACGAGACACGCCCGCGACGAGACCGCGACGAGCGCGCGACACGCACGGGAGGCGCGCGCGACCCTTGCGAGAGGCGCGCGATACTCTCGCGGGAAATGCGTTCCCACTGATTATCCAGGAATCGTTTTTCAGTCAGTGACTTCAGCATGTCGACTAATCATGAGATAGCTGCATATTGTGCAATATTATGCGGTGGTGCAATGATAATCGCTGCAAGCAGACAACAAAAAAGAAGACGGAGATGGTGGCGTACCGAACTTTACTTTTTTCTATAATAATTTGTGTCCTTCGAGTTCCAAAAGTTTGGTTTCGATTCATAGAATTTAATTAATTCTAATTGACTTTCCTCGTCCCATTCCATATTTTCACTACTGAAAATTCCGAAATTTGTCAAAGTGTTGTAGTTGTCGCGCTCCAAAAAAATAAACCCGTCCACACTGCGACACGCTCCCCTTTGATCTGCCGTCGAAAAACCGACAGCAGATGGATTGCGACGAGCCTCAAGCGCGCCTTCTGCGACCCTACCGCGAGCCACGTCCACACTTGAAATTTTGGCGTGTCTCGTGCGTGTCTCGCCAGGTCTGTACGCACCTTAAGGGGCTTAAACTATATAGCTTTAAAAAAAATATAAAAAATTATTTAAGAAGGGTAGGATTGGAAGAATGATTTTTTAGAAATAAAAATCCTACCTATCTATGCCAACTAATATACTACTGTCATTTTTTGGTTTTCTTTTTTACTTTATCAATTTTATATTTATATTTTTAATTGTTTTATTGGCATAAATAAACATCTTTATTATTATTATTATTATTACATACTTAAAAGCCAACTTATTCTAGTGTTGTCCTTTTCTATGGTTAGCAGATTTTAACTTAGAATACCTTCACCTAAGGCTTCCTTTAGACGTAGCCACTTTAATGGCTCTTCTAGCCATCTGATGTTATTTTTTAGATATGATATAAACAATGAGGCCGAAGCTACCGACTAGCAGCCGCAGCAATATTAAAAGGGATACGTATATATTTATTCTCATACGTGTATTTCTTAAATGGTTATTAAATCAATGTTTATTAAAATAATTTTGAGATTTTTGGTAAATAAGCTTAAAATTACTTCCTACAAAGACCTATTGCGGTAAAATAATTTGTGTATTAAAAATGGCCCTAGCGACCAGCTCCTCAGCCGTCCTGAAGAAAACTGCTGTAAAATCCACATTTATTAAAATAATTTCGTGATTTTCTGTAAACACGCTTAAAATGACGTGTATTTGTGTATGAAAAATAGCCCTAGCGACCTGCTCTTAACCTCCCTGAAGAAAATTGCTTTAAAATCCACATTTACTAAGATAATTTCTAATTTTTGGTAAACGCCCTTAAGCTGACGCCCTACAGACATCTATGTATATGGGTGAAATAATTTGTGTACCCTTTTTAAAAAATTATTTTTAAATCTACGTTTTTAAAAATAATTTTGTGATTTTCGGTAAACACGCTTAGAATGTTGTCTTACAACAGCTAGAAGGATAACAAAATTTCTGTATGAAAAATGGCCCTAGCGGCCAGCCCTTGGCCTTCCTGAAGAAAATTGTTTTAAAATCCACATTTACTTGAATAATTTCGTGATTTTCGTTAAACCCGCTTAAAATGACGTCCTACAAACACCTACATATAAGGATAAAATAATTTGTGCGTAAATAATGGCCTTAAACTTTCTGAAGAATATTGCTTTAAAAGAGCTATAAGAGCTATAAAGTACGTACCCCTTACTCCCCACCCATCCTTTCCGATCAAATCGACTGGCAACCATTGGAAAGTAGTAGTAATTGTCTAAATAATATTTTATTTTAAAGTCGCGCTCCCTCGTATGCAAAATTTAACTGAGCAAATATAGCTGACGATGACCAACTAACAAGGAATTCGTAGATTCCGAAGAGGAAACTTTCATCTACAATTATACACGCCGCCTTCTGCCAGTGAGCTGCCTTCTATAATTCTACCAAAAGGATTACCTATTGAAAGAAAATGGCTCGAAAATGGTATCTTTATGAGGACATCCGTACTTTATGTATTTATTAATACTTATTGTTCTCTGCATACATAATGTTCTCGAGAATGTAGGCTCCAGGCAGCGTTATAATTTTTAAATCCGTAAATGATTTTTTATAGTTGTCTCCATATTTTAGTTTGGCTATGATTCTAACTGCTCGTCGTTGTAGAGCAAAAATTCTTTTAGATTCTACTGCCTAGCCCCATGCGATAATGCCACATTTCATGTGGAAAAGGCACAGGGCAAAATATGCGCGTTTTGGGGCAACAACCGATACACTCTTCGACAGATTACGCAAGAGAAAAATGTTTTTACTTATCTTTTTGGCCAGTAGCTCGATATGACTGTGCCATCTCAGTTTTGCATCTAGACTTATTCCTAAGAATCTCACACTCCCTTCCAACTCCAAAGTGTCCGTCTCAAATTCCCTTAATGAAAAAATCATATTATTTGTTTTTGTTTGGTTTAGTAGACGTTGGTTGACTGCGAACCAGTTCTCTGCACTCGATCGCATCTCACATGTCCTCCTTTCCAGTGCGCCAAATTCACTTGCTTTTAAAGTTATTGTGGTGTGATCAGCAAACAACAAGCAACTGCTTTCTGTCTCTGCGTCACATGGGAAGTTGTTAATAAATATTAGAAAAAGCAGTGGAGATATAACTGATTCCCTGACACCACCCCACCTACCTGAACCCTTTGGGTTCTGCCCATTAAAAGGGACTCGATAAGTGCCGTGCTACTGTTTTCGAAATTGTACGCTTTTAGTTTCTGCAACAGAAGGTCATGCAAGATGGAATCGTATGCCTTGCTTAGATCACAGAATAATGTACTTGTATACTCATTATTCTTAAAACAGTTCAAAATATTTAAGACAAACTCTGTGATGGCTGTTTCTGGTCTGTGCTTTTTCCTAAAGCCATGTTGACAAGATGAAAACAAGTTATTTTTCAAAATAATCATATATTTGAGAGGTTAAACACTTTTCCAGAATTTTCGAGAATTTTGGCAACAAAGAGATAGGCCTGTACTCGTGCCTGTAGTTACTGGCCTCTGTTTTGTCCCCTTTATTTTTGTAAATAGGGATTACCAAAGCTTTTTTAAGGATATCTGGGAACCACCCACTTTTAATTGTTGTATCGATTAGTTTTGTAAGGGGATACAAAATAATTTATTTGAGAGTTTTTACCAGTTTTGTACTAAAACCATATAAGTATATCTTTACTAGATTTATTTTTTAAATTCTGTATTATGTCTCTTACCTGTATGAAACTAACACTTTGGAATCTGAACAGAGGATATGTCCGGTTCATGTTTTGAACTATCAATTCGTCGCTATTTTCCGTTTTTTTTTTATTAAACTTATATATTCCCGGGCAACATTTACCAAGAACTCATTGAAACCCTGAGCTGAGACATCAACATCAGCCCCAGACACACTTTTTTACCGCGATTTTCACTGATGATGTCCCACATGGTTTTTACTGGGTTGCTCGAGTTTCATATTTTGCCAACATTTGTCTTAATTTTGGCTTTGATCCATTTCAATCTTTATTTATTTATTTATTTACGGGACTAAGCCCATTAAAATGAAATATAAGCACAGGATTAGTTATAATTTATAAAAAATATAAATCATTAAATCTACAATTAGTAGCATAAATAAATGAAGCATACAGCGCAATACAGACAAATGAAAACATACATATGAATCTAGACAAACACTAGACCGCAAGATGTGGGAATAAATTTAGCAACACTAAGCTATATGCTGGATGATAATATGCACATGATATATGGCCCGTAATACTTGATATATGACATACATGATACATGGCATACAATATAAGATATATGATGATATATGATGCTGATGTCGCCCAAGGCGGCTCAAAGAATGCCTGTATGAAATACCGAAAAACTCAAGATAATTTGCCAGTCGCAGAATCCTGTTGATGGCAGAAAAGAGTCCATAATTAGTACTGTGAAACTGAGTACCGAACAACAAACGATGCCGGGATGAACGGGGAGGCACAAACAAGGATAGTCTCATAAGAATGTCTGGACAACTCACTCAACCATTCAAGACATTGATCAGCGATTTAAGATCCCTTTGCCGACGCCTCACCTCAAGTGTGTTGTTCCTGAGTATTTGATTTCAAAGCGACATATCTTGGGGATTTGTTGCTAGGATCTTGTATTTTTTATTAAACCGAGATGTTCACTAGGTTGTGTTTTGTAGACATCTTCGAGAAACTGTAGTCTTTGTCTCATGTCTTTTAGTTCCCTTCCAACCAGGAAGTTTCATTTGCATTTATATTTTTACTTGTATAAGTTTTTCCTGGAAAGGAATTCTCCTCGGAATTCTCATAATAACTTTTGAAGATTTCGTTAAAGGTTTCCCACTTTTTGTTTGTATCCAGTGATTCATCATCAATGAAATTCCAGTTCACTGTTTCCAGCATCTCAAGGAAGTCAAGCTGGCCCTTTTTTGTGAGAGGACAGGATGGAAGGGGTGTGAATTAATTGTACATCTGTAGTTAAATTTCTTAGACTTTATATCCATCAGAAGCTTACATGGGAAAGCATATTAATGTAACCTGTGTCAGGATTAGTTCCTTGTGTTTTTTAGTTAGGTAATTGAGAGAAAGTGGGGATGAAAGAATGTTAAAGATTGTTTATTATGGGCTAGTGCAGTCGGTCTTGCAGTATAGTCTGCTGTTCTGGGGTCCATCATCTGATTTTAACAAAGCATTTATACTAAAGTAAATAGTAATAAGATGCATTGAGAATGTATACTTTTGCCAGACCTAACTGAATCTCATAAATATAAATTCTTAGGTATAAAAAGCGAGACAAAGGCCTGCCGCTTATACCGGGACCGCTCGATACCGCACAGCAAATAACTCAATTTCATTCATTACGCGGTACATTGACAAACCATGTGCTCCCAGAGACCATTCGGGACCTGGAAAGCTAACTATAAATAAATATTGCAGTTAAAGGACCCATACGGACCTTGCAAAATAAAATTCAACTTGTAATTGGAATAAATTAACTTCGTCGCACAACTCAGCGATTTTGCCGAGCGGCTGGTCCTTGCTACGCGCATCTTGGGAGCGGACGACCATGGTCGTCCCGCCTTAGCAACGACACTTACGTCCAGCGGTGCCGCGGTTGATGTCTACAGGAAATCTATACTCCGTCAAAAAATTACAACGTTGAAATGGAAGGTTGTGAGTGGGATTCACGAAAAGTTCGTGGCAGTTAAGGACTAAGCAACTGTCCTTAATCAGTTATTAGTTATAATAACTCAACATGCTTAGTGAGGAGCGTCACTCCGCTAAGTAAATTTTGAAAAAAGACGTGTTAGGTAAGAAGATGTCTTGGGACGGTACGCACTTGATCCCTCCGACACTAGTAAAGGGTCAGGCCGAATGGCCTTTTCTTGCTAGCTGTAACGCATAAGGAGATTCAACCTGGATACATGTCTTGGGGAAGATGGTTTGAAGGAGGAAAATTATTCCAAAATGCTGCTGAGAAATGGACAACTTTAATCGGACAATTAAGGGAATTGGGCCGAGCGGCGAGTTTTTTGCTATGAGTGCCTGGCAGGACAATCCATGAATAGAGTCTGTATACAGGAAAGAGGACGAAAGTCTTCCGCATTAGTAATTAAATTCAATGTGGCGGTCTCCGCGGTTGTCGTTACGATTGAGTGAAACGCATGAAAGACATGCACTCCGCGTCTCGAAATTAGACGCAGGCTTTTGTACTCAGATGTAGGAAGTCTATACTTGGTACTTGTTAATTTGAGATAAATTAACGTTCTTGGTCAAGGGAGTCTTGCACCGACTAGAGGGACCAGAACGGTATTGACGAAGTGGTAAAAATGGTTCCTTAGACAGGTAGTGGTCTAAGTTATAATTCCAGGAAAAAACTTAGGAAAACTAATTATAGTCAAGAGGCGTGGCCCTGGCTAATAACGACAAGAAAGTGACATGCATAACGCATCCGAGCCATTATGTGTGTCCTTAGTTCTCAGTTGAATAGCTGATCTCGATCATGACAAACCGCGCGTCGTAAAGGTACGCCCATATGTGCGCGCCTGGGGAGCGGACGATGGTGTAAATATATTATAGTTACACTTACTACAAAACGATCATAAAAATAACAACATATTTATGCCATTAATTTAAAGTCTTAATTATTGGTCGACGGTACGCCCATGAATACAATTGTTTCTATGGTTAAACATCGTTTGTGCAGATTCAGTTAGGTTTTGATACACTTATAAATAATATTTGGTTCAAATGTTAAATCTTTTTATTGTGTCCCATCTTAAATTGGTTAGAATATTTCGGGACGCCTATGGCTAGACCTTATCGGCACTGTTGCGTCAAAGGTGTCGGCTGCGTTACTTTTTTTTTGCGGTTTCACTTTCCATTGGTTAAAGTATACCACCAAGTCCCTGTGTAGAAATATTTTTAAGAAATATGGCTTCTTGATGCTGCCATGTTTATATATCGTCCAATTGATCAACCATAGTAGCATATAAATAAATATTGAGTAAATAAATGTAAATAGCAATAAGCAACCCCTTAATCGTATTTGTGACCTTCATGCATACTACACAAGGAAGGAACAGGATCTCCATGTGCTATACTCTGGGCTGGGTGTTGGTCAGAATTCACCATCATATATGGGTGTAAAATTTCTGAACAAAATGAAAAGCCTAGTAGATGAAAATATCATAAAAATATTTATAAGAAAATCTCATAAATTCTTATGTGAACATGCATTTTATTCTGTTCAGGAGTTTTTGGATTACAACCATGTACTAGGCACGTAAGTCACTTAATTTGTAATTGTAATTTTGTCTGACTTCTTATGAATGTTTAATTGTATTGTAAATTTTAATGATGAATAAATTGAAATTGAAAAAATTGAAATTGAAATATGTTGCCCGGTGACATCGTAAAGTAAATTGTGTTGAGAGTTCTTCTGATTTAACAAGATGTCATTAGAGTCGTCGGATGATATGATAGCTATAGAGATTTCTGCGAATACTGTTGCTTGAGTGTAAGACGCAGTCAAAACTTTTTTGCTTTAATACAAGCTTAAATCTTAAGATTATTTTTTAAAATACTTTTGAGTAGGCAATAGGCAAAAGGCAATAGGCAATAGGCAAGAAATCAATAAAAACATGCCACAAAATTGTTTCTTCCTTCTTAATTTTTTTTAGAGTATTTTGGAGTAAATATGGTCCTCTGAGTTGTTTGGTAAACTTTTTCCTAAATTAGTTTAAAAACAGTAGCCATATATGAACCAAAATTGATTACCTAATACAAAAGATCTTTTCTACTTTCTTTTTTTATTTTGTCATGTAAATATAAAAATTAAGTACTCACCTATAATAAGAAATAATTGTTTAACCCTTTACAGTTAAGAAAGTACCTATCGATTATTTTTATGAATTTTGTGCCTTTGAAAGAACAAAAATTTAATGAGTACTTAAAATAGGCTTCAAAACTCTAATAGGACAAAAAAAAATGTATACAACTCTTTGTAAAAGCCAAATATATGTATTAGCTCCAAAATATACACGGCAAACTTATGAGTCAGTAATTAGTAAGTGCTTTGTACTTTGCTTCCATCAAAGCTGTGTAGAACCCTACGAATGCATGATGATAGATGGTGATTGATCAAATTATATATTTTTAAATATGACAAAAAATTAGAATAATAAATATTCCTGAAAATCTATTTTTTAGTGCAAAAATGTTTGACTGCCTTAATTCAATGACAGTTATTAGGTACATAAACTTGGCCTTATTTTATTACATGTTAAACACAATAATTTAAAATAATAAAATGTCTGAAGATACAGTTTTAATATTATCTTATTAGTTGACAATGGGGTACTTACCAAACACTCTCATCATTACTTAATACTCTAATATCTTCTGTAGCCGGCAAAAACTGACCTCCTGTAGTGAGGTAGAACTCACCGATTTTAAATATTTCAGCGATCCGGTTTTGCAAATCTGCAATGTTCCTTAAATTCTTCTTTACAAAAACTCTTGCTATACGCCTATGGTCATAAAAGAATGCACTTAAATCTATAATAACGCGAAAATGCTTGTAATCGGCCATTCTTCACACAAAATATTCCAAATTTTATTTGAAAGAACTTCTAACCTATTTAAATTACAAGGTAGCAGTTAAATATACGGCCAACGGATAATTAAATTAGCGTTGGCAAGTCCTCACGGGCGGAAAGGCGCTGCGTTATATGATTGATTGAATACCGCCAGCAGTGGCACTCTGTAAGAAAAATAGCGATAGCGACCGAACATACCGAACGGTGAGACATAGTAGTGTTGTAAATATCCGTATTCTTTAGATATCCGAATCATACGGAATCGCAATCAGCTAATATCCGTATCCATTATCCGAATACGAATCCATTTCTTGACCCGCGCGAAAGCCGATACAGATCATGTATACGTATCCATGCAACACTAAAACATTTTCTATCCGGATACACGGCTAGGTAGGTCGATGCGGTATCATATCATTCGAAGTCGAAGGTTAGGGATAGGAAGGCACCGCGTCGCGCCGTTCTCGTTTGAATTCGGTTCGAGTGAGACGGGACTAGTTTAACCAATGGGTCTCATCCCATATGATACCCGTTACCCCGATAACTATGCTATCTTTTTTTAGGAAAGGTCATTAGAAAGAGAAAGCATAAGAGCAAATATGCCACATCGCAGACCGTGTTGTTCGCTTACAGTCGATTCCGTTTTCTCTTTGCACTTTGTATTAGTAACCAGCCGATGCGAATTTATTTTGATTCCGAATCAAGTTCTCGGCCGGTTACGGATAATCCGGATTCTTTTAATATTCGGATCCAACGGATTTTTGGATACGTATCCTTACATCACTAAGACATAGTAAGAATTTGCTAAGAGAGCCCGATCGCTATCGCTATTTTTCATACAGAGTGCCGCTGCAGGTTTGTTAAACATGGCGGCATTGAACCAATCATATAACAAAGCGCCTTTGCTCTTCTTCCGCCCGTGAAGCCGACGTCCCATGTGCGGAATTAAAGACGGAGGCGGAACGGAAAAGGCGATTCTATTGGTCGCTGGGCGGTCAGCTGACAATTTTTGACGTCAAAAATTGTCAGATGACCGCCCAGCGACCAATAGAATCGCCTTTTCCGTTCGGCCTCCGTCTTTAATTCCGCACATGGTTGGGTTTGATTGGAGGTCGGCTTGAGGACTTACCATGCAGCCGACGTCCCATGTACGGAATTAAAGACGGCGGCGGAACGGGAAAGGCGATTCTATTGGTTTGAT
Organism: Philopedon plagiatum; assembly: GCA_963971165.1. Taxonomy (NCBI): domain Eukaryota; kingdom Metazoa; phylum Arthropoda; class Insecta; order Coleoptera; family Curculionidae; genus Philopedon; species Philopedon plagiatum. Next base: position 123,333,759 of record OZ020189.1, on the reverse strand, counting down.
TTGAATTATTGACGTCAAAAATTGTGAGATGGCCGCCCAGCGACCAACAGAATCGCCTTTTCCGTTCCGCCTCCGTCTTTAATTCCGCACATGGGACATCGGCTTCAGTGTATATGTGTCAATGGTGTCCTCCAGGGGTACATTCAGAATCGACGCCGGGTGTTCCCGGGTAAACAGCTGACCGTGAGGCCAGCCGTTGTGTCTTATGGCCGTGACGTCATTGACAAGTCTACCCGGGAACACCCGGCGTCGATTCTGAATGTGCCCCTGTGGCACTCTGTATGAAAAATAGCGATAGCGATCGGGCTCTCTTTGACAATTCTTACTATGTATCACCGTTTGGTATGTTTCGAAGAGACCCCGGTCGCTATCGCTCTTTTTCTTACAGAGTGCCACTGCTCTTTTATGGTAAGTCCTCACGGGTGGAAGAAGCGGATCACCCCATATAGCATAGCATAGCAGCATATATTAAACAAAGCGGCACAAAGGTGAACTTATTTTTTCAAACGGATATCTTCTACAAATAAAGAAAAAGTTTAGATTAATGCGGTTTCGTACAACACAGCCAAATAGGCCATTACTTTGTAATGAGATATTGTAGCAAATTTAATTTTCGTCATCTTGTTGCTCGGAATTTTTGTGAGGCACGTGATGGGCCTGTCAAAGATTCTGAGAAAGAAGATGAAAATGAAGATCCAGTTTATTTACACAACTAGTATAGAGACATCTTGAAGATATCTTTAAGATGACTTGTCAGAGATATCGACAAAGTTAAGATAACTGAAAAATCCAACAGTATTATGAAAAGTTATTTCATATGACACTTCCTGATAACATTAGTATTGCAGAAAGTTGTCTTAACGCGTACGCGGTGACATTAAGATAGCAAATAGCCATCTATCATAGGCGGGGTAGCACAAAGTTCACACTTGCTGGCGATGTCTTTGACTCAACGCATATTGTTTTTTTCAGTGAAAAATGCCATAGATACATAGTGAGTAATATTTGGATAAAATTGTGGATTACGTTACAAATCCATATGATTAATAATTTGTATTAACAACAATTAGATTTTCAGTAAAATAATTCGCAAAGTTAAAAATCTACTATAGATTGGCTTACTTTCAAGAAAATTGCGGAGGGGACAAGAGGAACAATAACTGTTAAAAATAAATTTGGCAATCCATGCGTCCTGCTAAATCGGGGTTGAAGGGTATAATTATATGGCCCAAGGTTCCCAGTAAACACAAGGTGACTGCTCCAGAAGCGGACAGAAACCGCATTACCGAAAGCCGCGTCCGGCCCGAAACACGGCAAACCACGCAGATTGTTGACCGGGTATGTCCTCTTTGCCGCACCGGCCCATGGAACGTAATGCCGCTTATGGACCAGAGGGCCAGGAGTGGCATTACACTACAGGGCGCAGTACCGTTGAAGACCCGCTGTCCGTCCACTGGTGTATTAGCCAAGTATGGATAGCCCGCACACGGCTAGGTGCAGTACCTAATGCGTGGTTTTAATACAAATTTAAGATGGGTAGCATTGGGCATTTTAGAAAGACTTTTACAGAAAAATAGTCACTGAAAATTAACAAAAATAATTTTCACTTGCTGTTATATCAATTCTATACAAGACATTTTAAATACGAATTCAAAATATTTGTCCCTAAACTTGGGGTATGACGGGCTAAAATGCAATTATTATTGATTCTATAAAAGTCAGTGTTCACCCTCTTAAATTATATACATACATTTGAATATGCCGTTCATTTTGTTCTTTATAATAACGTGCTGAACATCTCTGCTCCCATTATTGAAATAGATATTTGCAGATTAACAAACCATGCTCTTTTTTGTTGGAAGAGATAGGTATAAATAGTAAATTCAACTCATGGTCATTACTTTAAACTAGTTTACAACTGTTCTAGTTGGGAAAGAAATAAAATGGCAGAAAATAAGGTAAAAAAATATTAAACTAAAATAATTTATAAGTAGTGGACAAATTTATTTAAAAACATATTTACATACAAAACAAGGAAAATAAAAAAACGAGAGCCACCACTGGAAATGCTACAACACACATTCCAAAAAAAAAATATTGGCGAACAACGGAACAACACACAAAAAAGCACCCAACACGTCTATAAAGCGTCTATCTCTGTACCTTCGCTTCCACAAAAAATTGCGGTTCATGTTGTTGAGTCGTGTCGTCATGTAAACTCGGAAATTTACTATCACGCATGCCCATTGAGAAGCGGAATGATCGCGGCAACTTGTCGGTTAACCATCGCCAACAAAGCCGCTTAAGAACCGAAAGCTGATTTTTGCAACTGGGCTGCCAGAATTGTAACCGCGTTTGATTCGAAAGTGAAGTACGGTTACTGGTGTGCCGAGTCCATGACGCTTTAAGTTGAAGGTTGGCAATTCATCGCACGGAAAAACACGCGCGTACTGTATGCAGTCAGAAAATGGCAAAAAAAGCTTCAGACTTCCCACCAGTGCCGACAGGCGGCCGACTGTTTCCCGACTGCCGTTGGTTTATTGAGTTACCATGCACACCATGCTTGGTTCGAGATTAAGGCCCATAAACAGAAAAATCGATCAATTTCTGATTTGCTCGTTACGTTGTACAAACTGAAATTTATTTACTTTTTATTGATTTTGTTCAACTTCGCATATTCCTGTGCAAGTCACAATTGACATTTACCTCCTTGCTCCGTAAGATGTCGTTTCTTCGCCTTTTAGCCAGCTTTACTGGTATTCTCCGCCTCCACTCCTTTATTGTTTATCTGTTTCATCCAATCTAGAATACCTTATTTTTCTTCTGATTTTGTCCTAAATCACTCAGTATCGGATGGGGTTTCTTTGATTTTATCACTGGTGAAGGTGAGCGAGATTTCCATTATCAACAGTTTCATCGTAATCGTGTGATCTATTATAAGTCTTCATTAGGCATCAATATCTGGATCAAACAATCCAATTGTGTTGAACTTTGTTCAAAACAATTAATGACGATGCCCTCTCCGCCCGTGATTTAATTTAAAAAATAATCTAAATTATGCACCTCATTAACGCACAATTAACATACATAACGGTTTGTGTTTTAATTTTGGTTTCATACCTAATAATTAATACAACTACTTAGAAAGAACTTTTCGACGTTATGTATATCGAAATTGAAAGAATTACAGAAAAATTTGATAGACTATATTTTCTTATTTTATGAAAAAAGTATATCCCACCAGCCTTAATTGTATCACAAATAAATAACCTACAAAAATATATGCACACATGTAAAATCGCAGTTACTATAAACTACCTACAGTACTATAAACACCAATATTAATATATTAGCTCGGACACACCAACCTAGAGACACAAATATACAAACAAAATTTATTAAAACGGTTGTTTTCACTACCTTTATCCACATCGACTAATATATGCCAATTTTTTCCAAAGATATTCATTGTACAAATACGTTGGAGATACACTTTAGTACTAGATCAAAATCAGAAATAACTTGGATTGCGCCTGAAACACTATACTTATAAGAAATAAGTCAATAATTGACAAAAAACAAAAAACTACATGCAAGTTCTCTGCCTTTAATGATAACTACAGAATTTAAACGTTTCAAACGCGAGTGTAACAATAGACGTTAATCAAAATAAGTTACTGGTTATTTAACTCCTTTTAATATGTAATATAATTTTTTTTGCAATTCCTAACAACATACAACCTACCTAAATTATTTGTATTTTTTTTATTTTGACTTACATCTGTTGACACTATTGTACTGTCCTTATTCATTTCAGTTATATGTCATATATCAGTCCGAAATATTAAAATTAGAACATATTATAACTGGATTTTTGAAAGAAATAAAAAGGATAAAGGCGTAATATTGCACTGTAGTATAGATGCTCATTACAGGATAGCGTACATAGTCTTTAGCTAGAGACCTTTTTTGTTATGATTGGTGCCCTCACCCCTCATCTAATCTGAGAAAAAAAATTGTTTTATCAAAACTTGACAATTTTTGTTAGTATTGCTCGATACGTACCCCACAAAATGCCCGACATAATTCTTAAGGTCAAACAAGTTCAAAAAATTCTTCTATCCCTTGACACTAAGAAGTCCTCCGGTCTGGATGGCATACCAGCAGCTGTTCTAAAGAAATGCGCTTCAGAACTTGCACACATCTTAACTCGTCTTTTCCAGATCTCTTATGACAAGGGTATCGTCCCAGATAGCTGGAAGACTGCTCGTGTGCAGCCTGTCCCGAAGAAAGGTTTAAAGTCCCTTCCATCCAATTATAGACCTATCTCCCTTCTCTCCGTTGTCAGCAAAGTTATGAAGAAAGCGTTCAACTTGCAAATTCCAAAATATCTAGAAAGACACGACCATCCATGACCATGACAGACAGTACGGATCTCGTCACCAAAGATCAACAGCTGATCTCCTTAGCTTTGGCACACATAACTGGAACAAGTAACTTGAATTTCATGGCGAATATCAGATTGTTGCTCTTGATATTTCCAATGCCTTTGACCAAGTATGGCAGGCCGCACTCCTCAACAAACTACCTTCTTACGTTCTTACGGTCTTCCTACCAAACTATGTACCTGGATCGGTAACTTCCTCTCTAATCGGCGCATATCTGTCGTGGTTGGCGGTCACTCATCTAACTTCCATCCTATCAATGCTGGCGTCCCCCAGGGTTCACTCCTGGCACCAACCCCATTTCCCCATTTCTTCTTCACATTAATATCCTGCTCTCTTCAACTACCTCTCCCATCGACAGTTATGCTAATGATAGTACTCTTCACTCAAATATTCATTTTTTCAGACAAGTCTTGAATCAAGAGCTGGATGATTGACGCAGATCTATGCACCTATCCCATTCCCAAGATCTTCAGTTCATCTTAGACTGGGGTACCAAGAACCTTGTTCGGTTCAACGCCTCCAAAATCCAGTCTTGCTCCCTATCTCGCAAAAAATCTGGCAACGCTTACCCCATCCACATGAATGGCCAAGCCCTACAGAACAATGAAACGTTCGATCTCAGCTGGCACAAACACATTATTTCAGTCGCCACATCGGCAGCTAGAAAGCTTGGTTTTCTCTTTCGAGTCAGAAAATAGTTCTCCCCTTCCAGCTTTTACACTCTAAGGCCGGACCTAGAGTACTGCTCCCACATCTGGGGAGCGGCACCACCTTCGACACTTAACATCCTTGATTCTGTCCAAAAGAGAGTCATTCGACTCATCAATGACCAAATCCTCACAAGAAGACTCCCTTCTTCTCGCTCATCACCGCGATGTTGGGGATTTATCCCTTTTCTACTGGTACTTTCACGGATTTTGCTCTGAAGAAGTATCCAATAGTATTCTCCCTTTGACTGTTCCTAACAGAACAACAAGAGGCGCTTTACGTAGTTACTGTTCAGACTGGACCGTAAGCACAGTAAGGCTTTTGTAACTGGACAGTCCAGTTACAAAAGCCTAGAACAGACCACTTCTCTCGCTCATTCATACCTAGGGTCTCCAGATTATGGAACAAATTGCCTACAGATGTTTTCCCTTCCCGTCCCAACCTCCAATCCTTTAAATCCCGTGTCAATAGGCTACATTTCTTTTCTCTTCAGACGCCCACGGTACGTTAGTTTAGGCTTGAAGTCTACGTGTGATGACTTAGATAAAAAAAAGCAGTCGCTTGGGTTGTTTGGCCTTTGTATGGGCCCTGCTTTTACAAATTTCCTAGCTGCCTGTTTTTCCCTAGCTGAGTAACATTAAACTATAATAGTAATCTAACATGAACTTTAGTGTTAGTATTAATTGATTACCTTTGCGTAGTGCTGGATTCACCTCAGCACGAATGTTTAGTTATTTATTTTTGGTTACAAAACAATTCAAATTCCTCGCCCCAAAAAAAAACCCCATTAAAGTTTTAAGCTAAAATATTGGTTTAAAAATAAGTTAATTAGGATAAATCAAAAATAAAATATTTACTTGGACATCCTGTATCTCGGGTTTTATCAAGTTTTGAACTAAGGTAAGTTTGGCCAAATCGCAATATTTTTACCCAAGGAATCTGCAGTTTTACTGTGTACTTGTTACGCCACTTGTAAATACCAGGAAGTATGCCTATACCTACGAAGTTGCCCAAGTAAATACTGCAACTGCAGTCCTACTCTGGGTGGCATTTTTCTAAACGCCACACGTGATCGCGAATCGGGTCTTGCCGAGCGTCGAGTTCTAAACGCCACTTGCGATCGCAAAACACCTGCGCTAAACAGCACACGTTGTCGCAAATAACCTCCAGCCTAGTTATAAAATAAAAATAAAAAAAATCCTGGGGTTTATTCAGAATTATTTTCTGTTTTTTTTTTGATATATCATTAAAAACAAAAACTGATCAACTAATACTGAGCAAACCCGAGAGCTTTTATTTTATTTTATAACTAGGCTGGAGGTTATTAGCGACAGGATAGCGTTTTTGTCTCGTTACTCTCGCATGCGCTCGGCGATACTTGGTTTATGATATTTGCCCATGCTTGACATTTTGAGTAGTACATGAGATTACCAATAATTAAAAAAAAATGCATCGGAACAAATGCTAAACTTGTTGCCGATACACCTTCTAGAGCCGATCTAATTTTTTAGAGAAAAATTAAAAAAAAAGTCCGCCCGAGCATGGGCCCGTACTCACGACCTCTCGGTTCATAAGCGGATACTCTAACCTCTGGACTACGTTACTTATGCAAGAAAACCGAGAGCAACGAGAACACAAAGGCATCCTATTTGCGATAACGTATGCTGTTTAGCCAGGGTGTTTTGCGATCACAAGTGGCGTTTAGAACGCGACGCTCGGCATGACCCGATTCGCGATCACGTGTGGCATTTAGAAAAATGCCTCCGGGTGGATATAGTTTTCTTATAATAGACACATTATACAAATAAAAGAAGATATGCGCAGGTAGGCGTGGCCATTTACGTCACGCCGTGACCATTCCGCGATATTTTTTCAACAAAACGCGTCTTTTATAAGATCGCGTTGTGTTTTCAACTATTTTTTGGTGTTTTGTATTACTTTTAGAAGTTTAAAGGTAAACAATGAGGTGTGCTGTGTATGGTTGTGATGTGAACAATCAATGTAATCAATGTATGTATTTATCCCTTTATTTATATGATTATTTTAAATCATATACTATAAAATTTGTATTATAAGCAGGAGGCAAAGTATGTTGCCAATAGAATTTATACAGGGTGTCCAATAATTAATGGTACACAGTAAAGCTGCGGATTCCTTGGGTAAAAATATTGCGATTTGGCCAAACTTACCTTAGTTCAAAAGTTGATAAATCCCGAGATACAGGATGTCCAAGTAAACATTTTATTTTTGATTTTCCTAATTAACTTATTTTTAAACCACTATTTTAGCATACAACTTTGTAATTGGGGGTTTTTTGGGGCGAGGAATTTGAATTTGTTAATAATTTTAATGTAGATTGTAGAGGGCGCCCTCTGCAGAACTCTGGGAACATAAAAACAAGTTTAACTTTTTTGCGCCTTAGTGTATTTATGTTTTTACTTAAAATATCAATTTTCTCATCAGTTTAATGCAAAAAGGTGTACCTTGTAAATGTCGCTCCGAGTAACTGTTTTCGAGATTTTTGCATTTACAATTTCCAATGCATTGTATTTAGTAATGTAAAAATTAATTTTTTTTTAAGTTACAAATATTTTCATAAGGGGCCGTTTAATTTCTTAATAGTCTGGACTTTTCATTATTTTTAAAATATCAATAAATTAATAATACTTAAAAATCTAAGTTAATTTAGAACTACTGTTGCAATCTGAATTGAAATAATGTTTTATTTAATATTTTAAAAAGGGCACTGTGCACTTTAAATGCAAAAATCTCGAAAACAGTTACTCGGAGCGACATTTACAAGGTACACCTTTTTTGCATTGAACTGATAAGAAAATTGATATTTTAAGTAAAAACAAAAATAAACTAAGGCGCAAAAAAGTTAAACTTGTTTTTATGTACTCAGAGTTCTGCAGAGAGCGCCCTCTACAATCTATATTAAAATTATTGACAAATTCAAATTCCTCGCCCCAAAAAAACCCCCATTACAAAGTTTTAAGCTAAAATATTGGTTTAAAAATAAGTTAATTAGGAAAATCAAAAATAAAATATTTACTTGTACATCCTGTATCTCGGGTTTTATCAACTTTTGAACTAAGGTAAGTTTGGCCAAATCGCAATATTTTTACCCAAGGAATCTGCAGTTTTACTGTGTACCATTAATTATGGGACACCCTGTATAAAATCGCCTATAACTAACGTAACCTCTATATTGCGCGTTATAAATTTCAAAAATAGGACACCGGACACAGCGTGACGTCATGCGCGATCCCGGGCGAATTTGACACGGTTTGGTATAATACCTTCTTTTACTTGAATCATGTAATAGATACAAAGCGATCGAGTTGCTTTTGTCTGCCGATCATTCGACAGTGGACGTAAAGCGAAAAAATATCGCTCTCTTCAAAATTATTCAGAAATAGAATTCTACTCCTCGCGGAGTCCCACTGCTGGCTAGATATCGGAAAACACGCCGCCAGCCAAATGAAAAAGAAGGCTTTTTAAGGCCATAACCCTACTTTATATTGTTCCCGCCTTTTAAAATTGTTTTAGTTTATTTTTGAACCGTTTGAAAATCTAATTTGATTTTTACTTTTACTTGTAATTAAAAATATCAAATGTTATAATAGTTTTATCGGAGATTTTTTGGCTGTATTTGTAAGTATAAACATATTCTTATTCGTTATATTTATAATATGCAGACCAAGTACGTTTAATAAAAGAAAAGTATCCTCAAGAGAGTTGTTGAATGTTAAAACTAAATCTTTATTTATGTAAGCCCGATAAAGTATTTTTTATTAATTGCTAAAGTCTGCTGGAGAACACAAGAAGCTCGGAATTTGTATGCCTTTGCTACATCGTGATAATGCCATTACTATTCGTTTCCATATCAAAGTCTTGTCCCTGTCCTGGATAGCTTATTCTTGCCAGGAACAGGTTTGGCTTGGCCAGATTCTGTTAGTATATAGTATCTACTACCACATAGAGTTCCAACCGTGATAAAGGACAAGGTGCCACTGTGGCACTGCCACAGATTGTACCACTTTAAAATATTTCTTCTGTAAATTACTCAGTTGGCACTAGTGTATTAAAAAAAAGAAGGTTTTTTTCAGTCTCGGAAAAAAACATAAAAAGCCGGTTCCTTTCCGAAAAGAGCGTTTTTTTTTTGTGAAAATTTAATTTTTTAGATTTATTTGCAGTACAACAGCCTAAAACTTTAGGGCCAGGGTTCTATTCAAGATCTATTTTATGGAATATTGCATCACAAAATGATTGTGATCCGTTGGTATTTGGCAAGGTCTTTGTGCAAACCAACTTGTTGCAATTCGCAGTAGCCTTTATCTTAAGAATGAACAACTACATTAAAAAAATAAAACGAATAAAAATACAGACTGTCAATACCATCGCCAAATACCAGCCACATCACTAGATGTTGGTTAGAATCATGATAATCAGCTTCTTTGTCAATACGTAGTAGAAGTAGAAAGGGAAAACAAAACTCATCAGATGATGAAAGTAAGAATAATGAATACCTATGATTCCTTTTTAGAAGCCGAAAGTGATAATTAAATAGATTAGTAATCGGGACACAAAATATTTGCATGTGTCTTTTTTTATTTTTTGTACTAGAGTATTAGTTTTATTTTGCAATGATTTGTTCATTTTATTCATATACATTTGATACTTAGAATATATTTTTTAAAGAATAATTATTTTTTGAATTTTTCCATGTTTCGGTTTTTTTGAAGACCACTGGGGACAAAACAAAAAAGCCGCAGTGTTTTTTTGAACAAAAAAACGTTTTTTTCCAAGCCCTTAATACATTAATTGGAACAAATAGTCTGAAACCTTTTGTTTTCACTTTTAAATTATATTTTTTATTTTAACAATTTTTTTTACAAATTTATCATATTTGGTAGCCAAAAATAATATTTTAAAAAACCTTTCCTAAATGTACCGTAATTTTGATTTTCTAAAAGAAGCATAGATATTTCATTGTATATTTAAGTTTGTTGGAAAAAATTTTAGCAAACCAGACTTATTCACAAATGTTACAATAATTATGCACTATTGGCAACTCAAATTAAGGAAGACAGCTGCAATCAGCTGATTTTTAACGGGGAAGAAGAGCTCACTAGGCGGCAAAATTGACAAGATGCAAAATTACATGATAAGTTCCGTCAAGACAAACGAGACACTCCCGGTTATTTGTTGAGAGGAGGTACAGATTATGGGCTCCGTGTTTTCGCCGACCGCCTGCTGCACAACTGCACTTCTTTCCCATCGATATCTTATCAACATATCCTTGGATGCTCTGAAGCTGTACTTTCAGTTTGGCGCAGTGTAGCATACTATTACTTTTCTCTTTATCACTGTGTTAACAGTTTGTTGAACCAACCCTTTATGCATTTTGTTCTAAGCTAGTTTTAGTTTTTAGTTGTAGATGAACCATTTGGAATTTGTAATTCTGTGGTGCTTAGTGTCTTTAAATAAATAAAAAATAATGACAAAGGCAAAACGAAAACATTCCCCGTTATACAGTGACCACCAGAAAGTGCGCAGCATATGGGAAAAAATGTATCTTTGAATTTAACAAATTTATTTTATTTCAAAAAAGTTCTGCGTTCCTTCAAACCAAAATTCTACCCAACAAATCCGGTGAGTCTTGTGATATACGAGGAAGAGTCGAAAATTGGAAATGCGTTAGGAGTAAAGTACCCCCATTTTCCCAGCTTAACTTTTTGTTGCAAATAAAATACGTTCATAAAATATTTTTCCAGTTTTTTCTTGCGAGGACCACAAGTAAAACCTAAATAAAGAAAAAACCTTGTAGTTTTAGGAATAAATATACTCTCCTCTCCGCCAAACAAATACGTTATTTCGAGAAGCCCTACCTATTTAACTCTTACACCGACTTTTAAATTGTCGTATCACGTAACAGAGTCCAGAGAGTGCCAACAACATGCTTTAAGCAGGTGTAAGAATGTACCTGTGCGATATTTATCTTTCTTTAGCATAATGGGGTGCAACGTTGCCACGTCTACGTTTTCTCTCAGTCTAGGGAAAGTGTGCCCAATCGGGCAACACCGCATGGGGGGTGTCTGGGGATGTTCCCCATCTACGAAGTCTCAACACCCTAGGGCTTCAAATAAAGGAGATACCCATTAAACCCCATGTAATTCCAGAGTTCATCGTACCCCATAGTCGTCGGAGGGACAGCTACTTATTGAAGGGCCCGTGTATACACAAATCGTTTTCGATACTCTTGATTCCCGCTGTTTCTAGAAAATACCAGATGTTCGAAACGGGTATATAAGCAGCCTACCGCTTGTCGGAGGATCAGTATTACAGTATTCAGCAGTGGATATACAAGCGAGGCGATGCCGTTGCGATCCTGTGTGAACCATCCGAACAGTTTCTGTTATATATGTGGTGAGGTGACACTGAAAGCGCAACGAAAGACCTTGAGCCCACTTGTAAGAAAAGCCTACGAGATATATTTCGGGTTCAAAGTTAGCGATCAAGAGGAAACTTGGGTTCCCAAAAAATGCTGCCGCACTTGCTCACGAACCTTAGCAGGATGGCTACGGGGTACTCACACATCTATGAAGTTTGGAGTGCCAATGCTTTGGGAATCATGATGATTGTTACTTTTGCTTAACAAAAATTCTGAGATTTTCTAGTAAAAGCAAGCATAAAATAGTGTATCCTAATATCCCCTCAGCCATTCGACCTGTACCTCATGACGCTTCTAGCATGCCTGTTCCTAAGCCTCCAGAGAAATATGATGAACCAGATAAGTATGATGACACAGAGGAGCCAGAAGCCGGTCCAAGTTTTGAAGAGGAAGTCGTTTTCGAATGTAGTAGCAGCAAACAGCCTCATTTTATATCTCAGGAAGAGCTCAATGATCTAGTTCGTGATTTAGATCTTCCCAAAACAAAGGCACAACTGCTTGGATCTCGTTTGCAGCAGTGGAACCTTCTACAAAAAGGTGTGAAAATTTCCACGTTTCGGAATAGGCAGTCTATGCTGGCCATATTTTTCTCAAAGGAAAATGACTTAGTTTACTGTCATGATATTCCAGGTTTAATGAATGAACTTGGCATTTCCTATGTACCTACCTAGTGGCGACTATCTATTGACTCTTCGACCACAAGTCTAAAGGCAGTTTTGTTGTTCAATGGAAACGAACGGCCATTAGTTCCCGTTGGCCATGCCGGAAATATGAAAGAAACATACCGAAACATGTGCATATTACTCCAATGCATAAAATAAGAAAGCATAAGTGGAATATCTGTGCCAATCTCAAAGTTGTTGCACTGCTCACAGGACTACAGAGTGGCTTCACAAAATATTGTTGTTTTTTATGCGAATGGGAATGGGACAGCAGAGCCAGAAACCAACATTTAGGTTGTTTGACCGTTTCTTGAAAACATTGTGCCCGGCCAGAAAAACGCCCTTAATGAACCTTTAGTAGATCAGCAAAAAGTTTATTTACCTCCTCTGCACATTAAACTAGGGCTTATAAAAAATTTTGTTAAAGCCTTAGATAGAGAAGGAAATGCGTTCCTTTATTTGAGACGGAAATTCCCGCGTATAAGTGAAGCAAAGCTTAAAGAAGGAATCTTCGTTGGACCTCAAATACGGGAACTTTTCAAGGATCAAAATTTTACAACTATACTTTTGAGTAGGGAAAAAAGGGCATGCCATGGGATGCCTTCAAAAATGTATGTAGCAACTTCCTAGGTATCGGTAGTCGGACAACTACAAAGATCTAGTTGAAGAACCTATCCAATCTTATAAAGCCTTGGGTTGCAATAGGTCCCGTAAGCTGCATTTTCTTCACTCCCATTTAGAATTCTTCCCTGACAATTTGGGTGCAGTTTCAGACGAGCACGGCGAGAGATTTCACCAGCAAATTGCTCAGATGGAGAAGCGCTACAGTGGAAAATGGACCCCAAATATGCTAGCAGACTACTGTTGGACCCTTAAACATGAAACCGCTTCTGGCAAATACAAGCGAAAAAGACAACCAAACAAATTTTTTGATTGGATGTATCTTTTTTTTGATACAATACAAAGTATATTTTGTAAAAAAAGTGGTTTTGTTTTTTTTTACTATTTCAAACTTCACCACTATAGATTGCTTATAAATTGGGAGTTTCATATTTTATATTCTTCCTTCTCTAAAAACTTGTGGGTGATAGGGAGAAACCGAGTGCATATTAGAATTCAGTACAACACAGTAGACGCAAAAAACCCAAAAAAAATTCGCAGAGCGACAAAAAGTTTCAAAATGCAGAATATTTATTTTATATTTCGGAAACCTCTTTACGTGCTACAATTGCATATCGTTGGCCTCGCCTTTATTTTAGGAACCATGACCACGAGGGGCGGCTCACTCCCTTAAATCTGTGTATATACTGTTGTTAAATCACATTAAATAATTTTAAATCTTTCTTAAATCATTAGATTTTTTGATTTTTTAAAATCACTTAGATCAATTTAAATGGCTTTAAATCATTTGAAATCAAGTTAAATCACTTTATTTCATGTAAAATCGATTTAAATCACCATAAATCATCAATAAATCACAAAAATCACCTAACATTCGTTAAATCATCATCACAATTTGGCATCACTGACAGTGCTGGGCAGCGCGTTACAGCATTTAAATCGTTTTAAATCAGATTAAATCAATACTGATTTAAAATCAGTGTACACCTTTTTTGGGAGTTAGCCGCCCCTCGCATGACCAGTTTGTATAAACTGTTCTTGAGAGGTTCATATATAAAGCGTACCAGCGAAATGCACAGGAAGCTCGGTCACGCCCCTACAGGAGCGCGGTACTGTCGCGTTGCGACAGGAGGCGGTACTGTCTCGTTGCGACAGGAGGCGGTACTGTGATGTCGCGCTAGCAACACCGGTAGTTCCAGCCCTTTAGGCCGAACAAGTTAACCCGTCAAAAGCTGCCCCTACGTCAATATCCCTAGTTGCCACGTCATGCGTCAGTGTATTGTGATTGTACCTGTCTAAAATATAGCATCCAGATTCACTAAGAAAGTTTAAGATTTAGTACTGGTTTAAATTAAGATCTTCTAGTTGATCAGTTATGTTTTGACAAGTTTTTGTCCTGTCGTTGTTGATAAGACGATTTGCTTGGTTTTCAAATGATATTCATCTTGGAACGGGTTGGTAGAGTGAATTTGGTTCTATTATTGTCCAAAGTGCGTACTAAAATTGCCCTTTTCTTTATAAATTTGCGAAAAAGCTCCGAAATAAATTCACAGTATAAAATTTAGTTGTCTTATTCTTACAGTTGTCAGTTTAAAACTTTTGGTTGTCAAATTAGACCGGACTAACGTTGGAGAATCTGGCTGTAAGTGTTTTGGTAAACTGCATCATAATTTACCTACCCCCTACGACCCCTACGTGACATTTGGTGGAGAAACGCCGTGTCTTTAGGCGTCCACGTGAGTCACGTGTCACTTGGTGGAGCTACCCCTGGGCCTATACGTGACAATATTCCGCAGGGTGTGACGAATTTTGGGGGAAAACACGATATGTTTGCTGCACCCGGTATAAAATGACAATTAACTTTCTAACAAAAAATACAAATACCATATATTCTTAAAGAGTGAGCCTATAATACGCAAAAAATCTTTCAAATCGGACAATAGGTTTAGAAGAAATATATCATCAAAATTGTTGCAAATTTCCAGTGGTGCCTTAATAAGTCTGGTCACTATGTAAACTCTTAACTAATATACATTTTGTTTAAAAACTTAGGAAAAAGCATACAAAAATTACCCGCACCTTAGAGTAAACACAAAATCAAAATTAACACACTATCTACACTCGCAAATAATTTTCACGTTCTTAGAATTTTAGGTTCGACCTTTTAAATTAAGGAAGTAGATTACTCAAAAGCAAAGATACTCCCGAAATATTAAACCGAAATAATTTAGGAGGCATTACAATATGTGCTATTTTCCCCTACTTCGTATACAACAATATTTGCCAGTACATTAAAAAAAATCACAATCATATTCTTCTACAACTTCTTATATTTGAGGTGTCAACAAATACAAATTGTTTATTTCTTTGGACATCATACAAAATGTTGAGTGAAGAATCATATATAAATATTTGTCACGTATGTATCATTAAAAACCCAGTATATAAAATTAGATAATATAACATACTACACATAGATTAGGTACATCTTATGAACCATCAATCATATTCTGCCACACTTCGAGAAAGTACTCGCTCAGTGTCAGGTAATCTCTTTTTCAGAAATCACTTCCCAAATTTTCTTTATGAACAGTCATATATATTTTAAAACATCGAATGCATATTCACAGTCTAAACATTCCTTAATGGACTTTCTTAGGGAACAGGCGCCTAGATTGTGAATTAGTTATACGGTTTTTTACGTCACCGGTATACTTAAGAATTTGTTTTTCTTCAGATCTGAACCTGATATGGCGAGTGCTTCTGTGGAACCTTTAATTAAAAATGGAACTGACTATTCAAAACAAGAAACTTTTGTGGAGACAGCCCCTGTGGAACCTGTAATAAAAAATGAAACTATTAATTCGCAAGACGATAACGATGAAAATAGCAACAATAATGATATAAATAACTCAGATGGACAACCTTTAAAAAGAATAAAAAAAACCGTTATAAGCAATACTGAAACTAATGCAACAAAAATAAAATTGTCCACACCTAAAAATGAAAGATGTAATATATGTAAACAGGCTCTCGATAATATTCTATTATATAATGGTCATCCTAATAATTCTACTGAAGAGTTCATTGCACTAACTGATGAGAAACTCTCTGTTTTCACTGGAAAAGAAGAGCAGTTTAATGATCAAGATGATTTTCCGACTCATAAGGTCTGTTTTTGAATCTTTACACAAAATTACTAAAATGGGCTAACTTTGAAATGGTTCAATCCTTTAAGTGTCGTACTTAAATATAAAATAATACTGCCTTTTTGTAGTTGGTCTTAAATTAATCTAAAATGGAATGGAAGCTTTTCATAAATACCATTTAGTAAACTCGCCTCGTTCTTAAATTTCCGCTATTTTGCATCTGCTTACTCGGAGAGTGGCAAAGTTACACATGGAGAAATCACTCGTGTAGCTTGACAAAATTATAAATGTTTTAGAAGTGTTTTTTTAAGGGTCCGTCCGAGGACGGATGCCCTTCGGCCAGTGTTGACCCATTGTACTCACTGTAGATTTTTATTTCACCCACTTGGTTGCCCGAAAATTTGTTGTCTTTTCCGATCTAGTAACTTCCAGTGACAAATTATGTGCTGTGCCGTTTCCCTCTCTTGGCCGCAGAACCTGCATGCACCTTAGGTTTTCGTTATAGTCTCACTTTAATATATACATGATTTTTGACAGCCATATATCTTGTCAGAATACCTGTGGTGATCCTCAGCTGGTGTCTGCCCATGACAACCAGTTGCCTGGTGAGTTTCGGATCTGGCTCCTGTATGAAAGATATACTATGATTAGTATGATTTAATCCCTGTCCGTTGTTCCAGTAGATTTTGTGCTCTTCCCTGATCCACCTTATAGCATCTAGTACTGCGCACGTTGGTACTTCAAGAGCCGATTCTGGACCAATGTATGGCTCTTTCGATTCTTTTCTCGCAAGTTCGTCGGCTTTTTCGTTTCCAGTAATACCTTCGTGTCCTGTTCCTCACTGCAGATTCACTGTATTTTTCTTTGCCAAGGCCACTAATTTCCTTTGACATTCCCATACCAGTCAGACGTTCACGATAGAATGAAATAAATTAGAATCTTGCCGCATTCTTTCGTTAATATTTGTGACAAAATTATATCTCATTTCTTTTTGATCGGCACTAAACTTTTGAACTGGCATAATTTTATATGGTCTATACTTAAAATACTTTAACCACGCTTTAACGTTCTTTGAACTGTTCCATAAGTCAACATTTTATCTCTTTCCATATCTGAGATACCGCACACAATCGGGAATTGATTCTTTGGATTCTCTTGAAAATATAATAAAATTGCTAGGTCCCTTTCTTCATTTCTTTCTGTTCTTTTTCCATTGCCCAAAATTCCTCTTTCTTCTAGTCTTCTATTTGTTTTTATTATGGTGTTTAATGATGCAGTTCTTTATCCCTCTTCAAAAGGTAGCCGGTAGTTCATTCGCAACCTCGATAGTTACGTTTAAAGTATATTTATGCATAATAATTTTTGCAATATTTCAAAAACGATTAAAAAACCTCATAGGGTATGCTATACAAAATATGTCTAGAACTTCTCCTAGAATCTAAAAATATGATAAAAATCATACCATCCAATTTAAAATATGCGAGAAAATCGATGTTTTATACTATATTTTTGTTACTCAATGCTCAATTGTTTTGCTGATAAGATACTCGTATATGGATGATCCATAAAAATCCCTAAAACTTTCATATTTAACATTTGTTTCCATGTTTAAAAATAAAAACGTTATAAGGCCTGTTCACTTTTATTTGGATATGCCTGTGCAACTAAGAAAAGTTCATTTTTTAAAGGGATTGGAACGCCTTCCCAGTGGCTACTTTTAGACAATACGTTATTTTTCCAAAAGTGATTAGTGGCGATGACTGTTTTTTACTAAAATATTACTGAGAAATAGGTATTAATGAATAATAACACAGAAAAAGAACAATACTAGGTGGTACTTTTTTATATGCCTCAGTGAAAGTTGTATATTTGCGGAAAATTTACTAAAAAAGCTCGATGCAAAAACTGTTTAATCCTTACTACTTTACAAGATGTTACTTCGAAATAAAGGCTAATAACGCTGCAGTTATATGCTCAAATGTAAACGTTTCCAAAAAACACGTTGTAAACTAAGAAAATTAAGTCTATACTTATTCCTGCTTTCCAGTTTGTCAAGCTAAATGAGTAATTTTTCGGAGTGTATCACGTCTTATGAACAAAATTCTCTAATTCCCCTCCTTGCCAACTTCTTGAGTAGGTTTAAATACTTTTACAACATGTTGGCTTGTGTTTAAAGAATATTTACCTTTTTTAGATCACACAGTTCAGTGTATATGATGAAAAAGGTCACTTGTGTCCTTTTGACACTGGCCTTATTGAAAAAGATGTTTTACTTAGATTTTCTGGTTTTATTAAAAAAATTGATGACGAGAATCCAAGTATTGAAAATGGTATTCCTGCTCATGACCTGGGACCTATTGTGGAATGGTAAGTTTATGTGAATTTTCACATTTGCAAGATGCAGTAGTTGATCTTGATTCTTGAGCACAAATAATCTATTGTTTTGCTTAATTCCTTTAATGTACCTTATTAAAATAAGTAATAGCTTACAGTTCCGTAAAATTATTTATTGCCTTTGTAGATTGCTTTTATTTTAGGCTTTTTATACTATGTAATGCAGAATGTTTCAAATATAGAGCAATAATATGTGTATGAAATAACCTAATAGGTATAGAAAAAATTATTGAATATTATTAGGTGGAACATGGACTGGGAACATATAAATTTATAAAATAAAATTAATGTTTATTATGCTGAAGCCAGTTTAATTATGATGATACTTTTAAATCATTTATAGCTTTATGTTATATTTAGTAATTTACTGTTGTGGATTTCTATTGACGAAGCTGTGTTTTTTAACTGGGTAAATGTAACACATTAAAATTTAACTAGATTATAATGTGAAGGTTACTTTCTATTTGTTACTCCAAATATGCGTATTTTGAAAATTTATTATAAAGTCCTAAATATTCCAGTTGTGTTGAATTTAAAAAAAAATTAATTGGTTTAGGTTATGCACTTCATTGCCCCACAAGAGCCATAATGTTTTGTGATATATTTAGTACGAATGATTTTCAGAACAATTTGATATATATATTTCTTTAAATATTTTTATAACAATAGTTTCCCCTCGGACTTCTGCCACAGCAAATTAACCTGAAGGATAAGTCGACGTGGGCAAAGTCACGGAAATATATGGTGATATATTATGTATGTTGCAAATGAAAACAGATATCAAGCGACAAACATACACCTGAAAATTGTAAACACTGTTGTTTTCACTTCTACAAACTTGTAATAATACCTAACTTTTTATCCCAAAAATATTCATTGTACAAATACGTCCCACATGAACTTTAGTACATGCTGCAAATCAGAATAGGATCATGTAAAGTACCATGTAAAAATGAAACATTTATAGTAATAACAAAATAATTTATTTTATAGTCAGAAAAATATAAAATAATATTTTGTAACAACTTTTTAACATATACAAATATACATAATTGGCCACTATACAAAATATATGTACACATTTATTATTTTATATTAACAAAATATATATTGCGAATTTGTTTGTAAAGCTAAAGATCTACAGAAGGTTGTGTTACTTTTGATTTGCTTACTGCGTTTCCAGTCTCCTTTCCTCTTGTTCTGTTCATGATAATATTGCCGCTTAAAAAGAATCCTTTAGGCTCACTTCCGTCCAATCGAAAATACCTTAGGTTTTCATCTAATCTTCTCTTAAAAACTTTATAGTCTGCACCAGACGGGGTTTCTTTTGATTTTTTTACTGGCGATGATGTTCTAACAATATTTTCAAAGTGAGCCTGATCTCCATTATCAGTAGCTTCATTATGATTTACAGTCCAGTAATCGTCTTCGTCAGGTTTATCCAGATCTGAGTGACCAAACAAATCAATGTGTTGATATGTTGGAAAATGGATCTGGTTTTTCATAATAGGTGTACAAATATTAGCTTGATAATTAGGTTGGGGATAGCGAATGTAATTTTCTGAATCAGGTACTTGCCATGAAGGGTTGTAATTATATTCCCAGACTGATGACGTAGTGATTTCACGATAAACAGCGAAATTGTATGCCATTTTATGATGACTGGTTACTACTTTTGACACGATGTTAACTGCTTCAGAACAAGTTGAGAACTAAAAGTAAATTTGGACTTTGGGGTATTTATATTTTTGACAGGTAGAAGTGTTAAGAACATTAAGTAATACACCTTTTTGTTATGATGAATTAATACCGTCATGTTTTACCTGAAGTATACGTACCTAAATATGGTTTATAATAGCAATAAATATAATCCTTAGTAGGTAGAAGTTTTAACGGCATTAACTAATACACCTTTTTGTTATGATGAATTAATATCTCATGTTTTACCTGATAATAGCAATATATAGAATTATTTTGTTGTGATTTAACCCTTAATTTGGCAAGACGTCTTTAAAATTAAAAAAAATTATAAGTAGTTAGTTTATTTTAACTTAATACATTTTTGACAAAAAATATTGAAACAAGTAAAAAAAGTACTACTACTCTCTACATTACTAAAAAATCGGAACAATAAGCTTATTATTTTGTGTATACTACAGGCGACATAACCAATGACAGAAAAAAATATATTTTTTAAAGTTTGATCTATTAAATAATTTAATAAGTGTTATACAATAAGAACAGACCAAATAATATACTTATGTACAAGAACATAGGCATATATAAACAATAATATATCAGTAAGAAGTAATGACAATACCTTTTTTAGTGGTGAAATGTATAAAAATTTCTGTTTTTAACTAGAAAAAATTCTCGTATGAAATCAGGGCGCTTTTTGCCAAAAAATTTTCCGCTTAAAACAAACAAGATCCTTAAAATAAACTATAGTTAACTCCAACTAACGATGTTCAGACTTTTTATTTTATTTTATAAGGCAGTAACTATCATATTTACACACTTTTTGAAAAAAATCTATAGTAATTCTAAAAATTGCTAAAACTTACCGGATTGTTTCACCACTTGCTGCAGCCGGCCGCCATGGCGGAATATTTATGTTAGTTTCACTATTAATTCATAAATGACAACACATATAGTAATATCGAATAAAATACACCGCGTTAGAGCATTTTAACGTATTGTAGCAGCATAAGATATCAATATACTCTAAATTATGACATTAGAAATACATCGTATCTTATAGGACACAAAATCAAATTAAGGAATAATAACGTTATATTACTGTAACTTCTAAGTATTTTCTGGTTCAGCTTGGGCACAGTTGGCAGCTTTGCTTTGTTGATAATAAACTACATATCTTTTGGTGTTAAGTTCTGTAGTGTTTCAGCGTGGCTGGCAATCTTCTGGTAAATTAGTTTTCTTAGTCCTGAAGATAGATCATCAACGGTCTTCCGTTTAACGCTGTTGCTTATTGTTTGTCCGTTTAACACTTTAATACTGTCACATTCGTGGTTGTTCTCCTCGGAAAACTTAGAGAACACTCCATTGAGGACGTACAGTTTTACACTGCAACCCTTTTTAAAGCATCGCCAATATTCTTCACCTGTTGACTTTACACTTCGTCCAAAGTAATATTTACAATTTGAAACAACCAAAATTTTCTTTCCGCGCTCACGAAGCATATCACTTATTTTAACATCCATTCTTTACAAACTTTCTTCACCCGAATACGACAAATTATATCAATCCCTCTATTATACATATAACAATACCATCAGTACCTGTAAATAATTAAATTATCATTAGAATCTCATTTTAATTTTATTGCCTAATCCCTTACTTACAGGGGAGTTCCTGACAACCTTTTGGTACCTGTAAAGGCGCCGGAAGGTCTCGGCGGAATTCAAGTGGCCCCGAATTAATACCGTCATGTTTTACCTATAGTTCCTAAATATGGTTTAAATAGGAATAAATATAATTCTTTTGTTGTGATATAATAACCTTATATTAATGTAACTTCTAAGTATTTTCTGGTATGTGTGTACCTTTTTGTTACCTAAGTTTAAGTTAGAACTTAAGAATGAAGTTTGTTGAGTACAGATACCTTGGAAAGGCAGAAATTTGGAAATCGCCATGAAATTCAAGAAAAATTACTTACCGGTGCGTGTGATAAAATCAAAGAGGTTTAAAGAAACTTTATGCTTCTACATTAAAATAGGTGTTAGAGATTTATATTGACTTTTTAGGTGAACAGTTTTGTGTTATTTTGAATCATTTTGACAATGAATATACAGTTAGGAGGCCTAAAAAAAGCGATTATTCAAGAATTTTTCCTGAAAGACTTTTAAATTTATTAATGTGAAAATTTGTACATATATTATGGTAACTTTTAACTGTATTTTATGATTTCTGTATTTGTAAAAATAATAATTTTGAAAGCTGCTATAGCTGATCTCCAGGAGCTCCTCTCAAAAAAGGCATCTTGCGGTGACAACGCTATCTCTGGACTGGATCATCGAAAATGAAAAAACCAAACGGATTTCGTTAAAGTAATGTATAATCTTCTAATTAATCGAAGGAATAAGCAAAATAAAAATTTTTGACAAAATGGCGGCTTCTTAAAAAAAAAATCGATTTTTGCCCAAAATTTTGGCCTTAAATTGTTTATATAAAAAAAAATATTTGTTGGTGAGAAAAAACCTTCGATTAATTTGTAAAAAATATACTTAAGAAGCTTATGATAAAATTTGAGATTGATCGGTTCAGCCGTTTCCGAGAAATCTCCGTCACCGACTTTAAAAACACAGTTTTGAGAAAAACGCTTTTAAAGTTTCAAAAGCACTTTACATAAGCACAATCGCTTTGACACGTCTTTACAAATACGCGTGTAACTTCGAAAATAATCGCCGGATTGCCTTGAAATTTTCTGTGTGTGTACTGGAATATATGTACATTACGAAAATGAAATTAAAAAAATTGATTTTTTGAAAATTCTAACTGTATATAACCCCCTAAGGAATTAAATAAAATTGGACGTCGCGCTATGGGAAATAAGACCATATTTTTTATTGTTTGACCGAGATCAAATTTGAGTTCAGCGTTGTTCTTGTTCTAAATTAGGTATTATTTTCATTAAAATAACTAAAAGTAAAGCAAACAGCATAAAGTTTTGTGGCCAAACTTGTAATTTGTTATACGGGGAAGCATAAAAGTAGAAAAATATGACTTCCTCAAACCAAAATTTCAGGTTGGTATAGCATGCAAAATAAAGTAGGTGATGGGTATAAAGAAAAAACGGTTAGTAACTGTTTTTTCCTAACTAAGCCGTTCGTTGGCAAGATAATAAATATGAAAATTAAAAAAATAATATTTTTAATGATTTTTTCAATTTTTGATTTTGATTATCTTTACAACGGCCTACGTAAGGTTAAGGTATAATATATTTAGTATATTTTACAAAATCACATTTCAAAGACTTGGGGTTTTTAAGACATATTTTTCTAGTTTTCTATCTCAGTGTATAGTGAATCATAAGTTCATCATGTCTGATGAGCAAAATCTGTCATAAAGAATAACATTTTTCTGAAACATTAAAATAAAGTTTTTCCTATGGTCAACTCACACTGGGGACACACTGCATAATAGCACGTTTTAGCACAAATATCGTGTATTTCCACATAGACACAACCGGTAGCTATATGTTTCAGCAAATTTAATGCCAACAATACTAAACATTTTTTAAAAATACTATGTAAACAAAATGTTATTACTTACAATAATTATATCCTTATCATCACCTAACTATTTTTTTAACGTAAAATTAAATTTTAAGTATGTTTGCCAATATCATTTAAAACACTTACCTGTGGTAGATTCTTCCATCATACAATTTTCTTTTATAAAACTTTTTGTTATGATTTTAGCGTGACTTATATTGACGATATTTAAATGGCGACCAAACTATGCAAACAAAAACGCAGAGTTTGAATACCTATTGAAAGACAAAGCGCAGATACGAAGTGAAGCAAACGTTGGTTTGGGTCAGTTTGGTATGTTTCCGTTAACATTTAATAATTTTGAATTCCCTTAAAACAGTTTAAAAATTTTCGTTTTGGCCAAAAAAGATGGTCTTATTTCTCATAGTTCGTCGCGTCATGATATCGAATACGAATGATTTGCAGAACAATTTAATATAGTATATCATGTTTTTTCTTTAAATATTTTTATGACAATAGCTTTCCTTCACCTGCCACAGCAAATTAACCTGAAGGATAAGTCGACGTGGAAAAAGTCACGGAAAATTTATGGTGATATATTATGTATGTCGCAGATGAAACTGATATCAAGCGACAGACATGCACACGAATATTGTAAACACTATTGTTTTCACTTCTACACACTTCAAATAATACCTAACATTTTACCCCAAAAATATTTATTATACAAATACGTTCCACATGAACTTTAGTACATGCTACAAAATGAAAAATTTGTGGTAATAACAAAATAATTTATTTTTTAGTCAGAAAAATATAAAATAACAGTGTGTAACAACTTTTTAACATATACAAATATACTACATAATTGGTCACTATACAAAATATATGTACACATTTATTACTTTATGTTAGCAAAATATATATTGCGAATTAGTTTGTAAAGCTAAAGATCTACAGAAGGTTGTGTTACTTTTGATTTGCTTACTGCGTTTCCAGTCTCCTTTCCTCTTGTTCTGTTCGTGATAATATTGCCGCTTAAAAAGAATCCTTTTGGCTCACTTCCGTCTAATCGAAAATACCTTAAGTTTTCATCTAATTTTCTCTTAAACACTTTATAGTCTGCATCAGACGAGGTTTCTTTTGATTTTTTCACTGGCGATGATGTTCTAACAATATTTTCAAAGTGAGCCTGATCTCCATTATCAGTAGCGTCATTATGATTTACAGTCCAGTAATCGTCTTCGTCAGGTTTATCCAGATCTGAGTGACCAAACAACTCAATGTTTTGATATGTTGGAAAATGGATCTGGTTTTTAAAAACAGGTGCACAAATATTAGCTTCATAATTAGGTTGGGGATAGTGAATGAAATTTTCTGGATCAGCTACTTGCCAAGAAGGGTTGTAATTATATTCCCAGACTGGTGACGTAGTGATATCAGGATAAACAGCGAAATTATATGCCATTTTGAAATGATTGGTTACTACCTACTTTTGACACGAAGTCAACTGCTTCAGAACAAGTTAAGAACTAAAAGTAAATTTGGGCTTTGGGGTATTTATATTTTTCACAGGTAGAAGTTTTAAGGACATTAACTAATACACCTTTTTGTTATGTTCAATTAATACCGCCATGTTTTACCTGAAGTACCTAAATATGGTTTATAATAAGCAATAAATATAATTATTTGTTAAGATATAACATTATAGGTATTATTGTAGTTTCTGGTAGGTGTGTCTGTGTGTGTGCGTGTTTGTTACCTAAGTTTATGGGCAACATCTTTATACAGGTTTAATAATTTAACGTAATTTTAGCCAAATCAAATAAAGCACTTATACACTTACAGAAACTTAGCAAAAAAACGCCGTGACTTGGGACACCAACATAACACGCAACTACTATGGTAGGTAATTTGACCAACGGTCGCGATATACAAATCGAACCTTATTTTGCAACTCTGTCTCTCATAACTACATGGCAATCGCTATTTATGCTACATTACAATATATCGCACTTCATTTTAATAACCTACGGTTGCATAAATGTTGCTACTAATGAGGCACAACGTCTGGCGACTGTAGTCGTAGTCAGCAATGTCTATGATGGGATTGATAAAAGAAAAGAGCAAGTCGTTAATGTGATTGGGAAGTAGAATTGGATATTATATATGTATATATATATATATATATATATATATATATATATATATATATATATATATATATATATATATATATATATATATATATCCCTTTCAATACCAATTTTAGCTTTTTGAGATAAAAAATAAGTTGGCTCTGATTCAAAGTTCAGATACTACTAAAAAGTGATTTGTATGATAAAAGACACGTAGTATATTTTTAACTAAAAAAAAAAATTATGGTACAAATGCGTCCCGTCGGAGTTTCTGACTGGGATATATTGTCCCATTGGTGCACTAAAACTGGTACTCGGTTCGTATAACTCATCCTAAAAATACCACTGGGATTTAAACACCCCACTTAAAATAACCATTCTAATTTGTTGAGGAGTACCTTGGAAATATAGGAGGTATAGGAAATATATTGGAGGTATACCTTGGAAAGGCAAAAATTTAGAATTCGCCATGAAATTCAAGAATAGGCGTCCCAAGAAACAAAAACTGCATTTTTTTATGTTTCTTGATGTAAGGGTAATCATTTGTACTCAGACATAATAAAAACTGTTTCTTTTTAACTTACGTGCAACAACTGCTTTCATGGATCCTAAAAACTAACCAAAAACTAAAAAAATTGAGAAGCAAACTAAAACACAGCAGATATCTCGGCCATTACTAACGCAAGTATCGCCATCTATTAATGTCATGGCTAAGTTTTTAATAAAAGGTGACGAGAAAAACCGATAGGTCTAAATGCCATTTAAAACGGTACATATATGATCCGTCTACACTATTTAGAATTTCAACGGGACATATGTATCCCACTGGGTTTGAAAGGGATATATATATATATATATATATATATATATATATATATATATATATATATATATATATATATATATATATATATATATATATATATATATAATATATATATACTGCCGTCCTAAGCGAAAAGGGCGTATCTCAAGACTTTCAAGTTTTGAGATATTTGACATTTTATGAAATTTGACGATCGATATTGTTGTAAGGAGTTTTGTACCTATATATTTTTTGACTTACTAAATGTAAAGCAAGTTGGGATGTAATAATAAACTGATTATTTAGATGTTATATTTTGTTTAAGATGAGATACTCCAAATTTTGCAAAGGAAAATGAGATGCGTCTGGATCGCTTGGGTTTTTGACAAATTCTTAAGTTATGTCTATTTTTGTTAGTATTTTTAGGGGACTTTAAGGCCGAAATACTTATATATTGCTTATGAAATGTGTAAAATAAGTCCCAACTATGCTAAGGAACGAAAATACTCAATTAGACAAAAATTTGAGATTCACTGTTTTGGCTTAGGACGGCAGTATAATAGATTAAGCGAGAAAGCGTAAGAAAGGAGTTTGTTGAGGAGTGCAGATACCTTGGAGAGGCATGAAATTCAAGAAACTTATTACTTACCAATACGTGTGATAAAATCAAAGAGGTCTAAAGAAACTTTATGCTTCTACATTAAAATAGGTGTTCTTGAATTTTTAGGTGGACAGCGGGATATGATGGAGGTGAGAAATTGCCAATTGCCTTTTCGACACAATTCGCCGAATATTACCTAATGGAAGCTTCATCTGAATATGCATCAACTTTTCACAGAATTAAGCAAAAAATTAAGTTAGTCAAAGTTGTTGTTGAGTTTCTTTTGGATAAGTGCTTAGAGAATCCAAGCTATGAAGACTTAGCTCAACATATTGAGAGCATGGGAGAATATGATAGTGTTGAAGATACGCTTATGCAAAATGCTCAATTTGTGTGTGATCAGGTATGTTTTATGTTAAATAAATTCTATTATTATAAGCATATATAACTCTTAACGCTCAGCAAAGTATAAGGTATCCACTACTAGGGAGAGACTTTCTCAACATCCGAGAAGGTATATTAGAGCCTCGTCTTATGTATTTGTTACTTTTTCTTTATATCGCTTATGAAGCATACAACAACGGCGATAAAATTTGAGTATTAAGTATACTGACTCAAGGGCTCGCTCTCGGCGAGGGGTTGCTATCTATGGGACTGCAGCCCCCCAAAGACCGAATTTTACTTTTTCTGGTAAAGTATTTTAGGGCAAATACGCGATTTTACCTCATCTTGTCAATTTGACCAATCAATGACCATTGCTCAGCTCCCCGTTTTCTCCAAGCCAAAATCTTATAAACGATTTTTAGTAAGCATAATTTAGTCCTTCTAAAGCAAAATCCGGATTGCGTCTATTTACCGCCGCCCCAGCCTGCACCGCCCGAGTGATACAACCTTTTTTCGCGCAACTTAGTCGTCTAGCGTAAATTACCGACTGAGAAGTGTAAAAAGGCAACTTTCGAGATATCTATCTCATCCGACCTTTTACCGTGCTGAATAAGACAATTGTGACGTCGGATCATTTTACCCTATCTCAATCACACACAGCGTCATGCTGCATTCATACTGACAATTTATGTCCGGTTGTATATAGGTAACGTTTAAATGACAAGCTGGCAGATAGTATATGACCAGTTCTAGTTGATGCTATCTGTTGTATCACTTGCAACCATAACGTTAAATACAGAAGGAAAGTGAATTATGGATATACTTCAGATTTTTAAAGATTAGGGAAGAACTAAAGATTTTTAATATCTGAAGACGAATATTTGATTTAGCAAATAAATGGAAAGAAATATTAACAAATTTACGTCTATATAGCGAAGTTAGCTTTGGTTAGTTTAACCATAAGGCATACAAAGGGTATTCCGCACACGTTTTGGTTTAAACTTTTGTTTAAACACCTGTACAACCTGTACCTGTACGGTTAGCGTAATTAAATTTTTAGTTTGCAAAAATAACTTTATAGCGTTATTGTTCAGTTTTTACCTGAACCCTTTTCCCTATCTCAATCACATACAGCGTCATGCTGCATTCAGAGTGACAATTTATGTCCGGTTGTATATAGGTAACGTTTAAATGACAAGCTGGCAGATAGTATATGACCAGCTCTAGTTGATGCTATCTGTTGTATCACTTGCAACCATAAAGTTAAATACAGAAGGAAAGTGAATTATGGATATACTTTAGATTTTTAAAGATTAGGGAAGAACTAAAGATTTTTAATATCTGAAGACGAATATTTGATTTAACAAATAAATGGAAAGAAATATTGACAAATTTACGTCTATATAGCGAAGTTAGCTTTGGTTAGTTTAACCATAAGGCATACAAAGGGTATTCCGCACACGTTTTGGTTTAAACTTTTGTTTAAACGCCTGTACAACCTGTACGTGTACGGTTAGCGTAATTAAATTTTTAGTTTGCAAAAATAACTTTATAGTGTTATTGTTCAGTTTTTACCTGAACCCTTTTTAGGTACTCAGCATCGACCAGAACGCACCAGAAGATGAAAAACCACTTATTTCTTTACCTTGTATGAGATCTCTCGTAAAATTAGCCGGTGTAACATTTAAACAAAGAAAAAGGGTTCTTAAGTTGGAGAACAAGGTAAGAATTACTTATATAGTATAAGAGCTTCAGTGCCGTAACTAATGTCACAACGCAATGGGTGTCAATGAATTTAATTGAAAGAAAATTTAATTCAAAATTGGTTTAATTCAGGGTTTAGTCCTCTGTGTGTTAAAAACAGATGAAAAATAAGCATCTCCATTTATTTCGGCAGCTCCTGTATGCAAAAAAAATTAACGGTTTGTCAGATTGACCATCTTTTTGTTTTTAACACCGAATTAGGATTTAACACTGAATTAAAAGTTTTGTGTCGGCTGTTAGCATTTAGCTTGTGTTCTGGTGCGCACATTGTCCCTTTGTAGCTGGACGTAACCATTGTCCCCATAACTATCTCTTGCGAATCTAAAAAAATGGAAGACGTGAAAAAAATCAAGTTTCATTGCGATATTTGAATTGCAAGTTTATGATGTCTTTTTATTGGTTAGAAATAGTTTTTTTCCTGTAACTTATATATTATATTTAGTTGTTACTAAAACATTATTTTACACTGACACTTGCATTTACGACCTAACATAACTCATGTCTCATGTTTCATGTATTCATAATCATGACATCAAAACTACACTATTATCCCCTATACCACGCGGACGAAGTCGCGGGTGAAAGCTAGTTGGATAATAAATCAGTTATGTTACAAATAGTTGGAAGTCATAAATTAGTTAATTATGGAACAGGTAGTTGAAAATCATAATCTGTTAATTATGTACGAAATAGTTATCAATCATAAATTTTATTGGTTAATTATGTAATGGTTGGAAATCTTGAATCCATTAATTTTATGTAACAACAAAATAGTTGGAAGCAGTGCTGGGTAGTGGGTAAATACCCAACGGGTAGGTAAATAATACCGGGTATATACCGACAGGGTCGGGTATGTTACCTACTGGAGATTAATAAGACCCATTGAGGAATATTGGATATATACGTAGTTTGTACCCAATGATACCTGGTTTATTATTATTACTATTTCTTTACGTAACAGCGCAGCTGTTACAGCGGCAAGCCGGCAAAAATTTTAATAAAAATGTTAATTTTGTTCAATATTATATATGTATGCACTTAATATGCTTATGAATTTTTTAAAATTAAAACTTCTGTTTTTGTTAATTTGTCATTGTTATTTCTATTTATTAAATATTTTCTCTGTTCATGGCTTATTTAAAGATAAATATTTGTACATTATTTTTAGTTTTTAATCGACCGAATCGAACTACAATGTTAAAATACCATAAAATTACAAGACATGCAGTACTTGAGTATATACCTACCAAGTATATATCGTGTACATACCTTGGGTATTTACCCAATTTCAATATACCCGCTATTTGCCCATGACTGGTTAAATTTAGATAAAAATTAGTTGGAAGTCATAAATCGAATAACTATATAACAGATGGTTACTTGACTGCCTTCCTCTAAGGTTGTTCTGCTCGTCAAATTTAAGAATTTTGAACACGCTTAGATATTGCTTTTGTACACGATAGTACCTAGTTCGTATGTCTGTGTGAGGCCTTAATGACGATCAGTCGTTTTTCGGCATGACTGGTATGACTGACCCATAAATTTTCTGTTTTTAATTATCTTTAATAAACAAGAAAATTTTGGCTACCCACGAATTGTACACTTTTTTTATTACTATTTTTGGGCAGGGAATAAAACTAAAGAAACGTACTTTATGGACGAAAGCTGTTACGACGAACTTTGTTCGAGAGTTTTTCGGAAAAATATTTCCCGACCAAATGGATAATAACAACGAAAAAAAAGCACCAAAGAAACAAAGATGTGGAATTTGTGAAGCGTGTCAGTCGCCGGATTGTGGGGAATGTACATTTTGTAAAGATATGTTGAAGTTTGGAGGTTCGGGAAAAATGAAGCAGTCTTGTAAAACTAGAAAGTAAGAATCACTTTGAAAAAATTTTTCAATGTTTTTTTTAGAACTAACTATTTGTTTAACTAATAATATTCCTTGGCAGTAGTTAGCTAGGCTATTTTTTGAATATAAGCCGCTTCTAGCGTCTTCTTACTATATTATGTCTTTTGTTCGCGTAGCATCGCCACTTACAACAATAGTTTATTATTAAGAAAGACTTCAAAACACCTTAGGAAAAATTTAATTTTTGAGAAAATACAAGCAGCTGCGTTTAAACCTAGCAAAACAGAAACGAGAATATTTCTAATTTGTCAGTTATTAATATATGAAAAGGTTGCCTGATTTTAATCCCTTTCACGATATTATTTAAAAATGGAACTTCATCCCCAGCACCGATTGGAATCTTTTAAGACATTGTTTATAACATAAGCCGCGCCTTGTCATATTACACAATAATCCCATTTCAGTGACATCCGTTGAATTAAAAATGTATTAATCGACAGGCAGATCGCAGCAAAACAAAATCAATAAACTGCTTAAGTAGGCGCTGCCTACCTTCAATTTAAACGACTTCGACAAAATTTATTAAACATCATTTGCACAGTATTTCACCATAAACAGGTTATATACAATAAATTTTCGAAAAACTTTTCCAATATTAAAAAGAAGGGAAATATTTTTTAAGGTGTCCGAATATGGCAATTGCTGAAGCTGAACTGTCGGACAACGAAGAGGAAATGGAAAATAAAATAACTAGTACAAAGATAAAACATTGCTCAAAGAAAATTGTTCATAAAAATATTAAATGGGAGAAAAAGGCTGATAAAATGTACAAAAATTGTGAATGTTATTCTTCTGTTATAATAGGTGAGAATACAAAACTTAATCAGTAATAAAGTTATTAAAATACACCCAGGGTTTGCCCAATTGTTAATAATATACATATACATAACATAACACATATAATATAATAATATAAGAGTTTGTGTAGAACCTAAATCTACTTAAGAATGCTTTATGCAGGGCACGATATCAGAACTCTGAATATATCTTTAATATGTTTTCAGATGATATACAAATTAATGTTGGTGATTTTGTTACCCTTAAATCTGAAAATCCTACCGAACCCTTATGGGTGGCCAAAGTAATTTACATGTATGACAATCTACCTCAGAAGTTTGTATTCCACGGTTTACTGTTTTGCCGAGGAAGCGATACTATTTTAACCGGTACAGCAGATCCAAGGGAGTTGTTTTTAGTAGATAATTGTGACGATTTACCACTGGGAAGTATTATTAGAAAAGCAAAGGTAAGATTTTTACTGTCGAGCGACACTAATCGTGCTGTAAGTATTGTAATCGTCCAAAAATTTTGATGTATTCTGGTTCTTTAGTACTCTCAGATGTCGAAAAAGAAGTTTTGGAAAAAATGGCTGTCGCCTAGTATAGCGCCGAAACTAATTATCCTATCTCGTTTAAATTCAATATCTAGAGTCCTTTTACAAATATCTCGACTCCAACTGACATTATTTTTCCAAAGAAACTTTACTTGAGCGTAGTTTACTGATAAAATCAAATATTTCAAATTTTAGTATTTGAAATATTATTTTAGGTGGAGCATGTTAAACCTCCCGAAGATTGGTCGGACATTGGTGGTGTTACAAATCCCATACCTCATTTAGAAGACGACGGTGAAAATTTTTATTTTTGCAAGAGATTTGAAAGCGATCATAGTAGGTTTATTGACATACAGGATTGTGAACTAACTAATGACGAATGCATTTCTTGCACGTGAGTTTTATATTATAATTGTAATCATTTCATTTCACTAAATATAATTTTGAAAGATCCCTAAGCTAATACTTTATATGTATCGTACACATGGATTTATTAAGAATGGATACGGGATGATTTAACATTCTTTGAAGCCAAAACAAACCATTCTAAGCGACACTGTAAACACAATTTGTAAACATTGGCCACATCTTATTTTACCTTGTATTTTAGTACAAAAAATACGTTAGAAGCATCACAAGATTTACTAAAAGTAATAAAAGGCCTAAAATATTTTATTTTTCTGCTAAATAATAATAAATTTAAGTTAAAAATGATATATTATTTCTAAAGGTTTATTTAAAGTCGCTCCGAGTCATTTATAAATCTATAAGTCGCACTTTTTCTTTTCTAGTTCATTAGTCAAAGACGTACGTGTAACCGAGTGTTCAGACGTTTTTCCTAAGCAACCAGCAGAGACAGCAACACTTCTGAGCTCAAACACTCCAATGCTATTTTATCTCTTTCTACTGTATTCTTGATTTAATTACGTATTTCCTTAAAGTTCGTAAACTGTACCTCTTTCATAACAAATAACAAATACGTTCGATACGCTCACAGTATACGGAGCATCGAATCCTTTCTTAATAAATCCATGAGCGTACATCATTTTTTTGTTTTCTGGTAATTTTATAGGAGAATAGCGGAAAATAAAAAGTACACATCTCCAAGTTACAGTGAAAAGGAAGGTTATGTAAAATGGAACGGAGATGTATATCGAGTTGGTTCTGG
The DNA here is from genome assembly GCA_963971165.1 of Philopedon plagiatum. Taxonomy (NCBI): domain Eukaryota; kingdom Metazoa; phylum Arthropoda; class Insecta; order Coleoptera; family Curculionidae; genus Philopedon; species Philopedon plagiatum. The sequence continues at coordinate 123,299,981 of OZ020189.1, read as the reverse complement.
AGTACTACTAGATCCTGAAATATACATATTCAACAAAGACCTTGCGGAATCTACTTATAATGATTTGGTAAATATAAAATTATTCAACTTTTTTATTTTTTTCAAGTTCAAATGGTTTTTTGATGAATTTCCTAGGTGTACAATCCGTAGCTTTGTGGTATGAATATATACAGAGTGTCCAGAAACCATCTTAACAGATGGGAAACTTTCTTATTGTTGGCTTTAGGGAAAAAAGTAATTCTTCATAAGAAGTTCTGCTTATTGAGAAAATAACATTTAAATCAAAAATTTTGCCCCAGCATATACAGGGTGTCAAAAAAATCGATAATTGCCGCAGGAGGAAAACTATCTTTAATTTTAATTGCAAAGTATAATAACGTGAGAAAATGTCCAGAAATTGAAATAGCGTTAATTGTTGGGGACCACTATAAAACATACAAGAGAGGCTGCTCAAAGTTTTAATGAAAGACATCCGAATAAAATAATAAGCCATGTGACTGTTGGCGATATTGTTATTAAATTTAAAAATACTAGATCTGTAAGCAATACATTTTCTGACAAGCACCAGGTTTGACGGACGGTCGAAGATACTCAATTAGAGGTTTTACAAGCTGTCCTGGAAAATCAAAAAATCTCATTGAGAAATATTTCACAAACTGTTCCACGACTTGTTACAAAAATCATTTTCACCCATATATACCAAAATTTCTTCACAAACTGCAGCCTAGAGATTTTGATTCACGATTTTTGTTTTGCTCTTGCTTTTAATGTGAGGTAGAAGATGACCCATTTTTTGCAAGAAAAATATTATTTTCACATGAGGCCACGTTCACCTCAAATAGAGCGGTGTATTTCCAAAACTGTACGTGGTAGAGTGATGAGAATCCCCACTTTGTAATTGAGTGTTGTTACCAGTATTCTTTCAAGACAAACTTTTGGTGTGGTGTTTTTAAGAGCTAAATTGTAGGGCTGTACTGTTTTCGAAAAAATATTACCGGTAAAAACTTGAACTTTTTGAACACGGAATAGGGAATATACATATTATAACCCAAATAAATCTGAAATAGTTTTTTAAATTCCCTGCATAAATTAAATATTTGTGGTGACTGTGTTTATCAATTTATTTTAGTCTTTATTAACAAAAAAAATGATTTTCTACTGCAAATTTTCGTGCGAATTTCGAAACTTGTAACAATTCAAAAGAATTACTTGCCATTTTCCAGACCTCACTAGTTTCAATAGGGTTCTGAAGCTCGGGTCCTCTACAACCTCCGAAAATTTAAATCGATTTAATTCACTTTTGCCACCTGTACCGGATTTCAACGGAAATTTCGACTTTGACGTTTAATAGCTCCGAAACGACACAGCCTGTATAACTGAATTGTTTACCGAAGCTAGTTGCACTATTCCTCTATTAACCCAGAAAATTCAATTGCTCCCCCTCTGACCGTTTAAAAAAAAAAAACCTGTTCGACTTTGGGTTAGCCTTTATTATTGCTGATCTCCTGATGTCACTTTGCACTGCTTGACGTCACTTTGCACTGAGGGCAAATGACTGCTTTTTTAAATTGTAATAAATTATACCGAAGAGTAAAAAAAAATTCTAGCCAAATTGTCCTAGTAATTTTCCTCAAAATAATTTTTTTGGGTTTGTAATGACTTCCTTAAACGATTTATGCAATAAAAAATAATGCATATTCCTTATTATTTGAATTTTTCCATCGACTACCACTGGAAATAAGAAACATACTTTGGTTCCAACACTTCCAACATGACGGTGCTCCATGTCGCAGCTCTACAAGAGTGATTGAATTTTTAAACCAGACATTTCGACAGAGGTGGATTGGAGTCAGAATTTGCTTGGCCACCGAGGTCCCCATATACAACTCTCCTAGATTTTTTTCTAATGGGGATTCTTAAAAGAAACAGTCTATGCCCACAGACCTTTTGCAAACATAGTCCATTTAGAGAGAATTATCAGAGAATGTGTCCAAGAAATTTTCCCTCAGGGGGTTAGAAATGCAGTGGCAGAATTTTTACGACGTACAATATTTTGTGCGAAAAGAAACGGTGGTCATGGTGAAGCTTAGTTTAGTATTCATAAAATATTATTGTTGTTTATTTTGGTAATGTTATTTAAAAAACATGTAAACATGAGTTAAAAACAAATTGAAATCATTTATTTACAATAAATAGGAATATTCAATCGGACCGGGGATCGTGCACTAGTGTATTTTCCAACTCCCGTCTTTCCGAGCCCTATCACCCAGTCAGCAGTTTTTCCCTCTTTTTGGGGAGCGTTTACTTTAGGTCAGAAACCGCAATTCTGCTGACTTGATCATTCAGCGTCTTTTAAATAAATTATTTAAAGTAATTGTTTGATTTTATAAAGGGACTATAATATGTCATAGTTGCAATTTTAATGCATATTCAATAAATAAGCTACATCCTGCCAATGTAGAGGGCAATAACTTATGAATAAGTAAAATGGGATTATAGTGTATTTAGTGAACTTCCGAATATTGATCTATGAAATATTGGTTTTTCCACTTGTGACAATATTTTGTCAGATTTCATATTCGATCACTTGTTAGTTTTGGGACACTTTCTCGCGTTATTGTACTTTGCAATTAAAATTAAAGAGTTTTCCTTCTACGGCATTTATCGTTTTTTACTTTTTTTCACACCCTGTAAAAACCCTGGTCAAAATTTTTAATTTGAGTGTTACTTTCTCAACAGGTAGAACTTTTTTTGAAGAATAACTTTCCCGTAAAATCAAAAATAAAAAAATTCCCACTCGTTAAGATGGTTTCTGGACAAGCTGTACATATGAAATATTTGTTTAGTATTTTGCAACGATTGCTTCTTGAACTAATAGAACACACAGTACTAACAAACGTTTTACAGAAAACTGATGTAGATGAAACTCTCTACCCAGAATACTATAGGAAAAGGGCTGACAACGTTAAAGGCTCTAATAGTGACACTCCACGCCCTTTCGTAGTGGGTATCATTGAAGATATTTCCAAGAAAAAAGACATTAAAATTAGTGTAAGGGTATTTTGTCGACCTGAGGAAACTGGTAGTATATTCTTGTCAAATAGAACTGACTTGACGTTGGTGTACTGGACAGAGGAAGGTGAGTTGCAGCCTAAAAGGTGACGCTTGACGAGTCAGTGTTGCCACCACTGCAAATAATGGATATACTGGTAGTGCTAAAAATTAACTTTTTCTTTCAGTAATTACAATATCTTTTTTGAACGTCACAGGGAAATGTTACATTACTTTTGCTGACAATGTAGTGTCTCCTTCTAAATGGTCTTTAGGAGGGCCACTTAGGTTTTATTTCGAAGAAATGTTTAATCTAAAAACTAAAAAGTTTTCTGAAGTTCCTGCTGCAGGAAGAAAAATTGGAGCTGTTGGAAAAGGTGAGATAGGCAACTTAGTCTAATTTAATTTTTGTAAACCGCTAGCCAAGAAAGGAAAAAAATACTTTATAATATATATATATATATATATATATATATATATATATATATATATATATATATATATATATATATATATATATATATATATATATATTAGGGTGGTCCTTATTTTGGAAAAGTCCCGATTTTTTTGAGTGCTCCCACTAAATCAAAAGTAGAGGCCTAAAAAATAATTATGACGCAAAAAAAAGTCGAAAAAAAAAGTAATAAACCCTCCCCCACGCAGGTTGAATTTGTAATGGGATTTAACATGGGTTCTCAGGTTTTTAGGTTAAACCAAGCGTTGCGCACTTGATTTTCATCGGTTCAAGGTGAAACTGGGTATCCTTAGGTTTTTGATACCGCTGAATCCAAATATCATGTCAAAAACCGGTTTTGACTCGTATAAAAAAACCTTACAATTTTGAATAATCAAAAAAATGACTTTTTATTGACCGCTTTTTTGACAGCTGTCATGAGTCAAAACCGGTTTTTGACATGATATTTGGATTCAGCGGTATCGAAAACCTAAGGATACCAAGTTTCAACTTAAACCGATGGAAATCAAGTGCGCAACGCTTGGTTTAACCTAAAACCTGGAAAACCAGTGTTAAATCCCATTACAAATTCAACCTGCGTGGGGGACGGTTTATAATTTTTTTTTTCGACTTTTTTTTGCGTCATAATTATTTTTTCGGCCTCTCCTTTTGATTTAGTGGGAGCACTCAAAAAAATCGGGACTTTTCCAAAATAAGGACCACCCTAATATATATATATATATATATATATATATATATATATATATATATATATATATATATATATATATATATATATATATATATATATATATATATATATATATATATATATATATATATATATATATATATATATATATATATATATATATATATATATATATATATATATATATATATATATATATATATATATATATATATATATATATATATACATCTTTCATCATTTCTGCGTCCTTTCATAATCCATCATTTTTGCGTCCCCTAGAAATAGAGGCTTTAGGCTTTGTATTTCAAGTGTATATCGATTTTTTTCCTTTTTTTGTATTGCTCCTAATTTTTCTTTTAAATATCTCTTAAAACTAAAATATACCTTTTATTTTATAATGCAGCATTTTCAACTCCTTTCATATTATAATCAAATTTGCGTCCGGCGTATAATTTTGTACATTTGTCGACGCATTTTGCTTCCGAGCCGTATAATATTTGGACACTTCTCTATCATTTTTACTACTGCCCTGTTGCCAGAATTTTGAAAAGTCCGAAAGGTGGGAAAGATTACACAGCGCTTTTGAACCAATGATAGGTATGACTAATCTGTCACCAGAAACAGCTTGAGGGACTGGGCTGTTTATAACTTAAAGGTATAATTAATTGTTTCCTCATAATATGATGAAGACATGTAAATCTTTAGGCCAAGAGCATGATGAGATAACCAAGGTGCTATGAGTCTATTACAAAACCATCGATCTTTTATTAACATGCTTTTATTAGCTTGACTTATAACATTGTAATAGGACATTTCATTAAAAGATATATACAGTATGTATTCGAAATGGAAAAATTTTTGTTATTGATTTTACGAAAAAAGTGTATTTTTATAAAAAGTTCTGCATCGTGAAAAAATAGCATTGCCATTCAGAAATTTGATCCAGTAGGTACGTACAGAGTGGCTCAAAAATGAAAAAGTCATAATCCACGTGAAGCTAAAAAGACAAAATCTTTATTTGAAATTACACTGCCACTGCAAATGTACAATTTAATAATATTATGTTTTTTTCATTAAAAAATATACAGCATGTCTTCGAAATGGAAAAAATGTATTATTGATTTTACGAAATTGTGTATTTTTATAAAAAGTTCTGCATCGTGAAAAAATAGCATTGCCATTCAGAAATTTGATCCAGTACGTACAGGGTGGCTCAAAAATGAAAAAGTCATAATCCACGTGAAGCAAAAAAGACAAAATCTTTATTTAAAGGTACACTGCCACTGCAAATGTACAATTTAATAATATGTTTTTTCATTAAAAAAATATACAGCATGTCTTCGAAATGGAAAAAAATGTATTATTGATTTTACGACAAAAGTGTATTTTTATAAAAAGTTCTGCATCGTGAAAAAATAGCATTGCCATTCAGAAATTTGATCCAGTACGTACAGGGTGGTTCAAAAATGAAAAAGTCATAATCCACGTGAAGCTAAAAAGGCAAAATCGTTATTTAAAGGTAAACTGCCACTGCAAATGTACATACAAGAGTTATTTTTATTATATGTTTGGAACACACAGGAGGTCCCAAAAGTAAAATTAATTTTTTAAAATCGCCGTTACAAAAAAAGTATATCTTCATAAAAAATTCTACATTGTGAAAAAAGAGCATGGTTTAAATATTTTTATAGGGCATAGAGGGTGGCTAAAAATTTAAATTAAAATTGGGACTTTCAGCTTTATGAGCCACCCTGTATTGTCCTTCATCAAGTTTTTGAATAACCATGCTTCTCTTACAATGTAGAACTTTTTATAAAGATATAGGTACTTTTTTGTAAAATCGGTAATAAAAAAATTAATTTTATTTTTGAGACCTCGTGTATGTTCCAAAACTAATTCACTAAAAAACTAAAAGAACACGCTTTTATGAGTAGCGCACTAAAAAGTTAAAGATAAATTATAGTTTAAAATACTAAAAACACGTTTTTATGAGTAGCGCACTAAAAAGTTAAAAATAAATTAGGTATAGTTTAAAAAACTAAAAACACTTTACGGTTTTTTTAGATTTTTAAATTATAATTTATTTTTTTAACCTAAAATGCAAGTTGAAAATATAAGTTTAAATAATATTAATATTATAAACATTTTTACTGCTTATTTCTTAATTTGTAAAATTTATTGAAGAATAAAAAGATTGATAACAATAGTAATATGAATAACAATATTGTAAGTATTTTCCATGCTTATATAATATAATATTATTTTTAGTTTATTTTTATGTGAAATTAGGAATGCTTAGCCGTCGACAAATTTCAATTATTCATAACAGTAACGGTGTCAGACATTTGCCCTCCTTTTGGTAAAAGTGATAATTAATATATAGGTGATAGATCAAGGCTGACAATTTTTATTTTAATTTACTGACATGGCACTGACATGTACACATTGCTATCACAGAATGGCGCTTTTTTACCAAGAGTTCTCCGCATTCTTTACATATGAGATCGCTATAAAAAGGAGTTTTGAGCCATGGACTCTCCTTACCTCATTCCATGATTTAAGTTTATTTTGAGTTGTTTTGCTGGAACCTGGAAATAAGATTGCGAATTATAATAAAAACCTATTTTTATTATAACTTTCGTTTATTTTATTTGGGTTAAGTCACCCGATTAGCTCAAAATATGACAAGGCGTCCAACAAAAATTATCCACCTAATAAAACTAAAACAGATATATTTAATGTCGACAGACACAAGCAAGTTTCTTCTTAATGCTTTTTGGCTGGAATCACTATTGATAAGACAGGTGTAATTTGGCAATTAAGGTCTTGCTCATTGCTCAGTGCTCAGGTTTATATAATTAAGGGTTTAAATTGGCAAGTGTTAAGATAAGACAACCAAATTTTATACTGTTAGTTTCTTTTTAATTTTTCTCGCCAACTTATAAAGAAAAGAGCGATTTAAATAACAGTTAAGTACAGTTAAATTTACCAACCGAAATAAACCTTTTTAATACACTACAAAGATAATGTAAAATGTCGACCACAGTAACTGGCGAGCTAGTTTTTTTATTTAACAAATAAATTCCAAAATGTACTTTTTGTTAAATAACTTTTTAAGTTTTATTTTTTCGAAAAACCGCATCAATCGAAATAGGTGAAAATGTTACACAGGAAACGTATCTAAAACGTCTATAAAACTTAATCATTTTGTTAAACTTAAGCTTCAAAAAGTTTTGCAATTTATATGTCAACTATATGTACAAAATACAGTTTCTGTAACATAAATCGTTTTCGAGTTTGAGCAACAAAAAATAGAAACTAATTTTGAAGGTGCTCTGTATATATTTCACCGGAAATACAGCCTGTTCCAAGCCAGGTTGAAAAGTAGTCCATATGCAAAATTTTTCCTTTTCTTTTTGGTCAAGCAGTTTTAAGCGTTCGCTCCAACAGACAATCCGACAGACAGACGGACAGACAAACCGACGGAAATGGGAGACCATCTGATATAGGGACCTCAACACGTAAAGATCTGAAAAAATCCCGGGAAGTGATTTTTTTCTAGCGAGAGAAGTAAAAAGTTGAAATTACTAAAATTAGAAATGATTTTTAAAAATGCAAAAATATTCCGTGAAAAGATAAATTTAGGATGTGTAGAAATGTCAAATTAAAATTAATAACCTCCAGTTATAATGAAGTGGTAATTTCCATAAGAAAGTGCGATTATTTCTTGATATTATTCCTTTAAAATGGGCTAGTACAAACTATATCCCAAATCGATTACTTGTTATATTTTAGAAACAAATATAAAATGGTATAGTTTTTTTGTAATAAAAAAGCCTTAAAATTAAAAGTACTAAAACTTTTAAAGCTCCAACAAGAAAAGAAAATTTTACGCGGCTGTTGTATCTAATAGAAAATAAAATTTCATTGTTCCTAACTTACACCCTGTACAGTACAACTGTTCTATTTCTACTTTACACTCCACTTACAACACCATTGATTTTTGACACTTTAACGGTAATTTTGTATTGCAGCAATTGCAGTATACCTATTCAAATAAGATATGCAGGCATGCATCGCTGTTTTATTTAATAACTAGCTTTCGCCCGCAACTTCTTCCACGGTATAACAATTTTACTCCATTACAAACTTTAAATACCATTGTAATACCCCCTTAGGGGTTGATTTATTAAAAACTGAAAAAAAATCAGGTGTTTAAACATTAACGCTCAGATACACTAAGAAGGTTTAAGATGTAGTACTGCATGGTTTAAATTAGGATCTTCTAGTTAATCAGGTATGTTTTGACAGGTTTTTTCCTGTCATAGTTAATAAGTCTTCATTACAAACTTATGAAATATTCGGTTCCGTGCCGTTCATTTTCTTCACATTCGTTAGACAAAATTAGATTTTCTGACCTCAGTTGACATACTTATTAGTTAACATTTTTGGGGAAATTGCCATTCGCTCGTTTTTATCCCCCCCCCCCCCCGTTAGTTTTTTTAAATGTTAGACAAAATTAAATATTTTGACCCCAATAACCCCGAAAACAACATTAACATTTTTAGATAATTTCCCAGTTGCTCCTTTTTACCCCCCACCTCGCGTTAATTTTTTAAAAATGAGTTTCAACAAAATTAGATTTTCTGTTCTCAGTAACCCCCAAAATTAATTAACATTTTTGGAGAAATTCCAAACCCCGCGCCTTTTTATTCCCTCTGCCCCACCGTTAATTTTGTTTACATTCGTTAAACAAAATTAGATTTGCTGACCTCAATAACCTTGAAAATGATATATCAGATAACTTTTTTTGAAAAATGATCAGTTGCCTGTTTTTATTCTCCCTCGTTATATTTTTTTAAATATGTTAGACCAAAGTACATTTTTTGACCGTAATAACCCCGAAAATGACAAATTAGTTAACATTTTTTTCAGTCGCTCCTTTTTATCCCCCCGCCGTTAATTTTTTAAATATAGGTTTCAACAAAATTAGATTTCTGACCTAAATATCTCCGTAAATGACAGATTAGTTAACATTTTTGGAGAAGTTCCCAGTTGCGCCCTAATATCACCCCACCCCCCACGTTATTCTTAACATTCATTACACAAAATTAGATTTTCTGACCTCAATAACCTCGAAAATAACATATTAGTTAACATTTTTGAAGAAATTGCCACCAGCTCCTTTTCCCCAAAGTCGTCCGTTCCCCAGACGCGTACTTTTTCCAAGGTCGTCCGGAACCTAGATGCGTATTTTCTTAAAGGGCGTCCGCTCCCCAGACGCGTATTTTCCCAAGGTCGTCCGTTTCCCAGGCGCGCATTTCTCTAAGGTCCTCCGGTAACCAAACGCGTAATTCTTTCCATGGCCATCCGCTCCCTAGATGCGTATTTTCCTTTCTAAGGTCGTCCGTTTTAAAGAAGCTTATTTCCCTCAAGGTCGTTCCCTCCCCCGACGCGTGTTATTCCTTAGGTCTTCCGCTCCCTAGACGCACCGGACGCATATTTTTTCCAAGGGCGCCCCTGGTGTGGCATTCAAGTGGGCAGCCTTACATATTACTTAACATTTTTAGGTAAATTCCCATTCGCTCCTTTATATCTCCCCCTCCCGTGAATTTTTTTAAAAATCAGTTCCAACAAAATTAAATTTTCTGACCTCAATAACTCTGAAAATACTAAGCTAACATTTTTGGAGAAATTCTCAGCCGCCCTTCTATCCCCTCTCCCCTCCCTTCTCCGTAAATTTTATTTAGCATCTGTTACACAAAGTCAGATTTTCTGACCTCAGTAATCCCGAAAATGGCCCATTAGTTAACATTTTTGGACAAATTCCCAGCCGCCCCTTTTTATTCGCCCCCCCCCCTCTCTACGGTAATTTTTAACACCTGCTAGAAAAAAAAATTCTGACCTCAATAACCCCGAAAATGACATATTAGTCAACATTTTTAAAAAATTCTCAGTCGCTCCGGTTTTATCCCCTCTCACCTCCTCCCCTTTATAATTTTTTAAAGCTAAATCGTTTCACGTGGATTATGACATTTTCATTTTTGAGCCACCCGGTGAGTATAAGATCAAATTTTTGAATAGCAATACTATTTTCTCACGATGCAGAACTTTTTATAAAGATACACTTTTTTCGTTAAATCAATAATAAAAAATTTTCCATTTGGAAGATATGTTGTATATTTTTTAATGAAGAAAACATATTATTGAATTTACATTTACAGTGGCAGTTTCCCTTTAAATAACGATTTTGTCTTCTTAGCTTCACGTGGATTAGGACTTTTTTTATTTTTGAGCCACCCTGTTTATACAAGATCAAATTTTTGAATAGCAATGCTATTTCCTCACGATGCAGAAGACATGCTGTATATTTTTTAATGAAAAAAAATATTATTGAATTGTAAATTTGCAGTGGCAGTTTTCCTTTAAATCACGATTTTGTCTTTTTAGCTTCACTTGGATTATGAATATTTCATTTTTGAGCCACCCTGTACGTACTAGATCAAATTTTTGAATGGCAATGCTATTTTTTTACGATGCAGAACTTTTTATAATCAGACACTTTTTTCGTAAAATCAATAATAAAAATTTGTCCTTTTCGTAGACATGCTGTATATTTTTTGAATGAAAAATACATATTATTGAATTGTACATTTGCAGTGGCAGTTTACCTTTAAATAACGATTTTGTCTTCTTAACTTCACATGGATTAGGACTTTTTATTTTTGGGTCACCCTGTTTATACGAGATCAAATTTTTGAATAGCAATGCTATTTTCTAACGATGCAGAATTTTTTATAAAGGGACACTTTTTTCGTAAAATCAATAATATTTTTTTTTCCATTTCAAAGACATGCTGTATATTTTTTTAAGGAGAAAAAAACATATTATTGAATTGTACATATGCAGTGGCAGTTTTCCTTTAAATAATGATTTTGTCTTTTTAGCTTCACGTGGATTATGACTGTCATTTTTGAGCCACCCTGTACATACTAGATCAAATTTTTGAATCGCAATGCTGTTTTTTTACGATGCAGAACTTTTTATAAACAGACACTTCTTTCGTAAAATAAATTTTTTTTTTCCATTTTGAAGACATGCTGTACATTTTTAATGAAAAAAATATTATTGAATTGTACATTTGCAGTGGCAGTTTTCCTTTAAATCACGATTTTGTCTTTTTAGCTTCACTTGGATTATGAATATTTCATTTTTGAGCCACCCTGTACGTACCGACTAGATCAAATTTTTGAATGGCAATGCTGTTTTTTACGATGCAGAACTTTTTATAATCAGACACTTTTTTCGTAAAATCAATAATAAAATTTTTTCCATTTTGAAGACGTACTGTATATTTTTTTAATGAAAAAACATATTATTGAATTGTACATTTGCAGTGGCAGTTTACCTTTAAGTAACGATTTTGTCTTCTTAGCTTCACGTGGATCAGGACTTTTTTATTTTTGAGCCACCCTGTATGTACTAGATGAAATTTTTGAATGGCAATGGGTATTTTCTCACGATGCAGAACCTTTTATAAACAGACACTTTTTTCGTAAAATCAATAATAATTTTTTCCCATTTCGAAGACATGCTGTATATTTTTTTAATGAAAAAAAACACATTATTGAATTGTACATTTGTAGTGGCAGTTTTCCTTTAAATAACGATTTTGTCTTTTTAGCTTCACGTGGATTATGACTTTTCCATTTTTGAGCCACCCTGTACGTATCAAATTTTTGAATGGCAATGCTGTTTTTTTACGATGCAGAACTTTTTATAATCAGACACTTTTTTCGTAAAATCAATAACAAAATTTTTTCCATTTTGAAGACATACTGTATATTTTTTTAATGAAAAAACATATTATTGAATTGTACATTTGCAGTGGCAGTTTACCTTTAAATAACGATTTTGTCTTCTTAACTTCACATGGATTAGGACTTTTTATTTTTGGGTCACCCTGTTTATACGAGATCAAATTTTTGAATAGCAATGCTATTTTCTAACGATGCAGAATTTTTTACAAAGAGACTTTTTTCGTAAAATCAATAATATTTTTTTTCCATTTCGAAGACATGCTGTATATTTTTTTAAGGAGAAAAAAACATATTATTGTACATATGCAGTGGCAGTTTTCCTTTAAATAATGATTTTGGCTTTTTAGCTTCACGTGGGTTATGACTGTGTTTTTTGAGCCACCCTGTACATACTAGTTCAAATTTTTGAATCGCAATGCTGTTTTTTTACGATGCAGAACTTTTTATAAACAGACACTTCTTTCGTAAAATAAATAATTTTTTTTTTCAATTTTGAAGACATGCTGTACATTTTTTAATGAAAAAAATATTATTGAATTGTACATTTGCAGTGGCAGTTTTCCTTTAAATCACGATTTTGTCTTTTTAGCTTCACTTGGATTATGAATATTTCATTTTTGAGCCACCCTGTACGTACCTACTAGATCAAATTTTTGAATGGCAATGCTGTTTTTTACGATGCAGAACTTTTTATAATCAGACACTTTTTTCGTAAAATCAATAATAAAATTTTTTCCATTTTGAAGACGTACTGTATATTTTTTTAATGAAAAAACATATTATTGAATTGTACATTTGCAGTGGCAGTTTACCTTTAAGAAACGATTTTGTCTTCTTAGCTTCATGTGGATCAGGACTTTTTTATTTTTGAGCCACCCTGTATGTACTAGATGAAATTTTTGAATGGCAATGGGTATTTTCTCACGATGCAGAACCTTTTATAAACAGACACTTTTTTCGTAAAATCAATAATAATTTTTATCCATTTCGAAGACATGCTGTATATTTTTTTAATGAAAAAAAAACACATTATTGAATTGTACATTTGTAGTGGCAGTTTTCCTTTAAATAACGATTTTGTCTTTTTAGCTTCACGTGGATTATGACTGTCATTTTTGAGCCACCCTGTACGTATCAAATTTTTGAATTGCAATGCTGTTTTTTTACGATGCAGAACTTTTTATAATCAGACACTTTTTTCGTAAAATCAATAACAAAATTTTTTCCATTTTGAAGACATACTGTATATTTTTTTAATGAAAAAACATATTATTGAATTGTACATTTGCAGTGGCAGTTTACCTTTAAATAACGATTTTGTCTTCTTAACTTCACATGGATTAGGACTTTTTATTTTTGGGTCACCCTGTTTATACGAGATCAAATTTTTGAATAGCAATGCTATTTTCTAACGATGCAGAATTTTTTACAAAGAGACACTTTTTTCGTAAAACCAATAATATTTTTTTTCCATTTCGAAGACATGCTGTATATTTTTTTAAGGAGAAAAAAACATATTATTGAATTGTACATATGCAGTGGCAGTTTTCCTTTAAATAATGATTTTGGCTTTTTAGCTTCACGTGGGTTATGACTGTCATTTTTGAGCCACCCTGTACATACTAGATCAAATTTTTGAATCGCAATGCTGTTTTTTTACGATGCAGAACTTTTTATAAACAGACACTTCTTTCGTAAAATAAATAATTTTTTTTTTCAATTTTGAAGACATGCTGTACATTTTTTAATGAAAAAAATATTATTGAATTGTACATTTGCAGTGGCAGTTTTCCTTTAAATCACGATTTTGTCTTTTTAGCTTCACTTGGATTATGATTATTTCATTTTTGAGCCACCCTGTACGTACCTACTAGATCAAATTTTTGAATGGCAATGCTGTTTTTTACGATGCAGAACTTTTTATAATCAGACACTTTTTTCGTAAAATCAATAATACAATTTTTTCCATTTTGAAGACGTACTGTATATTTTTTTAATGAATAAACATATTATTGAATTGTACATTTGCAGTGGCAGTTTACCTTTATGTAACGATTTTGTCTTCTTAGCGTCATGTGGATCAGGACTTTTTTATTTTTGAGCCACCCTGTATGTACTAGATGAAATTTTTGAATGGCAATGGGTATTTTCTCACGATGCAGAACCTTTTATAAACAGACACTTTTTTCGTAAAATCAATAATAATTTTTTTCCATTTCGAAGACATGCTGTATATTTTTTAATGAAAAAAAAACACATTATTGAATTGTACATTTGTAGTGGCAGTTTTCCTTTAAATAACGATTTTGTCTTTTTAGCTTCACGTGGATTATGACTGTCATTTTTGAGCCACCCTGTACGTATCAAATTTTTGAATGGCAATGCTGTTTTTTTACGATGCAGAACTTTTTATAATCAGACACTTTTTTCGTAAAATCAATAACAAAATTTTTCCATTTTGAAGACATACTGTATATTTTTTTAATCAAAAAACATATTATTGAATTGTACATTTGCAGTGGCAGTTTACCTTGAAATAACGATTTTGTCTTCTTAGATTCACGTAGATCAGGACTTTTTTATTTTTGAGCCACCCTGTATGTACTAGATCAAATTTTTGAATAGCAATGCTATTTTCTCACGATGCGGAACTTTTTATAAACAGGCACTTTTTTCGTAAAATCAATAATAAATTTTTTTCCATTTCGAAGACATGCTGTATATTTTTTTAATGAAAAAAAAAAACACATAACTTCAGCTAAAAAAAAACTTAAAACGAGACCATTCGGAAAAACTCATCGACAAACCAAGTTGAAGAAGTCCGTTGAAGAATTATGCGTGAACATATAAAGAATCTCACATGCGGGCCGAATAATTGATAACCTCCTCTTGAGAAGACGGTTAAAAAGCACACCACTTAGCGAAAATGCTGTTCACTGCGTCACGGACACTTCATAATTATAGAACTAATATTTAAATACAATTTTATCATACTTTAGCGTTGCCAAGTTTCTGGTAGCAAAATCCACCGACCAGTAAAACTTTTAATATACGCATGTATAATTTTGCGCCTCTATCGGAAATTTTTACAACTAAAATTTATACCTCTTCATTTATTTTTCGATCATTTTTACTTCCATTTCGTACCGCTATTATTCCCCGCCAATAGTTTATGCTTTAAACTGTCAAAGAACAATTTCTTTACCTAAGGTATGGTACTGTGGACCAGCCATTGCGACAATGTGGGACTTAAAATTTATAGCCATGTTCGAGAAAAACGCCTAAGTTAATCTTGCGTCCGATATACGGCAGCAAGTTTGCAGCGGTAGCAGAAATGATAGGGATTAGACCCCTTTCGGAAGCAAAAATGATAGGGTGATGTATATATATATATATATATATATATATATATATATATATATATATATATATATATATATAGGGTGTCTAGAATAGGTGATACCACTATTGCTATCTCCAGAATGCTAAAAGATACGAGGTCGGTTAAATTAGAGAAAATGCGATGATATTACTTCCGAAAAAAATTTAAAAATTAACTAACTATTTTCACTATGAAATTCACACCTTTTATAATTATGAGCGGTTCTCAATTCTTGCAAAAATGCGTACATCTGTGGACCTTTGATCTTGTGTGGCCTATTAATAAATTCTAAACCTTCCAATAGAGGACGCAGGACCGCAGGATAAATCCATTTTTATCTAAGTGTTGAAAGCAAGCTCTTTCAGGTGCATAAATATTTTTATAAATAAAAAATATTTACTCTGCATTTTAGTGCTAATCTTTGTATATTATTGACATCACAGATCAAACATGTAACGTTGGACGTTTGTTTTAAAATGTTGAAACGCAGGCAAGTATGATCGTTGGCTAATATACGCAACTCTTCTAAAATTGAGCGGTTGCAATTAATACAGAGGCGACTTACATCATTTATAGGTATAGGTGGTAAACCTAAAGTTTCTCTTCTAGTAAAAGCTATTTCAATTTTTGCAGCATTATCTGCATCACCATCAATTACTAATATTATTGTCATACGTTATATGTTCCGGGAAGGGGGGGTGGGGGGTTGGGCGGCGTTTTCGACGTGAAATTTGGATTCAGCGCCCCAAAAAACGCCCACACAATGATTTTCGGTTTGTTTTTTGCGATCTTGTCAGGCAAACTCTCGGGGATGACGTCCATGTCCAGGTTCCGGCGCACCAGGTGTCCGGGGGGTGTTCGCCGATGCCATATTTGAATTCAGCAACCCAAAAAACCCCCGGGCGCCGAGTTTCTCTCCTTCCCCGCGTGAATTTTGGGAGAGTCCCACGGAGATTACGTTCATCAGCGATCCTGAGCTCCAGGTCGGCTGTGGGTCAATTTGAACATCATAATCGTGATCAGCGACCTCGAAAACCCCCGTTTTGAGCCAATTCTGAGTCTTACTAACAAAGTTATTTAATTTTCTTAAAGTGACTTCAAAAAATGCATTTTTTGAATGAATTTTTGGCTGCAGCAATGCAATTTCCGGTTTGTATAAGTTACAAAGTAGATACATTTTTTACAGATAATTTTTGGAAGCGAATGCAAAAAACCGCATTCCGATCCGTCTTAGTGCAAAAAATTCCGAGATTTTGGCTGTTTTAGTGCTTCATTGCCTCGACTACGTAGACAAATAGATATTTTTATTCAAAGTAATATAATAATATAAACTTACCGTGAGCAAGAATTTTCACCCGGACCAAACAGTAAATATTTGTAAAGAAGTAAAAAGTACTAAATAACAATAAATGTGGCAGCAACAAACAAAATAGCTAATAATTAAAAATATTTGAAATCGAATTTAAAATATATTATAAAATGGTAAAAAATAACTTAATCTGAAAATAATTTATTAGGAAATAAATATTTAACTTTACTATGTTACTATGTGGCCAAATATCATTTTAAAATTTCTGATTTTTATATTTATACATCCCCTAATTTTAATTTTAATGAGAAACATTAGGGCTGGCGCGCACTAGGCGAGTCCTAATATTGATCTGCCATTAAAATCGGAGAACAAATATTTAGTTGTAGTTTCTGAAAAAAGAATGCTTAGCAGACAAATGTTATGAAATAGTTTGCTTTCATATATATTTAGAAAAATATATATGTTTCAGTACACTTTTTACCGCAGAATTGTATAATTTTACAGTCTAAAAAAATCTGCAATACTTGTAGGTGGAAAATCAAAAAGTAAAATGGCATCAAATAAAAATATAGAGTTACCCCCAGAATGGGGTAAGCTGGAGGAACCTTTAATAGCTATGGACATTTTTGCTGGTTGTGGGGGACTATCAGAAGGCTTACATAATGCTGGTATTTGTAATACAAAATGGGCAGTAAGTTCATTTCCTTTGAATAATGGAATCTAATAAAACCAATCTTTTTTTGACAGAGGCGTACCGAAAGCACTTTTTGCAAATTTTTCCCCCGAGAAAAAAATAAAATTTTAAATGGTTGACTTTTTTACATTTGCCGTTTGGAAAAGGGGTCGACCTTTTTGAGAATTTTCCCAAACCAACCCAATCAAAACTGTCGGTATTTCCGAATAGCCCAATCGTACTTTGGCTAACCAGAGCTGCTACGGAGGAGCGTTCCCCCATCTCCCCACAAAACAGCCTCTTTTTTTTAATATGTTCAAATGCGTTTTAATATCTAAACTTAGAAGCTTATTATAGAAATTATATTTATATGTAAGTTCTGTGCCTTAAAAAAGTATAATTCAATCCTTGTATTTTCGGAAATCATTTTTTCTAAATATACATACATAATTATAATAGGGAATATGCATATGACCCAAATAAATCTGAAATATTTGTTTATATTTTCTACATAAATTAAATGATTATGGCGGTTGCTATTATCCATTTATTTTGGTCTTTATTAACAAAAAAAAAAAGGGTTTTGTACTGTACAAAAGTGTTTTTATAATATAATGAGTAAATGGCGAATTCCAGCATTGTAGGCTCATCGAAAAATCAATAAAAATGGCATTTAATGCGTAACTCATCCAATGAAACATCCCTGCACTTAAAGTAGAAAGTTCCTAAAATCTTATTTATGTATACTTCAAGCCGAAGTCGGTCATTGAGCCTTTTAATTTTGTAACAAAAACTGGCATTTTTGCGAAATTTTGACACATCATATCTTAATAATTTTGAGTAAATAAACTGCAATTCTTTGTTTTGAAAAATTCAAAAATTTTCCAATTTTGTATATCTCCGATGAAAATTAACCTATTTATTTATAACTTTAACGAAAAAATACGCGATTTAAATTAGTGGGAGGTATTCTTAGATAATTATCGGATAAAATAAACCCAAAAAGAATCACTAAATAAGGAAAATAGTGTGGAATAATGTCGGTTAAAAATAGGATTTGTCGGAGAAAATCAATAAAATTCGGTTTTGACCCCTTAAATACGCTCCGGGATGACTCATTCGGTATTCATTTTTAAGTGTGATTATCCCTTTATAAGATAGTGTTGAAAAATTGGAAAAAAATAGATAGGAAAAATACAGAGTGATTCAAATGTACGATGTCGAGGGCAAAACAGTCAAAAAATCTATATTTAATCGGTGATTGCTCCCTTGCTACAAAGAATGAACAAACTAAAAAATATGGCCATCGTGTATTTCGATGAGCTCTTTCCGATGACGTATATGGAATTTTAATTTGAACCATTTTGACCCCACAGAAAATTAAAAACCGCGAAATATTTGAGTCATAAATTGAAATTTCCAGTTTCCCCAAATATATCCATTTTTCAGTGATTTTAGGTTTAGGTAAATATATTGCCGAAATAAAATATTTGAGATTTTAAAGTTTCACTTATGAATCCTTTTTCAATCCGACGTTTTGTTTTCGAGTTATTAGGTACCAAAAAGGGGTCTACAAACTACAAATGGCATGTGTTTGACCTAAAACATTTAAAATAATTACTTGCCATTTTCCGATCCTTACCAGTTTCAATATCGATTTAATTCGCTTTTGAGACCTGTACCCGATTTCAGCGGAAATCGCGGAAATTTCGACTTTGACGTTTAATAGCTCCGAAACGAAACATCCTGTATAACTAAATTTTTTACCGAAGCTAGTTGCACTATTCCTCTATCAACCCAAAAAATTCGATTGCTCCTCCTCTGACTGTTTCCGAGAAAAACAAACCTGTTCGACTTTAGGTTAAGCTTTACGTTAACATATAGACTGACACTTATTTTTACTGATCTGCTGACGTCATTATGCACTGAGGACAAATAGCTGCTTTTTAAATTGTAATAAATTATACCGAAAAGTAAACATTTTTTCTAGCTAAATTATCTTAGTAATTTTCTTAAAAATAATTTTTTTGGGATTTGGTATGACTTCCTTAAACGATTTATGCAATCAAAAAACATATGTGCATATTCCTTATTGATGTTCCAAAATTAAAATTTAAAAAAACCTTTTTACCGAAAAGGATCTGAATAACCAAAAAAACCTGAGCAAATCTAAACAAACCTGAGCAAACTACACAGATTAGCATTTTCTGGTATGTGGGCAGGTTGTTTTGGTTCGCTCAGGATCTTTTTCTGTTTTTTTTATTACCACTTAGTAAATAGGCTTTCCATTCTTCTTTCCATTGTTTTTCTTTTTGTAGGTTGAATTTGATTTAGCTACTGCTCAAGCTTTTAGACTGAATTATCCAGATGCTAAAGTATTTTCAGAAGACTGTAATGGAGTACTAAAGGAAGTGTTAGAAGGTAAAAATACACCACCAAATGGATCATTTGTTATAGCATTACTCTCTAGTTATTACCATATTTTAGGAAAAGGACATGAGAGAGGCCTACCTCGTAAGGGAGAAGTTGAGATGCTTATTGGAGGACCTCCGTGTCAAGGTTTTTCTGGAATGAATCGATTTAACGCGGGCCAATATTCACATTTTAAAAATTCTCTAGTGTCAACATATCTAAGTTTTTGTGAATATTACAGGTAAGAAATATGCACTGAGTAACCAGCTATAAGGTTTAAAATTACCACTAACATGTACAGTCGTGGCCAAAATAAACTTTATTTTTCCTAAGGCGACGCATTAACAATGAAACTTTATTTTGGCCACGACTATACTGAAAGTATTACAGAAATAAAAAATGATCTTAAATCTTTAACATTATACCGGTATTAAAATATTTACTTCAGTATTCTCACATTATTTTGATGATAAAATTAATGTTAGATAGATTGGATGGATTTTTTCACTGTTAGTAAAGTTCCGGAGTTAAATTAATACTTTTTATACTCTTTTTAGACCTAAGTACTTCATGTTAGAAAACGTTAGAAATTTTGTCTCGTTTAAAAAAAGCATGGTCCTAAAACTTACAATATCTTGTCTTGTAAAAATGGGATATCAAGTGACTTGGGGTATACTTCAAGCTGGACACTATGGTGTTCCGCAAACTAGGTAAGATATTTACGGTAGTTATAGTTGAGTTATGTATTTAACAACAGGCGCAGCCCGTGAGTTTTTTTACAGGTGGGTCAAAATTTTGTGGGCAACTAGTGATATCAACGCAACAAGCAAAATACACTTTTTTAATTAAGAAAGGTTTTTAATAATGTGCCAAGAAATTATTTACCTAGAAATAAACACTGCAAAAATCATAAAATAGGTACTGCAGAATATTGAACATTACTACTCTAGATGTTTATGGCTTTTTTCTATGTGTTTTAATACTCTAGATTAGTAGATTTTAGCGGCTTCCATTTTGATAAGTTTAGCATCTCCTCAATAGATATCGCGCCTTGTACTAAAAGCCCAGAATATAAACAGAACAGAAATTCTGAGCTAAAAGTATGATTATTCGTAAAATAAAATTAGGAACGCTGCCGAAACTCTGTTTTCTTTAATAAATACAATGCTGGCGACTAGACATAGTAATACGATATTTGTCTACGCACGTGCAGACTGTAAGCTGTAGTAAATATGAGGTTGCCAACAATTTTAAAAATATTTTATCGATGAGCACCTTGTTGCCAATACACCTTTTAGAGCCGATCTAATTTTTTAAATAGCAAGAAATTAAAAAAAAAGTTCTTGCCCCAACACAGACTCGAACCCTCGACCTTCTGATCAACTCGCTGAGATTATACCTCTGGACTACGCTGGATATGTAAGAAAATCGGTCCGATACCGTTAAATTTGATGCCTCGCGCTGGCCTGACAGAAATCGTATTTATAATTTTTTTATGTTTAACCGCTAATTAATATTATTAATACAATGCGCATATTAGGTACCTAATTAGTTTTTCTTTTTCGGAACCAAATGTTTTGAAATAGTATATTTTAGGGGGCGGTTTGAGAGTACTTCCATAGTGGGAGTGGCCCGATATTATTGGTGAGCCGTCGACCAATTGTGTCTCTTTTTAACTTCCTATAGCGCGTATGTCTGTTTCTCGCTTACTTTTAATGAATTTATATCGTCCATATAAACCTATAAGATCAATTTAAAATATGACCCAGCCCGGAGCAAGCTTGGATATCCTTTGACGATGGCTTGGCTTGATTCTTTCTTGGGGAGTTTTCGCATGGAACTTTGAAACAAAAGATTCTTTTTTGGTTTTAAAAAATTAAAAAATAAATTGTTAGGTAGATCATTAAAAATTTTAGGTGGGTCATTGACCAAATGACCTTATGGACGGGCCGCGCCTGTTTAACAATAACATTTGTCAATTTGCTGTTTTTAATAATATTTTATATTAAAAAGTGCAATATCTTTATAGGAGAAGACTTATTTTAATGGCCGCTGCACCTGGATACATCCTGCCTACATATCCAGAACCACAACATGTTTTTAATAAACGGGGTACCCAGTTATCCTTCGTGGTAGACGATGTTAAGTACACCAATGGTATGTTCAAATCTACGACAAATAATAAAATTGTTTACCTACAAATATATGTACGAATCTGAAAATAAAAAACTTTATTGAATCTTGTTATTGTGATTTTGCTTAGGTTGTACCTGGACAGACTCGGCACCGTATAGAACAATTTGTGTACGAGATGCAATGGCAGACTTGCCAGATATTGCAAATGGATGGAATAAACTGGAAATGCCGTACGATTCTGAACCAGTATCCCATTTTCAAAGGATAATGCGAGGTAATTTATCTGTGCTAATATATAGAGAGAGTATTTGATTGTTTATACAGGGTGTCCGAGAAGTCTTAGTATGGGCTTTGCTATTAGTAAAGATAGAGACACCACATTTTAGGGGTATCCTATTGGTTATAAATCTTTTTATGCAGTTTAACTTTTTCAACCCCTTTGAGAGGTAAGGCTAGGGAATTGAGGTCAAAAATTTTAAATGCAACTCTATGCCGTGTGGTACCTCATTTTAAAGATCTCCAAAAAATAAACATTTTAAAGCAAACCTGAGGTCAGTATCTTAATTCGTTTTTTAAAAAAGTAAAAATTTATGTACCCTTATTTCTCTTATTACTTTAAAAGTTGTTGAAAATGACCACCATGAACTTCTTGACAGTAATAAAGTCGATTTTGGAACTCACATTTTCGAGCATGGCAGGTGTTACTTCTTGGCACAGTTCCATAATCGAGTTATTACTGCCATGAAGTTCATGGTGGTCATTTTGAACAACTTTTAAAGTAATGAGAGAAATAGAGGTACCTACTTAAATTTTTAATTGTTTTTCACGATTTTTAATTTTTTATATCCCCGCCATTAAAATCCATTTAAGATACGGATCTCGGGCTTGCGATAACATGTTTCTTTTTTGAAGATGTTTAAAATGGAGTACCACACGGTATAGGGTTGCATTTAAAATTTTTCACCTCGACTCCCTAGCGTCACCCCTCAAGGGGGTAAATTACATAGAAAACAAGATTTATTAACCAATAAGATACACCTAAAATTTTGTGTCTCTATCTTTACTAATAGCCAAGATATTTGCCCATATTAAGACGTTTTGGACACCCTGTATATGTCAGTGAGCTATATACGATTGTTACCCGCGGATTCGTCACGGGAAACACGTTGGTATAAATGTACGACACTTATTACATCAGTTTTGTTGCGTTGATTTTATGGTTTAAATTGTAGTTTTACTAGGCTGTAGTGGATTTTAATAAACGATATACGTTTTTGTATTTGATAATGATATAATTTTATATAAAATGCCATACAATATCATGTTTTAATATTTTAAAATATAATCCATAATTTCTCTGAATTAAAACCTACCCAAGGCGTGGAAAATTCCATTCTCGGCATCGACGCTCGAAGCGACTGGCCGCACTGTCCGTATCGCCAAAACCGCGGAATCTTGATATATAGGAAATTTATTAAGAGATTCGCATCTGGTAGGAGTAATCTGTGATATACGAGGTAAATTTCAGACTCAAAGCCCAGTTTGAAAAAATCTTTTGCAGCTGCATGGACTAGAACTTGATGAGTGTTATACACCCATATAGACTATATACGGCTATTACCCGCGGCTTTGTTGATGTGGAACACGGAAATAATTAACTTTGAGATTATTTAAGCAGTTTGAGAAAATATTTTGCTGTTGCGTAGACTTAACTGCTATACGCTTTGTAGGCTATATACAAATGTATGGAAAAATAAATTTTCAAACTAAACCAGTTCGAAAAAATCTTTGGTTGCTGAATAGACTGGAACTTTTTGACTGTTATGTGATATACCATAGTAGGAAAAATACACATACAGATAGGGGTAGTTAGTCATAGAATATTGTATAAGGGAAATGCCGAAGATAACTAGTGGTTAATAACAATATTAACGAAAGATCTGTTAAAATCCCTGTTTTTGGAAATTAGTTTTTCTTGCGCATTTGTGTTTTGAAACTGTTCCAGTAGATCACGTGACTTTACAGCAATTGTGCTATTCGTCAATAAACCTATGGATAACTTTCATAACAGACGGGTAAGCAGAGTTATAGAAAAGTTATTGTGACAAGGGATATTCCAATTTTATCCCCTCTAATTTATAAATGTTCTTAAAAGCAGTTTTAAAACGTAAAGCAGGGATGCACACACCGCGGCCCGCGGGCCGCATGCGGCCCGCTGTCGATGTTTATGCGGCCCGCCAACGAATTTTAAAAGCGATATTTGTGCGGCCTGCCATCGACTTTTAAAAGTATTCGTCGCCGCGCTCCGGTCCAAGCATATTGTTACGAGACTAGAAATCTGTAGCATCAACTAGATTACAGATTCGCGTAACACGTCGGTAGATCCCCGAAGAAAGTGGATGGTTCTCGATGTTTGGTAACTCGTATAAATTCGACGCATCTCCGGCTACCGGGGCAGTTAAGTTTTGACTACGGATAAGCGAACGTTATACTGTTTGAGAACTGTAATCTGTGACGAGTAAATATTTCGTCGTTCGAACTTGGCTTTTACCGACTGTAACAATATAATATTAATTTTGATATGGATAAACCAGGCCCCAGTAAGAAACGTAGTCGTAAGGTTGAAGATGAAAATCGACAGTTTCATGATATTTGGACCGAAAAATACTTTTTTATTTCATCGCATAACAAAATTGTCTGTTTAATATGCAAGAGTAGTGTTTCTATTCCGAAGGAATATAATGTGAAAAGGCACTATGAAACCCAGCATCCTACTTTTACCACATTAACTGGCGAAAATCGAACGCAAAGAATTTCCACTTTACAACGGGAACTAATAAGCCAGCAATCTATGTTTACAAAACCAATTCAAGATGCTGAAACAGCCACTGAAGTTAGCTTTGAAATATCTCGAATAATAGCGAAAACTTGTCGGCCTTTTAAAGATGGTGAGTTTGTTAAGCAATGTTTGGATATCGCCGCAAAAAAAATTTGTCCGGAAAATGTAAAGAAGTTTGAAAAAATTCAGTTAAATCGGATGACTGTTCAAAGAAGAATTACCGCATTAGCAGATAATATAGAAGAGCAATTAGCTACGAAATCGAGAAGTTTTGAGTATTTTTCTATAGCGCTCGACGAATCTACAGATATAAGTTCAACTGCTCAACTATTAATATTTTTACGAGGTGTAACGCAAAATTTTGAAGTGAGTGAAGAACTGATTGGTATGAGTTCTTTGACAAGTCAAACCAAGGGAAGTGACATGCTCAAAGCTCTTCTAGAAAAATGTTCTATAATGGATTTGGATTTAACGAAAATATCTGGAATTACAACTGACGGAGCACCTTCAATGGTTGGAAGTACATCTGGGATAGTAACTATGTTAAAAACATATTTACAAACTAAAAACATAAATACCAAGGAATTAATGCAGTTTCATTGTATTATACATCAAGAGGCCCTCTGTTCAAAATTATTGGGATTTGAAAATGTTATGAAAGTTGTAGTACCTACCGTAAACTTTATAAAATCACGAGGTCTCAATCACCGACAATTCAAACAATTTCTCGAGGATATTGAAAGCGAATATGGTGATCTCCTGTTTTACACTGAAGTAAGGTGGCTAAGTCGTGGGTTGACACTACAGCGGTTTCTTAACTTAATTGAAGAAATCCAACTATTTCTGGCGGAAAAGAAAAACGACGTCCCCGAACTCGACAACCCTGATTGGCTGTGTGACTTAGCGTTTCTTGTAGACATCACAAATCACTTGAATGTCTTAAATACGCGACTCCAAGGCAAAGATCAATTGATTTCGCAGCTATACTCTCATGTTTCGTTCTTTCAATGCAAATTGAGTCTTTTCAGGACACAAATCAATTCAGCCAATTACGGCCATTTTCCGAACTACAAAAAAATTATGGAGAAGTTCAATAAAACTGACGTCAATTTCGCTCATGTTGAAAAAATTGATATTTTGATACAAGCTTTTGAAAATCGTTTTGTAGACTTCAAAAAAGTTAAACCGCTATTGGACATTTTCAGCAATCCTTTCACCATTTCACCCGAAAATGCGCCGGAATCAATGCAGCTGGAATTAATAGACATGCAAAATGATGATAATTTAAGAAACAAATTTAATAAAGGTAATTTACTCAACTTCTACCTTTGCGTTGATAAAAACCCTTATAAAGAGTTGCGAATAAATGCATTGAAATGCGCAAGCTTATTTGGATCGACGTATATTTGTGAACAAACGTTTTCAGTGATGAAACTTAACAAAACGAAAAACCGAAACCGCCTGGCAAATGAAAATTTGGAAGCAATTATACGTGTGGCTACAAGTAATGTGGAGCCAAATATAAAAAAACTTGTTAGTTCAATGCAATGTCATGCATCAAAATAATAAAACATGAAATATTACATTGTAATGATTACATAATTATTACAACAAACATTTTTGAAGGTTCTTTTATTTTTATCATTGTATTTCATACTATTTAAAAATAAAAATTTTTGTGTTAATAAATATTGTTTGTAGTGGCCCGTCCTTGGATTATATTTTTCCCGAGTGGCCCCTGCTCCCTATAAGTCTGTGCATCTCTGACGTAAAGGAACTGTTTTGTCCTTAACTAAATCTTAACAGTAAAAAGTTAAGTAATATATTAAAAGCTTTTAAAACACTTGAGCTCAAAAAAAGATTTACCTAAAAAATTAATTTCGCACTCTTTCGGGAATAGTTCATAATTACGAAGTAAACTTTTAATTAATTTTTGTTAAAACAGGGTCAGCCTCTGCATTCGTAAATAGGTTTTTTTGCTGTATTCTGTGGATTTTTAAAATGCTACATTTTTAGCAAATAGTGTAATAAATAACTACCTTGTAATAAACTTCTTTCCATTTTCAAAATATGTTTTCAGGTAACGAGGAGAGTCAACTTGTAAAAGACCATATTTGTAAAGAAATGTCCGCCATGGTAGAAGCTAGAATATCACATATACCGACTTGTCCTGGATCCGATTGGAGAGATCTGCCAAATATTTCTGTAAAATTAGGCGATGGAACTACTACTAGTGTTTTAATATATCCTTACAAGTAAGTTTTTGAAATTTTATCCCGAAATTCAATAAAAAGGCTTAAAGCTCAGTTAGGTTTCGACAACTTCTTGTCCTGTCATTGTTTTTTTTTATACAGGGTGTTTCATTAAGGGTGATGAGGTACCATAACTAAGGAATTGATACTCCAGGAGCTTTGGAAAACAAATCCTAATAAGGAAAGTGGCCAAGAGAAATTGCTGGAAATAATTTTTAAGTTCCTAACTCTGCCTCTAGGTAATTGCTGTGGTCATGTAAAAAAAGACATTTTTCTAGAAGATATTCCTATAAAAGCTATCAAAAAAATATTACACTGATAATTCTACTAGAATTTTACATCTTTTTAGTTTAACACTTTTTGCTGTAAGGGGTAAAATTAGGGCGAGAGGGGAGGGGGAAAATTACTGATAAAAGTGTCCATAATTTTGGTTTGACTCAACCGAATTTGATGAACTTGGTCTCGTTTAAGAAAGGATGATTTCTAATTTAAACTTAATAATAGCTGTGTTAGATTGACTTTCGCGGCACTCGCCAGAGGGAGTTATTTGAAAAACTCCTTGTTTTTTCAATTTTTCTCCGAAATTTTAAAAAATGGAATGACATAGTTGTTATATCATAATCGAAAAGTAGAATAAATTTGCAAGAGAAAATGTAAAAAATTCGATTCGATATCTTCATTAGTTTCGGAGTTATAGCCAAAAGAATAATTAACATCATGTTAATTGAAAAAAGCAATACAATTGTTTTTATAGGTCCGTGGTCAAGCGTGCCATAAAAAATAAAAAAAATATTTTAAAACTTTTTATTAAGTGTGATACCTGACAGCATATTCACGTTCCGCAAGAGGAGCATTTTCAAAACACTGAAAATATATGTCAAGCATATCGTAAGCGTCGGCGTAGGTACAAGCCATTTTTGAAAGATGCAGCACAAAAGTTGAATAACGATAAACTCAAAATTAACAAAAAATCAAAGATAAAATTTTGAGAGATACTTATCAAAGATTGATTAACGTGACATTTCGATTTGTTTGTTTCCCTGAAAACCTTCCGATTTTGTTTCATGGCTTACTATATAATTTTTTAATAATACGACAGGTAAATAAATTAAAGGCAATAGTAATAGAATAAAAAGTGAAAACACTTAATAAAAAGTTTTAAAATATTTTTTTATTTTTCATGGCACGCTTGACCACGGACCTATAAAAACAATTGCTTTTTTCAATTAAGATGATATTAATTATTCTTTTGGCTATAACTCCGAAACTAATGAAGATATCGAATCGGATTTTTTACATTTTCTCTTGCAAATTTATTCTACTTTTCGATTATGATACAACAACTGTATCATTCCATTTCAAAATTTCGGAGGAAAATTGAAAAACAAGGAGTTTTTCAAACAACGTCCTCTAGCGAGTGCCGCGAAAATCAATACACAGCTATTATTTCGTTTAAATTAGCAAACCTTCCTTTCTTAAATGAGACCATGTTCATCAAATTCGGTTAAGTCAAACCAAAATTATGGACACTTTTATCAGTACACTTTCCCCCTCCTGTCCCGCCCTAATTTTACATCTTACAGCAAAAAGTGTTAAACCAAAAAGATGTACAATTGTAGTAGAATTATCAGTGTATTATTTTTTTGATAGCTTTTATAGGGATATTTTCCAGAAAACTGTCTTTTCTTACATGACCACAGCAATTACGCCCCCTGGCGGCAGAGTTAGGAACTTAAAAATTATTTTCAGCAATTTCTGTTGCCCACTTTCTTTATTAGGATTTTTTTCCAAAGCTCCTGGAGTATCAATTCCTGAGATATGATACCTCATCACCCTTAATGAAACACCCTGTATATATATTTGCCTTACAAACTGTCATTGTTAATAAGTTAGAAAATTATGTATATTCTATTATTTCTGTGACTGGCTTGATTTCCAAACGATTTTTATCTTTGAACTTGTTACTAAAATGATTTTAGTCCTTTTATTGTATAAAATAGAAGAATGCAAGGAAGGGCAAAAAGAAGTCCATCTACTGTTCGTCGACTTAAAAAAGCGTTCGATTTTATTACCCAGCAAACTATTTGGCATATCTTAGAAGAATATAAATTCCTGCGAACGGAAATAACACTGTTTCAGGAGTGTGGAGTAATAATGGAATATAATTAAAAAAAATTCGGTCAAGTGCAAGCTATACTTGCACAATTAGTGTTCCGTGCCATCAGCCCCCCACAACCTGAGCAAACCTTGGCCCCCCGATCTCCGCCCATCTGCCGCGCTACCCGCCGCCGACGGCACTGACACCATATCACATCGCGTATGCGCGGAGCTGTATGAGAAGCGTTTCGACTGAGTTAAATTAAAAATTTTGAAAAACGTAAGGACAAAAGTTGTTCCTTACATCGTGGGAAATACTTTTCGTCGAAAAACTTTTTCTCTAAAACCAATGATTCAGCAGTTATTCGGAAATAAACAATTAAACTTTGTAACAATTGATCGCGCTAGAATTTTTCAATCTTGATAATTTTGGCTCAATCTACACCTAGTTCTCAATGTTCATGGTTTTTTTCAGATTTTTCTGAGCGATCCTTTTGGTGATAAGGGTGGGGTACAACAATTTTTAATCGTTTTTCCCGAAAAATGCTTAAAAAAAGGAAAAAAATACATCATATATGTATATTGTTGAATTCGTGCTTCGATAAGTTTTCATTGGATACCCTACACCCTACACGATACCCTTGAAATTTTTTTCCATTACCAAATTAACCCCCAGAATCTAAATTAAATTTTTTATACTTCACGTCCATAATTGGGCCACTACACTCTATCTCCATGCTAAAATTCAAATTTTTACGTCGAATAGTTTCAGAGAAAATCGATTGTGACAGACGGACGGACGGACACCGAAGTGATTCCGTAAGTGTTCCGTTAGCACGGAATGCTAAAAACCAGAGAAAATCAATGTGAACAAAGAGGTAAGACAGGGATGTATGCTCTCTCCTTTCTTGTTCTTGGTTGCTACAGACTTATGAAGAACACAATGAAGAATCGAAATGGACACATGGAGATTTGGGAAATATCTGGAAAACCTTAAATTTGCTCAGGGATTGTAAATATCATGATATTTACTGAAAATATCAAAATATCGGATATTTACGATATATATCGGATATTTTGATATATATCGGATATTTTCATTTTTGTTAAAAATATTATTTTACTAGTAAGTAAAAGTTTTTGAAAAAAAAAATAAAGCAAAGATAGAAACCTTATCTTTATTGATAAAAAACAACAAAATAGAATTTAAAAATGAAATTCATATTTTTTCTGACGAAAAAAACCAAGCCTAATACAAATAATTCTAGTCTTTACAAAAGCCGTGCTAGAGGCAAGTCATCCATATTGTCGGAATCGGAATCATCTAAGAGATCCCGCTCTGTCTCTGTTGCTACATTCTGCAGATTTCCTGATCCTGAGGCTTCACTGCACTGACTTCGATCCCAAACAAAATCTAAATTTGATGCTGTACTGGACATACTTTTATTCTGGTTAAAATATCGAAACATAAACGTTAATTTTCCAGCCTTTTCATTCCCTAATTTATTTCGAAGTTTTGAGTGGACAAGACCGAATGTCGAAAATATTCTTTCTAGCCCAGCAGTAGCCGCTAAGTCTGTTAGTAACATAGAGCACATGTTTAAAAACTCCTTCTGAAGGTCAGCCCATCTAAAATATTTTTCAGCGTCAATTATGTTGACGGATTTCCACCATGTCATAGGAGGAGTTGTTTTAAAGTGGTGCCCAAATAAATATGAAGGAAATGGTTTTGAAGCAGTGCTCATTGCCATTATTATTGGAACAAATCCTGGGTTAAATTTCTGTAGGTACTCAAAAGCAGCATGCTTTTCCTCATTATTTAAATTATTTCCTTGGAATCTGTGGTCGCACAAATTAGCCAAATAATGTGCAACCGTTAGAGCCATTTCTTTACGTTTCTTAAATTGCCTAAACACATTTGCTGGTTGTCCATGCAAGTCATTTTCCAATTTTTTCCATATTTCTACTGCCACAGCTATAGTTGCTCCATCTCTCTGCATTCTATCAAGAGCCACTGCTATTGGTTTCATACGTCGCAAAAAATCCTTTGCATTAATTGTAATATTAATATCATTGACAATTCTGAAAATATTTGTCAATTAATTCCTTCTTGTCCTGACACAATTGAACTAGTATACCACGATTTTCTAGGTAAGACTATGGCATCAGAAGCAGTATTCCATCGAACTTGTTGTGGGGTGATTAATCTTTTTCCTTTAGCTTCCTTATACCGTGCAGCTGGTAAATGTGTATTTCGAAAATATTTAATGACTTTCACAATTTGCTCTAGTAAACCTGGTATTTGTATATCAGAAGCTAGTAGGTGTAATATATGCGCAGAGCATCCATACTGAATAATATTATTTGTCGGAGTTTCTTCTTCTAATAAACGTCTCATTTTCATCACGTTTCCAGTATTATCAGTAACAAAACTTGTCACTTTAGCTGCAAAGAACTCTTCGGTTTCTTTTATAGCCTCCATTGCTATTCTTTTCAGGTATTCGGCAGTATGTGCATTTCCAGATGTATCGATTGTTTTAACTAAAAAAGATTCCCCATATTCGCTGGTGACGGAACAACATACGACGGGTTCATTGTGTACATTGGACCAACCGTCCAAAGACATAGACAAATTTGCATTTTCTAACCTGTCTTTGGCGTCTTTCATAACATTCTTGTAAACTTCTTCTAACAACTCATCTGCCAATTTTCTACTTGAGGGTGGTTTAAAACCTGACCTTAACATGCTGCACATGCTTTTAAATTCGGGGTTATCAGCATGTGCAAAGGGGGTATTAGTAGCATAAAAATATTTTGCTATTTGCAGGTTAATTTCGTGGAGGGGAATTACCGTTTTAAAAAATCCCAGTATAGCGCGGTTGCATATTTGTACTTAAACGAAAGCCGCTATTGCCAGATTTAAGAAAAAATATTCTTTTTTAACAAGTTGATATATATCCAAATATTGATATTTATTTAGAGATAAATATCGCGATATATATCGTGATATATATCGCGATATATATCACTTGATATATATCTGCGAACCCTGAATTTGCTGATGACATAAACCTAATAACAGAAAAAATTAAACATATGCCGAGCAAAATAGACAACCTCCGAGAGAATGCGAAGAAAATAGGTCTGGAAATAAACCCCAACAAAACCAAAATGATGTCGATAAACTCAAATGACACAGATTATGTGAAAATAGACGAACACTAACTAGAAAGAGAAACAGAGTTCACATACCTAGACAGTACATTGGTTGAAGATGGAACTTGCCATAAAAATATACCAAATAGAATAAATAAAGCACAGATAATATCTAATAGACTGGAAGATATGATCATCAAAAAAGTTAACAACAAGAACGAAAATCGGGATTTTTAGAACTAACGTTAAAAGCTTTTTACTCTATAGGTGCGAGTCATGGACAATAAATAAAACTAAAACCGATATCACCAACATTCAGGTTTATGTTAACAAATGCCTGCGAAGAATAATGAATGTATATTGGCCTAGCAGAATATCAAACGAAGACTTATGGCATCTTACAAACCAAGAACCAACGGACACAACAATAAGGATCGGCCACACTCTACGGAAAAAAATACGGATATTACAAAGCATAGCTTAGATTTTAACGTGAAAGGAAAAAAGAAGAGGACGCCCAACAAACTCACGGAAGAGAACAATCATTAAGGAAACAGAGAGAAGTAATAAAAGCTGGACAGAAATAAAACAAATTGCAAAAAAACAAAAAACAAAAAGGAATGGAAAAAGTTTGTAGAAAGGATATGCAACTACGAACAGCTTTAAATCGACCCAACACAAGCAAACCCGAGCAAAAGACAGAGCAAGATAATCAAGAAGCGTTAGAGTGGCGACCTCAAACGTCAAACACAGTTAGTCACAGAAACATCTGGAAGGGTGCCCTATGCTCAGATAGGGGCCAAAAAGATTTACTACTACTCTTGTATAAAATACATTCTTAAATTGAACTTTTATTTACAAATTTTCGAAGAAACTCAGACATAAATTCATGATACAAAACTTAGTTACATGTTTTCTTTTTCCTTACTCTTGTCAATTTAATCCTTAAATTGTCAAGTTAAATCGGTATTAGCAGTAGGGAATATGGCGGTTAATTTTTTAATTATTAAATAGGGTGGCTTAGAAATCCGTCGAAACTTTGAAATACTATTTTGTTAATGCTTGTATAAAATTAAAAACGCTCTTTTTAGGACGAAAAAACAGAAAGCTTCTGATCCTCCTAAGGGAGTGTGTGCATGTGCAAAAGGGAATCCTTGTGATCCCACCGACAAACAAAACAATACTATAATTCCATGGTGTTTACCACACACAGGAGATCGACATAATCACTGGGCTGGCCTCTATGGAAGACTAGAATGGGAAGGCTTTTTCGGAACAACCATCACTAATCCTGAACCTATGGGAAAACAAGGAAGGGGTAATTTCTAAAACTTGCTATTATACTGAAACAAATCCTAACTGCTAACCTATATTATCAGTGCTAAAATCAGTTTGTATGTTTGTTTGGTACTCGGTCGCGTTTAAACGGCAGGCGCGGCCGTGAGTTTTTTCACAGGTGGAGCAAATTTTGTGGGCAACTATACCGTATCCAGTTTCATTTGAGAATGATGACAGAAACCCATTTTACAACGGAGAGATCAATTATTATGTCTCACTCTCATGTTCTTTCTCTCTCGTCTTCTTTCTCTCTCATACTCGTAAAATTTTTAGAACTGGTAGAAAGTTAGGTTATGAGAAACATTAACATGATATATTTGACGCCTGTCCCATAAGTTGTTTTCGCAGTGAAAAATGTACTTAAAAAGTTTATATAAAGTATTAGCAGCTTAAATTCCTGTGTTCTATAAATATGGGACTGACTAACGACTATCGAAATATTACGCAAGGTACATATTTGTTGTCCTTTACATTACTTGGACCGGGCATTATGGGAATGATAAACAGGAACGCCGACCCGATATATAAAGTTGAGAATAGTGGGAATTACAGAAGATTTCTCTAGTTATTGAGAAAATAGTAAAAATTGCGCCCTAGAAACGTTTGGTTTCAGTTTAAAGCTGAAGTCACAGTGTCATTACAAAGTGTATCTATCCTTCTGGAACTAAGACTCAACATTTACAGTTAAAAATTGTGAAAGTACCTACTTGCTATATTCGACTAAACAATTTTTATCGCGTCTTTAACTCACACAAACGTCACTGTTTGCAGGTATTCTGTATTATAGATCCATTTTCATTATGTAATATATCGGAGAATAGGGAAGATTTTTAACCTCATTATAAATTGTTTATCTTAATAAAAATATTTACTCATTTTTGCTATTTTTTTTTTATTTAAAAGCTTTTCCTCCGATCCTTTTATTGCAAATTATTGGTTAGAGGGAGTATTGGTACTTGGGTAGGAAACAATTCTAAGGAGTATAAAATAAGAAGGTTAATGTGGCTATGCTGACACTGTTTTTGCTTAATAAAAACGAGATTTTTGCAAATGTTGTTTGTGTTCAGTAAAAACATGAGGTCTATAGCTATAAAATCATAAAACTTACAGTATTTTGCCAGATTAGGAATTTATTTTTTATGACAATTCCGATAAAACTTTCAAAGTAGACAACCAGAAATACTTGCACAGACATAGGCGGCTGACATAAAATGTTTGATTATTCTTTTTTAATGGCAACAACATCGTTTTTATTTGTCTTTTTCTAATGCAATTTCGACAACACGGATAGAAAGAAATCTGATTCCTCCGTGATTATCAGGAAAGAAGAGATGAATATTGTGATAGCTAAAATATGTTCTCGTGTAAACTGTCAATGAAACTGACCAATAGAGTGAATTCTTATTCAATTGTTTTTTCTGTCATCATTCTAAAATTAAATTGAATAGAACGAAAGTGATATCAACGTAACAAGCCAAATACCATTTTTTAATTAAGGAACGTTTTTTAATATTGTGCCCATTTCTACCAAGAAATTATTTACCTACAAATAAACACCGCAAAAAAACAAGTTCTAAATTGGCATTTTTGCTATGACTTTTAAAATTACATGCAGTTTCTTGCACTGTTAAAGCCATTGTTAACACAAGTACTCAAGTGCTAGTACTACACTGGTACACAAAGAACACAACACAAATATCAAATAATATGGAAAAACATATTACACAACAAAATTAGGAAAGCCGAAACACCTGTTAAACTAATAATAAGTGTCGGGGCGTTGTAATGAAATGTAAACAAAAGTTTATGCAAATACAAGTGAATATTAGGTAATTAGTTTTTCTTTGTCTAACCTAAATGGTTTGCAATAGTATATTTCACCTAGCGGTTCTAGTGTATATAGTGGCCCGGTACAACCCGAGAACCGGCGCCGTTGACGGTCACGCGCGCGCCGTTAGCGATGTTATTGGAGGGCCGTCGACAATTTCATCATATATTTGTCTCTTTTTAACTTCCTAAAGTGCGTATATTTGTTTCGTTTGGTTTCAATGCAGTTAAAGAGTTTTCTATTTCCATATAAACCTATAAGGTCAATTTAAAATACGGCCAAGCCCGGAGTAAGCTTGGCTCGATTCTTTATTGGCAAGTTTTCATATATAACATGCACTTTTTTGAAAGAAAAGATAATTATTTTTTGGTTGTAAAAAATAAATTATTAGGAGTATCATTGAAAATAAATTATTAGGTGGGTCATTGACCAAATGACCTTATGGACAAGCCGCGCCTGCTAAACGGAGCTACGGATCGCAATGAAACATTGCATAAAGAAAACTTATGCCACGGAGAAGGACTTTTTATCCCGATAAGTATCACTCGTATGTCTCGCAAAAATGCATCCTTTAAGAAATTTAAAAATTCTCATGACCAGTCAGTCAGCTTAAATTTGGCATAGACGTTACTTAGTTCTGGGGCTATTTACAGGTTACTTGTTATCACGATAACTAGTATACCCGGGCCTTCAAACCTTGTTTTAACAGTTTTTATGCTTTATTTTCAGTACTTCATCCAGAACAGAACAGAGTCGTTAGCGTAAGAGAGTGTGCTCGATCACAGGGATTTCCGGATAGATTTAAATTTAACGGAAATATATTAGATAAACACAGACAAGTTGGAAATGCTGTTCCACCCCCTATGGCATGCGCATTAGGTAGAGAAGTTTTAAAGGCCCTACTTCAAACGAATTCCAAAAAGGATTTTAAGTAGTTTTAAATTTTTTTTTTATTTTCGTTGACTTTTAATAATTAGTATTTTTTAATAAAGTGAATGACTCATGAAATTGTTTTTATCTCGTATTTTTTTCGGGCCACGTCATCTGAGTTTTAAAAAGAACCTTGATTGTGTCGTTTTAGGCCAAGCAATAGAGCGATTTGTCGTGACATTACTACTATTGGAAAACCACCTGTGCCATCATCTGAAAGACGATCCGTAGATGATTCCTGTTATATTTCCAACTCGGAAATTTTTTCCTTTAATTTGTAATAAACATTTTTAAACAAAAAAAACGCGATTTTTTAGTTTTTTGCTTATAAAATGGAAAGTAATGAAGCAATCTTAATGGTGTAAATGGACGATTTGTAGAGAATAGAAATACGAACAAAATGAGAGTTCGAACGTCCCGATCGGATAAGTAGCAACCCAAGCAACACACAATAGTTGAATAAACATTTATTTTTCGTTTATACCACAAGTATAATTATGGTGTAAAGTTTACCCACGATAAAGGATAAAATGTCCGCGCGATATACGTTTCAGTATGGTGGACTATATCCAAATTAAAAACGTTTATAAAATTCGTATAATAATCTTGTACAGAAACACGATTATATGTGGTATAAATTAAACGTTAAAATATAGTTCATGGTAATTAGATTAGTAACGTTTTTGATACACGTTTAATAGTGATTGATACGCTACGATGATATCTGGTAAAACACAAACATTGAAATATAATATAAGATCTACAAAGTGTTTACGCTTAAAGGACACATGGAATACTTTTTGATGCAATACATTTATGCGATGTATCCCATAAAGTTCGCATATTATTCATATAAGAAAGCCTAGCTATTTTGAATTCTTTGAAAATATTACTCTTCCTAACAACTATAATGTAGGAAAAAAATAAAAGCCTAGGAAGAAAGAACATACATATTTTATTATTGTACAAACTAACACCATATGCGTTTATAAACATACATATAACATATATAATATATACATACATACATACATATAGATAATATATACATACATGTAACAGCTTGACAAATAGAGTAAAAAACAAAATTTTGCATGAAAAAATTTATACAAGCTTACTAAATTCCATTAATCCGAATAATTACCATTTTGGTTTTCGGCGAATTTTGAGAATAATACTTAATAGTTAATTTCTATAGTGGAATAAAGGTTAATACTCAACCAAAATTATACCAGCAATAATCAAACATTTAACATTTATTTTATTATTCTTATTTTTTTACTAAAATTAGATGCTATTCGTTTTTCTAGGTATAATTAGAATGATCTTGCAAAGGGGTGGACAAATAAAGCCCTATGGCAAGCTACTGTGGAACAGCACCTTTAATTTTAATAAAGCAAAAAAAAATATCGCAACAATAATAATTGGGCAATTATAACACAAAAATGTTAATGAAAACAGATGACCTGAACTGTAAATAGGTACTTGCCTTATTAGCTCACAATGACTCTCAATCACACACGAAAAATAAACTTAAACAATAATTACTTATAGAAATCAATGGCGGCTGCATAATCCAAAAACGGCGTTTGTTCTAGGTATCTTGACTATCTTGTCTGATTTATGTGGCAAACTAACGAAGCCAATGGGAACCGCGTGTATCGTCACCAGACAAAGTCGGGATTACGGATTGGCCCAAAAAGGCGCGGAGATACGCGATTCTTCCCGAAACATGACGAAACAATAAAGTCTACGCACACGTTTAATTCAAGTAGAAAATTTGGTGTATAAAACGTATACCATATACCTTTTAATAACACCCTTAATATTGTTTAACGACTTTTGACGGTTTAAGTGGCTCCATATGCTGTATATCATGAAAAAGCATTAACCTCATATGAATATGCGAAAGTTCATATTTGTACAATTATTTTTAAAACAAAATAGTATAATATAGACGGATATTACATGGTTGACAACATATACGTTTACCGTTAACGTTTAATTAATATACCATAATCTAATATATTACCAAAATAGTATAATATAGACGTATATTACATGGTTGAAAACATATACGTTTATCGTTAACGTTTAATTAATACACCATAACCAAATAATTACCAAAAAATGGTTGAATATACGTAAAATCAACGATAAAGCTTAATCGTGTGTTGCTTGGGAACGGAGAAAATCCGGAAAATTAAGAGTTTTTTTTTAATTCAGAAATCGGCCATTTTTAAACGGAGAGGGCTCAAACTTTGGAAAAAAGTAGTAATTTATAGCTACTTTATGTGTGCAAAACCCCGACGCTGTCCGACGATTAGTTTTGCCACAATCGTCATTTTAATTTTTCAATACACTATTTTGCAACAGGTCTGGATGCTCTATGGATCGTCCGATTTTAATTATTGAAACGGATTTGAAAAGTACAAATTTAATTGAACAAAATGTATATTTTCATTTTTCCATAAAATGCTACGAACCCGGTTGAAAATGCACATAAAGATGCGTGAAAATGGCCGAGCGCGCGAATATTGGCTCTCCTTCGCTCCTCCGCTCTCTCCACTACTTCCCGCTTTCGCGCGCTCGGCAATTTTCACGCATCTTTACGTGCATTTTCAACCGGTTTCGTAGCATTTTATGGAAAAATTACAATATACATTTTGTTCAATTTAACTTGTACTTTTCAAATCCATTTCAATAATTAAAATCGGGCGATCCATAGAGCATCCAGACCTGTTGCAAAATAGTGTATTGAAAAATTAAAATGATGATTGTGGCAAAACTAATCGTCGGACAGCGTCGGGGTTTTGTACACATAAAGTAGCTATAAATTACTACGTTTTCCCAAAGTTTGAGCCCTCTACGTTTAAAAATGGCCGATTTCTGAATTTAAAAAAAAACTTAATTTTCCGGTTTTTCCGGATTTTCTCCGTTGTTACTTATCCGATCGGGACGTTCGACCTCTCATTTTGTTCGTATTTCTATTCTCTACAAATCGTCCATATACACCATTAAAATTGCTTCATTACTTTCCATTTTATAAGCAAAAAACTAAAAAAACGCGTTTTTTTGCTTAAAAATGTTTATAACAAATTAAAGGAAAAAATGTCAGAGTTGGAAATATAACAGGAATCATCTCGGATCGTCTTTCAGATGATGGCACAGGCGGTTTTCTAATAGTATTAATGTCAAAAAATCCCTAATATTTTGCTCTGTTGCTTAGCCTATTTCTTTTACAAGCTTATTAAAACATATAACCCGAGAGCTACTGAACCCTGTTAGTAACGGTATCTACACAAAGCTGGAAATTTATATATTGACGAATGAAGAGCAACCATAAGTAAAAGTCATGACCTGGCAAGTCTACCCGGATCGCGTCATCAACCCCTATATTTTTGAAAATGCAAAAAAATTAAAAGTTAAGTCACAAACTTCAAATTTTAATAATATGTTTGAATTTAGACATAAAATACCTGCCAGACGATTCTAAATGTGCTCTGTGCGGGGCATAAAATAAACATTGTCCTACAAGGTTCCAATTTTCACAGGATCTTTATTAAACGATTTGACGTAAATATGTTCAAGGCCAGGCGATTCCGACGGTCGCAAGGGCACGCCAGATGCGGAGAAAGATAAAACGGGAGTGCGAAAGCAAAAAGATTTGATATGCTAGATGCTAGGTAGGTATAAGATGGTTGTATGGAATAAACAAATTAAGTGATTTTTTTTATTTTTATCGTAAAAATACTTCCTTTCAACTAAAAATTACTTCCAATATTATACAGGTTGTCCGAAAAGTCTTAGTCTGGACAAATATCTTTGCAGTTGGTAAATATAGAGACACCAAATTTTAGGTGTATCTTATTGGTTAATAAATCGACTTCTTTAATCTACTTTTTTATGTAGTTTAACTTTTTCAGCACGGGTGACTCTAGGGAGTAGAGGAAACATTTTTTAAATGCAACCCTATGCCGTGTGGTACTTCATTTTGAAAGTTTTTTTTAAAAAAGAAACATTTTACCGCAAACCCGAGGTCCGTAGATATCTTAATAAAGTTCGTTTTAAAATGGCAAGCATTAAAATTAAAAATCGTAAAAGAATTAAAAATTTAAGTACCTACCTATCTCTTATTACTTTAAAAGTTGTTCAAAATGACCACAATGAACATGAAGGTAATTAAGTTTTTTTTACACGATTTTTAATTTTTAAAGGCTTGCCATTTAAAATCGAATTAAGAAACGGACCTCGAGTTGGTGGCAAAATGCTTCTGTTTTGAAGACCTTTAAAATAAAATACCACACGACATAGGGTTGCATTTAAAATTTTTGAACTCAACTATCTAGCGTCGCACAGATATTCCGAATATATTCCGAAACTAAAATGAACAAAATTGAATATCTCTTAATCGGAAAAAGATATCGGGATGAACCAAACGGCGCTTGGTAGTTTAAGTGATTATCTATATGGAAAAATAGACATATAGTGCTTCTCCTATTGGAATTGCCCTAAAAAACGCGTAAAATTCGGCATTTTTCGTACTTTTTTTCGATATTTTGGCCGGTGCTTTTTTCTGCCTGTCGGAAAGTGATAAACATGATTTAAAAAAAACTAGACTAAAAAAGCTTAAATTGCTTCTTTTTTTTTAATTTTTTAGACCCATTATTAGCGATAAGTCGTCTTGCTTAAATTAATTAATCAAAATCTGGAAAACTTATTTTAAACTACTTCAACGCATTAATTCAACAAATATCGGTGACTATAGCTCGTATGAATAAAAAGTAATAATTTTTAGTAAACGAACCAGGCTAATAAAATAATAATAAAATGAGAATACACCGGATATCAAAAAAATAGTATCATAAGTGTAGCGCATATACCCCTGTTCTACGCCTCTGAAGTGACTTGTTTGGCTATCATCTGGTGGGTTAATGGGCATTTATGTAGTGATAACTAGAGTTTAACAAATGGGGGTAATTCCAGAGACGGCTTCTAACCTAGTTGGAAATAAAATTAGGATTCGATTTGAAAATAAAATACAAATATTTATTTACCCACATTGTGTTATTTGAAAGTGCGAGATACGAAAATATCATACAGGGTGTCTGAAAAGTCTTAGCATGGGCAAATATCTTTACTATTAATAAAGATAGCAACACCAAATTTTAGTTGTACCTAATTGGTTAGTAAATCTACTTTTTTACGTAATTTGACTCTTTCAACCCCCTTGGGGGGTTACGCTAGCGAGTTGAGGTCCAAAATTTTGGATGCAAACCTATGCCGTGTGGCCTCTTCGTTTAAAAGTCTTCAAAAAAGAAACATTGTTTTAGTATTTTAGTATTTATTTATTATTGTAATTCATTTTTAAATGGCAAGCCTATAAAAATTATAACTCGTAAATCGTATAATCGGGCGGGGCACAAGTCGGCGCTGCTATTTTTTGTTTTGTAGGGCACTTTTTTCTAACTTTTTTCCAACTTTACTTCTTCATTTGTCGTTTTTATATGTTTTGTTTTTTGACATCTGCGCAGTAGACCAAAATGCGTACCACGCGCAAACCGAGCGTGCTAGACATGCGCACGGAATTTCAGGAGTTGGACTTTGGTGTCTACATTTGAACCCATTCATTTTTCAGAATATATCTCCAGTAGTTAAGGTACCACTACGTATTTAACTTTATAACTTTGTTCCCAAGTTTTTTTCGACTTTATTTTTCATTTTTTGCCATGTGCGCAGTAGACCAAAATGCGTACCACGCGCAAACCGAGCGTGCTAGACATGCGCACGGAATTTCAGGAGATGGACTTTGGTGTCTACATTTGAACCCATTCACTTTTAAGAATATATCTCCAGTAGTTAAGGTACCACTGCGAATTTAGACAACAAAGTACATCCCCTGAAATTTCGTGCGAATGTCTAGCCCTCTTGGTTTGCGCGTGGTACGCATTTTGATCAATGGTAAAACTTTTTCCCCAAGTTTTTTTCGACTGTATTTTTCGTTATTTGCCACCGCGCAGATAGCAAAAAAAGAAAAATAAAATCGAAAAAACTTGGGAAAAACGTTATAAAGTTAAATACGCAGTGGTACCTTAACTACTGGAGATAGATTCTTAAAAGTGAATGGGTTCAAATGTAGACACCAAAGTCCATCTCCTAAAAGTCCGTGCGCATGTCCAGCACGCTCGGTTTGCGCGTGGTACGTATTTTGGTCTACTGCGCACATGGCAAAAAACGAAAAATAAAGTCGAAAAAACCTTGGGAAAAAGTTATACAGTTAACTACGTAGTGGTACCTTAACTATTGGGGATATATTCTTACAAGTGAATAGGTTCGAATGTAGACACCCAAGTACATCTCCTGAACTTGCGTACGCATGTCTAGCACGCTCGGTTTGCGCGTGGTACGCATTTTGGTCTACTGCGCAGATGTCAAAAAACAAAACATATAACAACGACAAATGAAGAAGTAAAGTTGGAGAAAAGTTAGAAAAAAGTGCCCCACAAAACAAAAAATAGCAGCGCCGACTTGTGCTGCATGGCACAAGAGGTCGACTAATGGTCGACTTTTGCCCCGACCGATTATACGATTTACGAGTTATAATTTTTATAGGCTTGCCATTTAAAAATGAATTACAATAATAAATAAATACTAAAATACTAAAACAATGTTTCTTTTTTGAAGATTTTTAAACGAAGAGGCCACACGGCATAGGTTTGCATTCAAAATTTTCGACCTCAACTCCCTAGCGTAACCCCCCAAGGGGGTTGAAAAAGTGAAATTACATAAAAACGTAGATTTATCAACCAATAAGGTACAACTAAAATTTGGTGTCGCTATCTTTATTAATAGTATAGATATTTGCCCATGCTAAGACTTTTCAGACACCCTGTATGATATTTTCGTATCTCGCACTTTCAAATAACACAATGTGGGTAAATAAATATTTGTATTTTATTTTCAAATCGAATCCTAATTTTATTTCCAACTAGGTTAGAAGCCGTCTCTGGAATTACCCCCATTTGTCAAACTTTAGTGATAACATGTCCCAAAATTCAAACTGATATCTCGCTCCTAGCAGATATTACATAATAAAATGGTATTTATATTACACATCTTTAACACCCTGTATTTTCTAAACGATGAGACTATACAAAAATTTGATTTAGCTTTTTTTCATATTTCCCTTACATACATAGCACGTTCTTAAATAGAGATACATTATTGCTGTGGAAATATGCTAAAAAATAATAAATAAAAAACCTTGTGACATTCAAAAACTTGTAACTCCGCAAAAAAATGGATCTAAATAATTTCTAAAAAAATCAAATGAAAGCTTTTTTAGTCTAGTTTTTTAAAAACTTCATGTTCATCAAATTCCAACAGTAAAAATCAGCGACCAAAATAACGAGAAAAAAAAGCAAAAAATGTCAAATATACATATTCTTTAAGGAATTTCTAATAGAAAGGGCATTTTGCGT
This sequence comes from Philopedon plagiatum, assembly GCA_963971165.1. NCBI lineage: Eukaryota > Metazoa > Arthropoda > Insecta > Coleoptera > Curculionidae > Philopedon > Philopedon plagiatum. Next base: position 123,256,102 of record OZ020189.1, on the reverse strand, counting down.
CTATTTTTTCCAAATAGATAATCACCTAAACTACAAAACGCCGGCACCGCCGTTTGGTTCATCCCGAAATCTTTTTCGATCAAGAGATATTTGATTTAGTCCATTTTATTTTCGGAATGTATTACTGTGCGTCGCCCCTCAAGGGGGTTTAAAAAGTTAAATTACATAAAAAAGTAGATAGTAACCAATAATATACACCTAAAATTTGGTAGCTGTATCTTTGTTAATAGCAAAGATATTTGCCCATACTAAGACTTTTCGGGCACCCTGTATAATATTGACAATAATTTTTAGTTAAAAAAAAGTATTTTTTATGATAAAAATATTTGTTTTAACTTAATTTGAAATTGTATCCCATACAAGCATCTTATATCTACCTGTGCATCGCCAAACTTTCTGCTCCAGCGCTCCCGTTTTATCTATCTCATAGAAAAATATTTAAGGGATCTATCTCTGCATTAGGTGGGCCCTTGAGACCGTCGGAATCGCCTGGCCTTGGACATATTTACGTTAAATCTTTTAATAAAGAGCCTGTAAAAATTGGAACCCTGTAGAGCAGTGTTTATTTTATGCCCTGCACACAGTACATTTAGAATCGCCTGGCAGGTGCGTGCGACCTTCAGAATCGCCTGGCATTTTTTTTTGTATTTTGCTCTGTCTAAATTCAAACATATTAAAATTTGAAGTTTGTGACTTAACTTTTAATTTTTTATTTTTCAGAAATATAGGGGTTGATGACGCGACCGAGGGAGACTTGCCAGGTCATGATTTTTACTTATGGTTGCTCTTCAATCGTCAATATACAAATTTCCAGCTTTGTGCAAATACCTTTACTAACAGGGCTCTCGGACTAATATACTGGGCGATAAAAAAATGCTTCTAACCCAGCAACCATGCACTACGTTGAAAACAGAATGCTAGTCCAGCAATTTTTTTCATAATACAAAAAAAGTACTTTTGAAATGCTTATCTCCAAAAGAATCGATTTTTTAAAATTAAATTCACCCTCAAAATAGTGATCAATCATCGCTCAGTATAAAACTGGGAGATGGCCTCTGGTGACGTAGTTCCACGATGGGTGACCCAAATTCAAGAAATAAATTAAGCGTTTGCGACATGGATTTATTATAATAATGATTCGATATCCGTATACTGTGAGCCTATCGAACGTGAAGCCTTATATTTGTTGTTTGTATTCTCTTGGGAGAGCAGGTTACAAACTTTAAGGAAATACCACAGGAAATACGTAATTGAATCAAGAAGGGTAGTAGAAAGAGATAAAATAGCATCGGAGTGTTGGAGCTTAGGTTGAAGAATCACACCAGTGTGTCACCCGGCGATGATATCGAACGCAGTTCAGAAGTGTTGCTGTCTGTTATGGTTGTTTAGGAACACGGCTGAATTTCGGTCTGAACACTCGGTTACACGTACGTCTTTGTCTAATGAACTAGAAAAGAAAAAGTGCGACGTATAGATTTATATAGATTTATAAATGACTCGGAGCGACTTTAAATAAACACCTTTAGAAATAACATAACCTATAAATAATAAAACCTTTTTAACTTACATTTATTATTATTTAGCAGAAAAATAAAATAGTTTAGGGCTTTTATTACTTTTAGTAAATCTTGTGATGCTTCTAACGTATTTTTTGGACAAAAATACAAGGTAAAACAAGATGTGGCCAATGTTTACAAATTGTGTTTACAGTGTCGTTTAGAATGGTTTGTTTAGGCTTCAAAGAATGTGAACTCATCCCGTATCCAGTCCTAAGAAATTCATGGTTTGCGACGATTCCCAACTTTGCTAACATGACACTTATCCACCTCTCTAAAAAGAAATAGATTACCTACTTCCCATAAGACCCGTTGTTAATAAAATGGCACGCATATACAGAGGACGACTATCTAGGGGATTGAAGTTTAGATGTTGGCAGCTTTGTTACTTGAAATTCGTCGACAACAAAACAATATAAACAATTGATTATCTCGTGGGTGCGTTCATAGAGAAAATATATAATAGAGAAATAATGTCATTTGCGAATGTGGCAAATTTGCCAAGCTGAATCCGTAAACACAGACGGTCTTCTGCGGGCTTGCGCCTTGTCGAACGTTTGCCTTGTGATAGACAGGACCGTACTTCAAAATTTATTTCACATGACGTGAATCTTTTATCGAGTAATAAATGCTAAATATATTACTTGTAATTATTCTTTTTATTAATGATAAAAATGTAACCATTAGTGAGATTTTAACAAAAATTGTATAGTTTGTTGGCTTAAATCTGAGTTTCCTTGCTATACAAAACTGTCGATAATTCCTCGAAAATAGCTCAGTTTATACATATACAGTGCGTCTCTTTAATGTCCCCCCTCTTAATTTTTTAAACGTTACATTTACAAAATTGAAAGTTGATATAAGATATAAACATAGTATTCTAAACCATAGAAATAAAATATGCAACGAAGTAAAATAGTAAATAAAAAAATTACTAAAACTATGTGTATATTTTATTGGATTGGCATCCCATCCTGTATAATTATTGAACAAACCAAGTTCTATGTTAAGATGCAAATATTTTTACACCTATTTACAGTGTATGCACTTGATACTTTGGTGAAAGCGCTACTTCCTTACGGCCCCATGTCAATCTAATCCACCGATATCTTAGCGATCCTTTGGCGAAAGCGCTTTTTTCTTTCGCCATCCCTTTTAAAATACTCCCCTCTACCCTAATCCACTAGTATTTTTAGTGTCCCTTTGACGAAACCGCAAATATGCCTTTTGGACACTCACCCTTCTAATCCACTGATATCTTAGCGATCCTTTGGCGAAAGCGCTTTTTTCTTTCGCCATCCCTTTTCAAATACTCCCCTCTACCCTAATCCACTAGTATTTTTAGTGCCCCTTTGGCGAAAGCGCAAATATGCCTTTTGGACACTCACCCTTCTAATCCACTGATATCTTAGCGATCCTTTGGCGAAAGAGCTTTTTTCTTTCGCCATCCCTTTTCAAATACTCCCCTCTACCCTAATCCACTAGTATTTTTAGTGCCCCTTTGGCGAAAGCGCAAATATACCTTTTGGACACTCACTCACCCTTATGCAATATAGGGGAAGGCGGCATTGACACTATATATGACCTTCTTACACCATCTTACCCCTTATACAATGCCCCTAATACACACACACCCCATCAGTGCCTTTCTGACACCTTGACCACACTCAATATACGTCACTGATAAATATTTCTACTTCTCCGTGTGTGTGTTCACTTCAACACCGGAGTGCATTTAAGATAAAAGTTAGAAAACTTATTTGGTTAGAGTTAATCTTAATAACTCAAAACTTAAAAGTATTTTTGCAAATGGAAATAGCAACTTCAGCATTTAGAACAGCTGTATTCCATGTGTTTCCTTCAGTGATTACAACTGGGTCCGGTTCTGATCGCCGAGTTGCGTCATTGAGTTCAACAACCACTTTTGCTCGACGTCCCGAGTGCGCATGCCTCGAGAGGACCGTCGTTCACAAATCTGACTGGCGCCCAATGCGTACAAACGCACTTTTTCGCCCATACATTGGACGGATTCAACTGGTGTCGCGAATACGTTGTGATGGTCTAAATATATTTTGTCTATGGCGCGTTCGGATTTGTGCACTGCTTTTCACCCAACATTTTTTTGATTATATTAAGTAATTGGTTTGCAAAATAGCTCTAAAACAATAACCTTAGGTAGCAAATATTTGGAGCGATTTTACATTACAAAATATTAACATTCATATTTTATCCTTTTGGTTTCAAAATTACCGTCCATCAACTTCCACGAATTAGTGGCTGCTGCCAACACAAATTCTAGTAGTACCCAACCGAATAACAATTAAATACTCTATATGACCGTTCATTTTTGAAACCTAGCCGATATTCTAAAGGCGTGTTAACTTATCAGTATACCGCGGAAATTTGGTGACACGGACGTTTTTTCAGGGCCTGAGTAGGCACCTTGTTCATGTTCTTTAATTTTTAAAAATAAAGCGTACCTCTTCTATTGTTGACTGTTTATTCCTTTGAAAATACTTTTATATACATATGATGCACTTGCGTCATTTCTCACTTAGCGCGTATTTATTGTACGTGGATTGCCAACGATCATAGGCAGAGGCGGATGGCGAAATTTCAAAGTTTATATCTCTGTTCCTACTTACAGGACCCGTACCAAATTTAAGTGTTTTAATAGTGAGCCCACTGGGAATGTTTTGGTAAAGAAAAAAAACATTTTGTAATTTGCTAAAAAAGTTGAATTTTTGCTGGCCCCCCCTGGGAAAAAATTAACGCGTTTAGGTATTTGATTTATTATTTTTTCTAAACAAATTTTACATCATTTTGTCGAGAATTTTTTAATTTTAAGAGGAAAAATGTGTTAGTGGAAAGTTATAGTCGTTTGAATTTTTTAAAAATTTGACTTTACTTTTAAAATAATTCAAATGGCTATAACTTTCTACTAACAAATTTTTTTCGCTTAAAATTTAAAAATTCTCAAAAAAAGTGATGTAAAATTTGTTTAGAAAAAATAAATAAAATACCTAAACGTGTTCATTTTTTTCCCAGGGGAGGCAGAGTAAATTCAACTTTCTTTCGCAAATTACAAAATGTTTTTTTCTTTACCAAAACATTCCCAGTGGGCTCATTATTAAAATTTGATGGCGGTGAGGTAACCACCATCAAATATTTTAACCGCGCATCACGTGACCAACTGGTGCACCCACTAGTTGTTTTAAAAATGGAACGCAGACGTCCGCCCAACTACTCTGTCCCGGAGTAGTTCGGAGCATACCCAATTATTTTCTTTGGTTCGGAGTCGGAGCTAATGAAATGATGACGTATGTACTTGCTTGTCAGTTGTCAGTTGACACATGTTTGACGTTTAACGCTTTAATTTTATAATTTGCCTTAAATTAATTGATTTTCCAGTGTACTTGTACTACTCTTTGAAAAACAACGAACTTTGAAATTGAAAGTGACCTTTTTATCTTTTTGAAAACAATATTGGTTAAAAATAGACCGTTTATTTTGGTCGTAATTTATTTTTAAAATCTAGACGAAAAATAAAACAAAGAAGATGCTCCTAACCAAAAATATTGGACAGTGATCTGACATTTTTAGGTCCAACGGGATTTGGGTTTTTATTGTTTTTAAAACCATGCTAAAATTAAATTAGTGATTTCAAGTAGTGTATTGCAAAGAATATAGTATCATACCTACAAAATGAAAGTAACAGTGACTACTTTAACTGACTTTATATTTGTTTTGGATGTTTCTGAAGACCTAGAATTGGAGAATTTTAAAGCATTTTGTGAAATTGAGTCAGGTTTTCCTGCCTCGGAAATAATGATTGCTTTTAATGGAATGCCTTTACTGGATAATAAGAAATCATTAAAAGACCATGGAATAAGTGATGGTGATGCAGTTACTTTACAACACATGCTTTCAAGATCTCAAACTAGTATTGATCAAAATACTTCAGGTAGGTACCTAGATATGCAATAACTTCAAGTAAAAATGTGGATTTTAAATATTTTCACAGGTGTTCTATCTTTTTAAGCATTATTAATTGTAAAATATTAGGTAATTGTTCAGAAAGATGGAAACACCGAATTTTTTGATGAAATATGCATAGACCCTAATTTTGTGTCGTAGAACATGAATGTGAAATCACTCCTTGGCGGTCTCTTGTGGTTTTTCCGAAAAAAATTTTTTCTCAGGTTAGGTTTTTCCCGAGGGGCGGCTAACTTCCAAAAGAGGTGTACACAGATTTAAAACAGTATTGATTTAATCTGATTTAACACGATGTAATTGCTGTAACGCGCTGCCCAGCACTGTAGGTGATGCCAAATTGTGATGATGATTTAACGAATGTTAGGTGATTTTTGTGATTTATTGATGATTTATGGTGATTTAAATCGATTTTACATGAAATAAAGTGATTTAACTTGATTTAAAATGATTTAAAGCCATTTAAATTGATGTAGGTGATTTAAAAAAATCAAAAAATCTAATGATTTAAGAAAGATTTAAAATGATTTAATGTGATTTAACAATATTATGTACACAGATTTAAGGGAGTGAGCCGCCCCTCGGTTTTTCCATGAATTTCTTTTTAAATTTTGACACTTTCACTTAATCACATCTGTACAAGTCATAATACACGATTATTTTGAAACATATTTTAGTAAATTTATATAAAAAAACAAAGAAAACATTAAAAAGCTAACCAAATTTACCAATCGTTTCTCCCACAAATTTGAACACTTTCTGGCACGAGCGACTAACAGTTATGGTCAACCTTGTCATTTAAAAAATTAGATCGGCTTTAAAAGGTGTATTGGAAACGGGTTAGCACTTAATTCCCATAGATTTTTTTTTAAGTTTACCTTGGAACTTTCTGGATAGAAAAGTTATAACAGTGGCAATAAAACCGCAAACCTGACCAATCAGAACGAGGTTTGCGGTTTTATTGCTACTGTTATAACTTATCCACAGTAAAATTTTTAAAAAAATTATTTGAGCATGAAGTAATAATATAGGTATAATAATAATATTCTTGATGCCACCAAGATCATTAAATAATGACAAAGCAACGTCACAGGAAATGTTAGAGCATTGCTACCTTACAGTAATTTACAATATTTTTCCCCCATCTTTCTTCTACTGAACAATTAAAATGTTAAAATCCAGACATACACAAAAAAACATTAATGCCCTGGTACAGTCAAAAATTCTACTCTGTAAAATTGAATTTATGGTAACATTTATTTATCTGACAGCCATGTATTTCAGATTCGTGTTCTACAACCCAAAATTAAGGTCCATGAAAAATTTCATCAAAAAATTCGATGTTTCCATCTTTCTGAATAATCACCAAATATTGAATTGAGGTTGAGGTTCACATCATATTTCAGGTTTGACTGATAATGCAGGAAAGAGTAACCCCTTCTTTTTAATGTATTGACTGAGACCAAAGTCTTTGTTTCCTTTTCATTAAACTTATCTTAACAGGCCTCTTTGACAATAATGGACAATTTTTCTTTATATTTTTTGTTATTATACACGGTGTCCCATATAAGAATGCACACTACAGGGATCTCGTAAACCAGAAGAGATACAAAGATGATTAAATTAGAGAAAAGTTGCGCTTTGCTGAACCTTTCAAAGTCACGATACGAAATCTAAAAAAATCCGATTACTTCCGAAGATATTTGGGAAAAACCGAATTTTCCCGATTTCGTTTTTATTTTTTTCTGACTCTATTTAAAAAGACATGACAAAATAAATTTCACATTCTCATTGCCACTTTTTCTGCTCTACAAGCCGACGTTCTTAGATTTTCAATACGACGTTTCGTTTCTTCGCAACCATCATCAACTTAATTTTTTTAAATAGTCGAAAAATTTTGTTTTATTCCTAAAAAATTCTAATTTTAATTCTAAATCCCACGACATATCGCTTCTTACATTTATCCGACGTTTCGGACGAAAAAATCATCATCAATATTATTTGATGATTATTACGAAGGAACGAAACGTCGGATCAAAAATCGAATTACGTTATCATGTAGAGGAGAAAAAATTACATGGGAATGTGGATTTTATTTTGACCTGTCTTCTTTTGTGAAATCAGAAAAAAATTAATTGCCAAAATTTTTGTTTAAAATTTCCAGAATTCGTAGATTTTTTCTGATTCTACTGTAAGAGATAGATTAAAATAAATTTTACATTTTTATTGTCGTTTTGGCTTTTCTGGCGTTCTTGGCTTCGATTCTATGTTTTGGCTTTTCTCGACCATTATCAACTTTTTTTAAATAATCCGAAAATTTTATTTTAGCACAGTTAAATTGCCCTTGTTATTCTGAACATATGATTAAATAAGATTGTTTCAATGAACTTTTTGTAGCGTAAAAATAAAATATTTTGTTTTTTGATAATAACATCTTGCTTACTTGCACGTATGTGATAAGTCGTTGAATTCAGAATAACAAGGGCAATTTAACTGTGCTAAAATAAAATTTTCGGATTATTTAAAAAAAAATTGATAATGGTCGAGAGAAGCCAAAACGTAGAATCAAAAATTGAATGACGTCATGTTGTAGAGGAGAAAAACGGCAATAAAAATGTAAAATTTATTTTAATCTATCTCTTACAGTAGAATCAGAAAAAAATCTACGAATTCTTGAAATTTTAAACATAAATTTTGGCAATTAATTTTTTTCTGATTTCACAAAAGAAGACAGGTCAAAATAAAATCCACATTCCCATGTAATTTTTTCTCCTCTACATGATAACGTAATTCGATTTTTGATCCGACGTTTCGTTCCTTCGTAATAATCATCAAATAATATTGATGATGATTTTTTCGTCCGAAACGTCGGATAAATGTAAGAAGCGATATGTCGTGGGATTTAGAATTAAAATTAGAATTTTTTATGAATAAAACAAAATTTTTCGACTATTTAAAAAAATGAAGTTGATGATGGTTGCGAAGAAACGAAACGTCGTATTGAAAATCTAAGAGCGTCGGCTTGTAGAGCAGAAAAAGTGGCAATGAGAATGTGAAATTTATTTTGTCATATCTTTTTAAATAGAGTCAGAAAAAAATAAAAACGAAATCTGGAAAATTCGGTTTTTCCCAAATATCTTCGGAAGTAATCGGATTTTGTTAGATTTCGTATCGTGACTTTGAAAGGTTCAGCAAAGCGCAACTTTTCTCTAATTTAATCATCTTTGTATCTCTTCTGGTTTACGGGATCCCTGTAGTGTGCATTCTTATATGGGACACCGTGTATTTGGAACTTATTAGGAGCAAGAGAGCCTTCAAAATGTACATGGTTGTTTTAGAATGTCAATTCTCAGTGTGTTGACTTTAAGATATGGTTTAAATTAGCAATTCTGAACTGCTAAGGTCATATTGTTTGATGATATTTAAGTTAACACTTACTTCATTCTTTAAAAATTTCATAAAGGTTTGTTTTGGCTACTAGCATAAATAATTATTATCCTTCCTGTCTTTTGTAACAAGAATGTTAAAAGTAACTTTTGTTAATACATGTTTTAGTTTCAAGCTTTGACTTTAGTAACATACAAGTTCCAAATAGTTTAAGAAATAGAACAACTGAAGATGACCCTGTGATGATAAGAGACATGTTCCTAGCAAATCCTGATCAGTTAGCCTTGTTAAAGCAGAACAATCCTAGATTAGCAGATGCACTACTTAGTGGGAACATTGGTGAGTTCTTGGTTTTGTTAACTTTTGCTGACTCTTTTACTGTTGAGTTTTATTATGAAAACTCATCTAATTTGGCACTCGAATGTTTGAATTGACAAATGTAAGAATGAAACAACTAATGTATTATAAATTAATTGGTTTATTTTTCCTTGTTTCTTTTTTCTCAATTTTATTTTAGAATGTAATTATCGATACTACTAGGAGAAGTAAATTTATTTTTGTAACATATTCCAGTAAAAAGAAACTCAGAAAATGAACAAATTACACAAGTAACATTAAAATTCAAGTTTCAAATGGTTTGAAATGTCTATAAAATATACAGGGTGTTATTTAAGTGCATAGACAAACTTTAAGGTGCAATTCCTTGTATGATTTTAAGACAGAAAGTTCCTATAAATATGTGGCCTAAATGTTTAGATTTTCGAGATACAAGGTGTTCATTTTTTCGCTTTTTTTTCGTTTTTTTAATTTTCCTTTCACAGTTTTAGGGATAATTAATGCAAATTTAGCTCAAATAATACTTTTACCAGTATCTATGAAATATCGTTATTAACATTTAAAATAATCTACAGGGTCCTCGTTTTTTTGCGTCCATGCCCACTTTAGGCCCCCGATTTTTTTGCTACGACGTCACTGAATAGGTTTGCGAATAAAATCTAATTTATCAATTTATTCTTCAACATTTCACTCTCTTGAAGTTTTTCACTATCTCTTACGGCCTAGAAGTTATTTTGCAAAAATAAAAGAATGCAGTGTTGTAAGATCCATGAGATAACGTTCTTTATTGCCTTTCGAAATCTATAAGGTGATAATTAAAACTAAAATTAGGTTAATTTAAAGGAAAACTTAACGGAGGAACACTTAACTTAAAGTAACTGCTGGAAATGGCCACCCCCGACTTCAACGCATGCATTTGTGCGCCTCACCATCGACTGACGGACCCGCTCAAAAATACCATACGCGACGCTACGGTGAGAAGCACAAATGCATGCGTTGAAGTCGGTGGTGGCCATTTCCAGCAGTTACTTTAAGTGTTCCTCTGTTAAGTTTTCCTTTAAATTAACCTAATTTTAGTTTTAATTAGCACCTTGTAGATTTCGAAAGGCTATAAAGAACGTTATCTCATGGACCTTACAACACTGCATTCTTTTATTTTTTGCAAAATAACTTCTAGACCGTAAGAACTAGTGAAAAACTTCAAGAGAGTGAAAAGTTGAAGAATAAAATGATAAATTAGATTTTATTCTCAAACCTATTCAGTGACGTCGTAGCAAAAAAATGGGGGGCCTAAAGTGGTCATGGCTACAAAAAAACGAGGACCCTGTAGATTATTTTAAATGTTAATAACGTTATTTCATAGATACCGGTAAAAGTATTATTTGTGCCAAATTTGCATTAAGTATCCCTAAAACTGTGATAGGAAACTTAAAAAAACGAAAAAAAAACGAAAACATGAACACCCTGTATCTCGAAAATCTAAACATTTAGGCCACATATTTATATGAACTTTTTGTCTTAAAATCATACAAGGAATTACCCCTTAAAGTTTGTCTATGTACTTAAATAACACCCTGTATAACATACTAAAATGTGTCCCATTTGTTTCCAGTCACCTTGTATTTATACTGAATTATAAAAAAATTTAAGTACATATAGGTACTTCATATATGTAATTAAGCTCTGTCATTGTTCAGCAAATTATTCATTACAAAGCAGATTCAAAAACTGCTTTGTAATGCAAAACTTATCTTATGACTAATTTCAATTTGAGACATTCTGTAGGTTAGGTATTTTAAATATTTTGTTGAGTCACTGGCAGACAGGTTATGCCCAGTTCTGACAATGCAACTAGTGGCGGCGACAAAGTTGCAGCAATTTTTTGTTGCTATGGGTCCACACGTGGACACAATGTCTTTGCCATTTTCTAGTAAAAGCTTGCCTGTTGCAAACATGAGGGTATTTTCGAGTAAAAGCTTGCCTGTTGCAAACATGAGGGTAAAATCACTAGATATTAGACACACTTAAACGTAAATGTTTCCTTTTTGCAAATATAAACCACAAAAAAGGTTAAGCTAAAAGAAATTACATTTCGTCGTTATGTGACTGGCACTTAAGTTTAAGTTGGCAAGAGAAAAATTACTACAGAAGTTACTAAATTGCAAACCAGTTGCCCCAAAGTAGAACAAGTTCTGTTTCCCTGCAACTGTGTTATTTGGCTACTAATTGAATAGTGTATATGCTTAAAAATGCTACAATTTTGCTGCAGCTCACGAATAAGGAATATGCACATTTTTTTTTTATTGCATAAATCATTTAAGGAAGTCATTACAACCCCAAAAATGCTATTTTGAAGAAAATTACTGGGATAATTTAGCTAAAAAAAATTTTTACTTTTCGGAAAAATTTATTACAGTTTTAAAAGCAGCCATTTGCTCACTCAAAAAAGTTACGTCACGCAGTGTTATGGGCAATCTACACTGAACGTGTTGGCGACTCAAATTAAGGTGACTTAAAAGGGGATACGGCAACACCGCCATAGTCGATACCTTCTACGCCCCTACCGGTCACTTCTGTAACTGTAGTTGACGTTTTGTCTTTATTTATTTAAAAAAATTTTAGACAGTTGAATTAAATAATAATTTTATTATTAGTTTAGACAATAATATTGTAGCTAAATAATTGGCTTTGGCAATAGTTTGGTATGAATCTGGACTATTACAACATTTTTAAAGTGAAGTTTTATAACCTGATTACCAGGATTACCTCAAGGACTGTCTTTATTCATCCAAGGTTACGTTATGGTTATGAGAAAGGTTATGAGTATGAGCATAATAAGATTGTCATTTGGATATACTTAATAACTATAATAAGATTTAAATAAAACCTAAGAAAGTGCAAAATAAAGCGTTTAAATAAATTTTAAGAGTTTTGCCTGATGTATTTTATGTAGCAAGTGTACCTAAAATCATCATCATGTATTTCATCAAAAAATCTATACGGTTGTAAAAAAAGCTTAAGCATCCATTGAAACATTTATGTGAATTTACTGGTTTATGGTTTAGGAATTTGTTTGTTCACCATCATATATCTATATAGTACATATAAACGCATGGATTGTGAACAAACAAATTTCTAAGCCATAAACCACTAAACCCTCAAAATGTCTCAATAGATGCCCGCTTTTTGGTCCATTTTTGTTACACGCCAGTGTTCGTCTATGTATTATTTAGTCTATGATGCTATTGTGTTGTGTAAAGTGTGCATATAATTAAAATATATGTTTATAGAATAATTAGTAATTACTTACCAATTTCTTCTATTTACATAGTGATACATTGCATGTCTGCGTTACATTTTTAAAAACTAAATACCACTTTCCACAAACGATTCCACAAAAATAAACAAGGTTAGGGGTTAGGTAGGCAACTAGGCAAACGATGATGACTAAAGCTTTCCAAACGGGGGTAAATCCAGAGACGGCTCTAACCTATTGCGAAATAAAATCAGGATTCGATGTGCAAATAAAATACAAATATTTATATTTGCCCACATTGTGTTATTTAAAAGTGCGAGATAAGAAAATACAATACAGGGTGTCTGAAAAGTCTTCGCATGGGCAAATATCTTTACTATTAATAAAGATAGAGACACCAAATTTTAGTTGTATCTTATTGGTTAATAAATCTACTTTTTTATGCAATTTGACTTTTTCAACCCCCTTGGGGGGTTACGCTAGGGAGTTGAGATCAAAAATTTTGAATGCAAACCTATGCCGGGTGGCCTCTTCTTTTAAAAGTCATTAAACCGCAACATTTTACCGCAACTCCCGTATTTTCATGCATTTTTACATGGCAAGCCTATAAAAATTATAAATCGTAAATCGTATAATCAGTCGACACATTAGTCGACCTCTTGTGCCATACAGTACCTACCAGTCTGCGCTGCTATTTTTTGTTTTATGGGGCACTTTTTTTCTAACTTTTCCAACTTTACTTCTTCATTTGTCGTTTTTATATTTTGTTTTTTGACATCTGCGCAGTAGACCCAAATGCGTACCACCCAATCAAACTAAGAGGGCTAGACATTCGCACGAAATTTCAGGAGATGTACTTTGGTGTCTACATTGAAACCTACCCACTTTCAAGAATATATCTCCAATAGTAAAACTACAACTACGTATTTAACATATTTGTACGATTTTATGACGTCTTACTTTTTTGAACATAACTATGTGACATTGTGACCAACCGTGCCAGCCTTACTAATCAGTTATATTACGCACTGACATATTTCCGGCATGGCCGCTTCTTCTTATTTATTCAAGCATTAGCCTTACCATAGTTATTGAGACTTTTGCGTCCTGTGAGAAATTCAAAATATTGTATGTCTCACGGAACCCTCTATGCGCGAGTCGAACTTGCACTCAACCGTTTTTTTTTATTTCATACAATCACGGCAACGCTCATCAATTAAATTATTTCTGTCAAATACTAGTGTTGTAAATATCCGTATTCATTAGATATCCGAATCATACGGAATCGGAATCAGCTAATATCCGTATCCATTATCCGAATACGAATCCATTTCTTGACCCGCGCGAAAGCGGTTACAGATCATATATACGTATGCATGCAACAGACTAAAACATTTTCTATCCGGATACACGGCTACGTAGGTCGATGCGGTATCGGTATTGTATCATACCAGTCGAAGTCGAAGTTTAGGGATAAGAAGGCACCGCGTCGCGCCGTTCTCGTTTGAATTCGGTTCGGGTGAGGCGGGACTAGTTTAACCAATGGGTCTCATCTCATATGATACCCATTACCCCGATAACTATGCCATCTTTTTTTAGGAAATGTCATTAGAAAGAGAAAGCACAATATCAAATATGCCAAATCGCAGACCGTGTTGTTCGCTTACACTCGATTCCGATTCCGTTTTCTCTTTGCACTTTGCATTAGTAACCACCCGATGCGAATTTATTTTGATTCCGAATCCGTATTCAAGTTCTCGGCCGGTTCCGGATAATCCGGATTCTTTTAATATTCGGATCCAACGGATTTTTGGATACGAATCCTTACATCACTATCAAATACCGTATGTACTTATTTTCGGCATCGACGCCTCTGGTAACAGACCAACAGTGACTGCCTTACTAATTACGTTAAAAGTTGTTTAGACTGGCCACCATGAACTTCTTGGCAGTAATAAAGTCCGTTTTGGAACTCTGCCAAGAAGTAACATCTGAGAAAAGATCTTTAAAATGAGGTACCACACGGCATAGGGTTGCATTTAAAATTTTTGACCTCAACTCCCTAGCGTAATCCCCCCCAGGGGATGGTAAAAGTCAAATTACATAAAAAAGTAGATTTATTAACCAATAAGATAAAACTAAAATTTGGTGTCTCTATCTTAATTAATAGTAAAGATATTTGCCCATGCTAAGACTTTTCAGACACCCTGTATGGGATTTTCGTATTTCGCACTTTCAAATAACACAATGTGGGTAAATAAATATTTGTATTTTATTTTCACATCGAATCCTAATTTTATTTCCAACTAGGTTAGAGCCGTCTCTGGATATACCTCCGTTTGCAAAGCTTTAATGATGACAGGGTCGGTTCGGTTTTTCACGTGTCATTTTTTTAGCCACTGGCGTGTTCGATTGACAAAATCGGATTGATCCGGATCAGTTGACGAACTTTAAGGGAATGGCAGTGCAAAGAGATAAAATAGCATTGAAGTGACGTAAAGTGATCCTGATTGATCCAATTATTGTCAATCGAACACGCAGGTGTTTGCAGCGGTGGCAACGTTGCTTCTTCGGTGTGACGGTCGCTTTATCTGGTGTGGTTGGGTTTGATAAGTTTGATTTTGTTGTTTGTCTTCGATTATATCGTATTTTGTTAATAATCCTTTTTATTAAACAGTAGAAAATGTTAAAAAACTAACCTACAGATATTATATTATGCCAGTGTAAAAGAATTCTCCAGCTAATGACTTGGAAAACTTCATTTTCTCGTGTCCAAAAGAGCCGGTGCTGGAAGAAAGTATATGTACTGCAAAATTAATCAAAAATTTTACATAAAGCGGTATCTATAAAGGTCAGTATCGCCAAATTCAAGTAAGCATATGTGACGTGACTGTAAATTTATTTTCATAGTATAATAAATAATAAGTATTGGTAACGAAATTCTGAAGGCAAAAAAGGAACCCTCTCTAAAGGGCATCAACTTCCAGCAAATTATCCGATTTTCTTTGCACGCACTCCGTTTTGGTCATTTCTAAACAATTTTTTTAATCAAATAAAAGGTTTTCTATCAACTAAATGTACTAATCTTCGGGAAACAATCAAGAAAATGAATTAATACTGAAATTTACATTACACTAGGCGTTATAAAACGTTTACATCATAAAAAAAGTGACGTCACAAACAAAAGAAGTGCGTTTTACAAGTTCCGAAATTCGCGCGAAAATTTGCAGTTTTAAATCTTTTTTTTTGCTAATAAAACCCAAAATAAATGGAAAACAACAACCGCCATAATCATTTAATTTATATAGAGAATACAATAAAAAATATTTCGGGTTGATTTGAATTTCATGCATATTCCCTATTAGTATTAGTTGTTGCAGTACATGATAATTTTTTGGTACACATATATGGTAGAATAACTTGTTCTTGTGAAAAGTGCATATGTTCCTATAGTTACCTATTTTAGGTTTTATGTAATAATTGTTTAGAGTTTAGAGAGTCCTTAGACAAGATAAATAATTTTTATGTAAAATTGAATATATTTTAATATTTCGATTTTTAGAACAAAAATCCCTGAAGGTTATATTTTTCTCTTATCAATGCCATAAATTTTCGCACCAAATTTTTCACGGTTTTGTTTATTACAGTGTATTTATTATAGACCGCCTACTTGGTTGGTATATGTCCATTTACATTTTTTTGCTTTGCAATTTTACGTAACCTTGTATAATTTTATTTAACTAAAACTTACTAACTTTTATTAAAAGTCAAAGTCAAATATGCTTTATTGTAATGATCGACCAACAAGCTTTTTTTAGCTGATACCGATATATCTGTATCTGCCAGCATAATAGATCCATGCTGCCAGCCTTTTTACCTAATGAATTTAATATAACAGCCAACTCGAAACTGTAACGGTAATTCGCAGGCGATGACGCTTCGGAAGCTGGAACTGTAACTTCAGAAAAAAGGAATAAATAGGCTCATCCCAGATACCGCGGAAATATTAATATTTGCACAGTAATCTGCACAGTAATTATTCATTATATTATTGACTTTTTGTTTTTTCATTTTGATCCGTGTTAATATTTTGTATCTGTTTTGGACTTAAATTTAATATTTTATTTCTGTTTCATAATTACATTCTCTAGTAGAGTTCTTTTTATCTTAAGTTTTTTTAGTATCTGGGTCAATATTTGATAATGGGGTTTTCCGCCTGACCACATAGTAAATTTTTTTTTATGAACTCTTGCACTTTTTATGTTAAATAAGTTAGATCCAACAAAATCCTAAGCGGGCCGGACATTAGTTTCTATATTATTACAGTTTTTTAGCTCCAACCAGGGGATATATAACTAGAAGGGAAATGACACTTATGCAGGGGAATTACTTTTTACGCCAGGGAAATTACATATTCTAGTCACAAATAAAAATAAAATGATAAATATGTATCAAGAATGATTATATTTCGCACTTTTAACAAGTTTAAGACACTTTTATGCTTACTAACTATAATGACTGGGAGTACAGTGCTGAAAGTTTCGTATAATCATAGCATAGCAGTTACAGTTTATTGAAATACATATTTTTTTGAGAAAAAAATTATAACTTTTATGTTTCTTTAGGGGGGCTGAACCCCCAATATATTTTCTTTGAGAGGCTCTGGCCCCGAGCCCCCCACAGTCGGCCCCTACGATGAGATTTACTTTAGTTTGCCGTTCCTAGAACAGCGAATACGCGGACAGCGGGACAATTTGTGATGATGCAAGTAATCTGTAATTTATAAATGTTAGTGTACAATTTCTAGTAAGTTTAGTTCAGAAATGCGAAAACTTCCTTGAACCCATAATTATACTTCAAGAAACTAGAGAAGCATAAACAAAATTTTAATCTCCCATCCCTGTATTTCGTAGCATCAGTTAAAAAAATATGTAAACATAAAATTTAATTTGCAGACACATTTGCCTCCGTCTTAAGAGAACAAGTTGGAGCTAGACAAGAAAGAGAACAGCAAAGACTGAGGATGTTAAATGCAGATCCATTTGATACTGAAGCACAAAGACTTATTGCTGAAGAAATTAGACAAAAAAATATTGAGGCTAATATGGAAGCAGCCATGGAATATAATCCAGAGTCTTTTGGAACTGTTGTAATGCTTTACATCAATTGCAGGGTTAATGGATATCCAGTAAAGGCATTTATTGACTCAGGTATAATTTCTGTTAGGTTTAATTGGGTTATATATTTTATTAGGGTTGTTCTCCTTACGTGAAACAGATAAAACTGATTTAAATTGTTATTTGAAATAAAAAGTATGTTTTGAAAAATAAAACCCGCCTAGGCCAAACAGGAACTAAAAAGTTAGAAGCTAGAAACGTTGATTAAATATTTATCTAAATTTAAATTTTATATTCATAAATTAAAAGTGTAAAAAATCTTGTAACAATTTTCTGAAGTATGTTAACTTGTATTTGACGGCATGTGACCGACGACGCGACGCCTGTTCTGGGTAACATCTTAGTCAGAATTGGTATGACAGATAGTTTGTAGTATATCAAAATTTACGATACAACTATGAATATAAATCTCGTTTAGAGACACTCAATTTGTGCTATATTGCATAATCGGAATTTATTTTCCTAAACTTGTTTTTTATTACTAGGTTTTTAGTTGTGTGTATTATTGATTCAATGTTTCGTCTTGGAAAAGCTATCATCAACTTGATTTATTTAAATATACAGGGTGTTATGAAATTCCCTGCATATATTGGAATGGGCGACTCCTGGGGTAGTCTACAAACACACCCTATACTTTTGTCCTCAAATCGCACGTTTTTAGTGTTCCGTGAAACCGAAAACTTATGAAATCACTTCGGTGTCCGTCCGTCTGTCACAGGCGATTTTCTCTGAAACTGTTCGGCGTAAAAAAATTGAAATTTGGCACAGAAATAGAGTGTGGTGGCCCAATTATAGTCGTGAAATATAAAAAGTTAAATTTTGATTATGGGGGTTAATTTTGGGGGTAAATTGGACAAGGATTTTTCCCCAAGGGCATCGTATACGGTGTCAAATGAAAGCTTACTGAAGCGCAATGTATTTTTTATTACATTTTTTAAACATTTTTCGGGAAAAACGCTTAAAAATTGCTGTTCCCCACCCTTTTTACCAAAAGGATCGCTCAAAAAATCTGAAAAAAATCATGAACATTGAGAATTGGGTGTAGATTGAGTGAAAGTTATCAAGATTGAAAAATTCTAGCGCGGTCAATTGTTATAAACAATTTAATTGTTTATTTCCTTATAACTGCTGAACCACTGGTTTTAGAGAAAAAGTTTGTTTACAAAAAATATTACTCACGATGTAAGGAACAACATTATTTGTTCTAACACTTTCAAATTTTTTAATTTGGTTCTCTCAGCTCCGCGCATACGCGATGTGATAGGGCGTTGGGGCCGTCAGCGACGGGTAGCGCGGCAAATGGACAGATCGGGCGGCCGAGGTTTGCTCAGGTTAAGTGGTGGGGGGGGGGGGGGGCGTGGCACAGTGGGGTGATGGCACGGAACACTAAATTTACTGTTTCATGGTTTTTAAGGTGCTCAAACTACAATCATGTCAAGTAGATGTGCAGAGAGATGTAACATAATGAGATTAGTTGATACAAGATGGGCGGGCATTGCAAAAGGTGTAGGTGTTCAAAGGATAATCGGTAGAATACATATGGTTCAGATACAGATTGAATCAGTGTATCTGACCACTAGTTTTTCTGTGTTAGAAGAGCAGCCAATGGATATGTTGCTAGGTTAGTATACTTGGTAAAACTGACATTTTTATTCAGAAAAATAAAGTATGAATTTTCTGCATTTACGCACTACAGTCATCAATTTAAGTCCGTTTATCTCGAAAACGGTCGCCTATACGACCTTAATCTAACCGTGGTATATGCAACTATAGCGTGAACACGAGGGGAAAAAATAATGAATTTTGGGCTCGTCGAGGTACTAAAAATTACGATCATTTTCACCTTGCTGCTAGCTCAAGTCGGTAGGGGTGCAACCCTTATGCCCTGCAGGGGCCTTAAACATTTTGATGGATAATATGATAGCTTTATGTGAGCGAGTGAGCTGAAAGCGAGGTCCCAACACCATCTAGGAGGGTTTGTTTTTAACCCGGCTTTAAAAACAGTGGCGCCCTCATAAACCCAACCCTCTCTCCGGCATTGGAGCTAGGGCATTCTTTGGCACGCATGCGCAAGCCTCTCGCATTCAACTCAACTCTTTACGTGAGTTAATTTTGGACTTCTCGAATTTTTATTTTTGGAATTTTTAATTGAACTTTATATTGAACTTTGTATAGTGTAGTAAAAGTAAATCAAATTCTTCTTTGCGGAAAAGTGCGTGGCAACAATTAATATAAAAAATCTAACCCCGGGATTCACTATCGCTAAAACCGGTGTAATTTGACAATCAAGGTATTATTAAACTGACAAGTGTAAGAAAAATACAACTACGTTTTGTACTATGAATTTATGTCCGAGTCTTCTTGAAAATGCATAAAAAAATATATATTTTACACAATAATAAGACTAAAGTCATTTTAGCAACAAGTTCGAAGAAAAAAGTCAATTAGAAATCGAGCAAATCACTGAAATATTAGTATAACACATACGTTTTGAATAACAACCTATATATTAATAGTGATAGGTCAAAACTTTGTTAAAACCTAAATATCTGATAGAAGATATTAATTTAAATCTAAATCTTAAACCTTTTTATTGAATCCCGGTGTAAAGTTTTATCGTTTTTCATAATCATACTCTTTATGCAGGTTTGGATATGCTAAGGAGACATCAATGTTGCATAGACTTACAAGCAAACGTACTAAGAATAGGCACAACAGGTACTGAAACGCCTTTCTTGCCTGAAAATGAACTTCCTGATTGCGCTAGACTAAGTTCCGTGTCTGAAGAAGATATTATACAAAAATCTAGGAAAGAGGCCGAGGATAAAGATTTACAGGCTGCATTAAATAATAGTAGGCAAGGTAAGATTTATCTATGAAAAATATCCACGGTATCTCTCCTCACTAAAACGTTAAACTTGATTTTCCTAAGCATTCCCCTACTATCCAAGTGAATTATTTTGTAGAAAAAAGAAAAGAAAGAAATTCTGCAGAAACTTCCCGTCGTAATGATAGTCATAAACAAAGTAGAACCCAAAAATATCCCGCAAAAAAGACCCATTAACCTACTAACGTTGTACCTAAAGTAATTTTCCAATAAAATATTTCCCAACCCATGGTTTGTATTATTGTAACGTTGGTACAAATAGTTTTAGGTATACAGGGTGTTACAAATCCGTTGTCCACCACTGGGATCTCGTAATAGCTAAAAGATACAGCAAAGGTTAAATTGGGGTAAAGTTGCACTATTTAGTTACGAATAATATCGTATTCGTAAAAGAAACGAAAATCGGCATTTTCATTATTTTTTTCGTCTTTGGGCCACCACCATATAACAGCAGATATCAACAGATTGTTTTTAAAAAGTATTTTTACAAGATTTTATTACAAGCTTTTATTTAACTTCACCTGTTAGTTTGCTTGTATGTATGTATGTTTAGGTCAAATATTGCAATCAAAATTTTGACTAGTTCTAATTAAGTTAGAGCTTTGAAATTTTGCACACGTGTATAAGTCCGGTGACAATGCAATATAGTATATCTAATATTCTAAGTCCAATATGGCGGACGCCACAAAATGGCGGATTACCTTTTTCTTCACAATCCCCTTGATATGGGTATCAAATGAAAGGGTTTGACGAGTAGAATACGATAAACTATATGACATCATTCTAAATCCAATATGGCGGCCACTACAAGATGGCGGAGTACTTTTTTTCACAACCCCCTTGACGTGGGTATCAAAGGAAAGGGTTTGACGACTAGAATACGATAAGTTAGGTGACGTCATTTTACACCTAATATGGCGGACGTCACAAGATGGCGGATTAACTTTTTCTTGACAATCCCCTTGATATTGGTATCAAATGAAAGGGTTTGACGCAGTCAAAGGCCTTGTAATGATATATCATATCAGAAATTCATAGGTTAAGGTTAAGACGTAACTAAAAATTTGAAAATAAAATTTTATGTAAAAAATATTTTTTAAAAACAAGCTTTTATTATTTAGATGTACTAAATCGAAAAAAATTAGTACCTATAGTTTTTTCATTGGGGCAATGCTGAATGCTAGTTATAAGTGGACGTAGTTTGCGTGGGTGGATCCTAATAAAAGTAGTATCAAAGATATTACTGAAACCTGAAACAGATATAATATATTATGCTAAATTTATTGTCTTAAAAGCGTGTTGCGCGAAAAGAGAAAAATAGCTACGTAGGTACTTCACTTGCAATTTCTGCGAAACAAAATTAATGCCTGTATGAACTTTTCGCGCGCGACAAGCTTAAAGACAATAAATTTATCATAATATATTACATCTGTTTCAGCAATAACTTTGATACTACTTTTATTAGGATCCACCCACGCGAACTACGTCCACTTATAAATAGCATTCAGCATTGTCCCAATGAAAAAACTATACTTATTTTTTTCGTTTTAGTACATCTAAATAATAAAAGCTTGCTTTTAAAAAGTATTTTTTACATAAGATTTCTTGGTACTTAATAACTCGAAAAAAAAATGGGATAAAAAACGGATTCATAAACTTTAGAATCTCAAATACTTTCTTTTTGCAGTACATTTACCTGTACCTAAAACTGCTGGAAAATGGATTTATTTGGGAAAAACTGGTAATTTCGATTTTTGACCCAAATTTTTCAGGGTTTTAAATTTTTTTCGGGGTGAAAATGGATCCGAATCAAAATCCCATATACCTCGTGGGAAAGAACTCGTCGAAATACTGTGATATCCATACTTTTTAGTTTCTTCATTATAGGAAGGGAGCCATAAATATAATATTTAATAAAAATTAAATTAAAAATATGTAATATAATGGACAATTAACTACAATATTTTTTAATATTAATCATAAAACAAAGAAAGATAAAATTGAAAATAGATATTCTTTCAATCCATATTTTTTAGAACTCACATTAGTTTAAATTAAAAGAAAAACTAAAATAGAGATAATTCTTAATTCCATCACAATAATTGAAAGGTTGTCAATAGAATCTAATCTGGCTACTTCCCCAGATCGTTAAGTAAGAAAGATCCGGATTAATGGGAAAGTTTAATTTTTAAGGATAAAATACATTAAAATCACTAAGGTTAGGAGATTTTAAATAATGTCTGTATGATTGTGGCGGATTCATATTTAAGAGATGTATTGTTTGGGTGTTACGCCACTCTACTGTTAGGGAAAATTAATTAAAAAAAAAATAAAAAAGTCACTGCGTTTAATACAAAAAACAAATCCTGAAAAAAGAAATGTTCTGTACACTGTCGGTACCTTTTAATTATAAAAAGTATGCCTGACCGTAATCTATTTCTAGTGTAGTATATATTCAGTCCAAAACCTAATCTGAATAAAATAATTTTTCTGACGTTTCGAGACCTAATATCTAGTCTCGTTATCAAAGAATCTTAACTAAATTAAAAATGAACTAATTATAAAAAATAATTTAAAAAGGATACAAAAGTTTTCTGATAGAATTCTTCGGATTTTTCGAAAATATTTCACTAATAATCGTTTCGTGCTTTTCTGTCAGCATGAGGTTTGACATTAGCCAAAATGACAAGTCTTCAGGTAATGCAGGAGCATGACTATATACCGTAGGACAAAAAAATATAACTACCTATTTATTCAATAATAAAATTATTTTTATAACTTCCTGTCTAACGTATTGGTAGCCAAATTCTGTTTATATCTACAGAAAAATTAGAAAAGCATTTATCGTCATTAAGAATAATAGTAGCGCTTTCAATTAATTTTCGCCTATTAGAGAAAGTTTCTCTAGATAAAAAAGCACGAAACGTTATCAGTGAAATATTTTCGAAAAATCCGAAGAATTCTATCAGAAAACTCTTGTATCCTTTGTTAATTATTTTTTATAATTACTTAGTTCATTTTTAATTTAGTTAGTTTGAATTTATTAGATTCTTTGATAACGCGACTAGATATTAGGTCTCGAAACGTCAGAAAAATTATTTTATTCAGATTAGGTTTTAGCCCGAATATATACTACACTAGAAATAGATTAGGGTCAGGCATACTTTTTTTATGAACTTGGTTTTTCAATTGGTAAAACTGTTTATTATGCTTTAATAGAATCCCATCTTAGATATGGAATTTGCTTTTGGGGAATGTCAAATTACTATTTAATAAACACATTATTTATAATTCAAAAACGTGCTATTAGATATCTATGTAAAGCTAAATCAAGAGATCATTGTAAGCTATTATTTATTAGATTAAAAATTTTAACAGTTTATAGCTTATTCATCTTAGAAACAGTATGTCTTGTGTTTAAAAATCGTCAGAATTTCAATTCTGCAAATACATATTATAATACTCGTCAATCTATAAACATACAATTACCAAAACCCACTCTTGCTCTAACCAAGAAGTCTGTTATATATGAGAACTTGAAAATTTACAATCACCTACCTAATAATTTAAAAACATGCCCATCAGAAAAAATTTTTAAAAAGAAAGTTCATAAATTATTGATTGATAAAGCTTATTATAATCTACAAGAATTTTTTTAGGACAACCTATCAAATATTTAATAATATTCTGCTCTATTTTTATTTAATCAGTTGATTTAATTAATCTTTCTGTTGTCTGTATAATGTATTGTATATGGTAACAGTAGACACTATAATAAAAATGTTTTATTTTAATTGGAATTCATTTCATACAAAATGAAGCAATGCATGTGCATATGATAAATATTTAAATTCTGTTTAAATATACAGGGTGTCCGGTAACTTATGGGCCATAGAGCAACTGGAGATAGTAGATATAAAAATATGTCTTTTGAGCCAAATTTGCCCAAGTAAAATGTTAGAGGTTAAAGAGATACAGGGTGTTGAATGTGAAAATTAATTTTCGAAAAATGATGATAATTTTGAAACGGTTTAAGATATCGAATTCAAAATCGGTATAACTAGGTTTTCGAGAGTGAGAAATTCGAATTTGGTGTTAATTTCAAGATACTCCCTAGAGGGCGCTTGCTACGTGCTTCATGTTGAACTAATTCATCCATATTTTTTTAACCGTACAGTTACTAGTATTTATACTTTAAACTATAAAAGAACCTACCTTTTTACGTAAAAAAGGAACTCTTGTTCGATCTCGATATCTCAAGCCGTTACCCAGATTCTAGGACTTGATGATAAAAAGGCAGAAAAAAAAAACAAAATGAAAATATTGGAAACTATTAAAAATTTGTTTTAATTCACTTTGATAAATGTTGAAAGTGTCCACCGTTTACTTCAATACATTTTCTTAAGCTTTTTAACAAATGACGTCTCACATTCAGGAAGATATTTTGATTATCTCCTATAACAATGGCGGCTTCTTGAATTTTTTGTTCAAGTTCTTCCCGTGTATTGGATTCATCACCATATACCAAATCCTTCATGTGACCCCACATATAAAAATCTAACGGGTTAATATCTGGGCTACGCGGTGGCCAAGGAAATTCGCTACCGCGACCAATTCACCGATGTGGAAAACGCTGATTTAAATGATTTCGAACAGGAACTGCAAAGTGTGCTGGGGCACCATCTTGCATGTACCACATATTGTGTCTTATGTTCAGAGGTATATCATCCAGAAGGTAAGGTAAATCGTTTTCTAAAAACTGCACATATTGTTCTCCATTAAGCCTCTGCGGAAGCTGATATGGGCCGATCAAGAAATTGTCGATAATGCCGCACCAAATATTTATCGAAAACTCGTGTTGAAAATGTCTTTCTTTGGGTAGTCGTGGATTTTCCAAAGCATAGTGATGATTATTTTTCCAGTTAAAAATTCCGCGTCTTGTAAAAGTTGCCTCGTCAGTAAATAATATTTTTCTCAGGAACATGGGATCTTCGTTATTCTTATTTAGTAGATTTTGACAGAATTCTGATCTGACTGGCAAATCTCCTGGCAGTAAATTTTGAACGGGCGTGAAATGGTAAGGAAATAAATTTTCTGCATTGATGACTTCTGAGACGGTCGATTTACCTATTCCTGTAGAAGCTTCCAAACGCCTAGTGCTTAATTCAGGATTTTCCGCGATACGAAGCAAGATCTCTTCTTCTTGTTCGACCGTTATAGTTTTCGGTCGTCCACCAGGATTTTTGACATAAAACGAACCTATTTCACCTAACTGATTGAATATTCTTTGAAATATTTTTCGGTCTGGAATGATTCTGGTTGGGTAGAGTTCTACATACCTTCTAAGTGCAGCACGACTATTATAATTCGATTGTGCATAAACGCAAACCATATCACGTAATTCACGGTTAGAAAACTTATTAAGCCTGGGCATTTTTATTTGAAAAGATTACAGTACTTGGATATTGCAAAAACTTTTTATTTAAGTACCTTTGACGGGAAAAAGTAGAAAATAATGACAGTTTTCACCGCAACAAATTTTGTCAAAATGCAAGGCACACTTTGTGAATTAAATATTTCTCAGCAATCAACAGAATGTGCAATGGAACATTCAGACGCTAGAATCTGGATAACGGCTTAAGATATAGAGATCGACCAAGAGTACCTTTTTTACGTAAAAAGGTAGGTTATTTTATAGTTTAAAGTATAAATACTAGTAACTGCACGGTTAAAAAAATATGGATGAATTAGTTCAACATGAAGCACGTAGCAAGCGCCCTCTAGGGAGTATCTTGAAATTAACACCAAATTCGAATTTCTCACTCTCGAAAACCTAGTTATACCGATTTTGAATTCGATATCTTAAACCGTTTCAAAATTATCATCATTTTTCGAAAATTAATTTTCACTTTCAACACCCTGTATCTCTTTAACCTCTAACATTTTACTTGGGCAAATTTGGCTAAAAAGACATATTTTTATATCTACTATCTCCAGTTGCTCTATGGCCCATAAGTTACCGGACACCCTGTATATATATGTGTGTATATATATAAACTGCTGGCCAATTCAAGCGGGACAAACTAAATTTTTGATAAAATTTAGAGTGGAATATTTTCGAAACGAAAAAAAATTTTGATTTAACTTTTTCAGTATGTAATTGAATAGTTCTTCTAGTTTTTATACTTTAAGGCACTATTGCTAGCAGTCGCTGCAACTCTATTTTACAGGGTGTTAAGTGAAACCCTGACTTTTTTGGAAAAGTTTTCCAGTTCCGAGAATCTACGAAGAATTTTTTTTGAATTTTCTTTTCATACTAAAATGATCCATGGTCAAATACAAAAAAACAATTTCTCCGGATTTTCTCTATTTTCATTTGTTTTCCGTATACAGGGGTTAGTCGAAATTATCGACTTCTTCTTACAAAGGAACCCCTAATTTGGCCGTTTATTCACAAAAAGCGAAAGACCAAGTAAATTTGTAGTTTGAAGTAGTCCAGCTAACAAAATTAATACAAATTTTTGTACAGGGTGTAGCAAGTTTGGATCACGGGCTAGTAAATTATTATTTTTTAATTTCTACTACTTTTTCCTAAGTTAACTATTAATTATCACGTGCTACGTTAAAGGGTTAAAATTTGTTAGGTCCGATAACATAGAAAGATCCTTTTTGCCCAAACGGGTTTTTCATTTTTTGTCTAGTCCCATTTTTAGTGATTAAACGGCTCGCATTTTGAACCTAACTTTTTGCAATTGCATCCATGAACGATTGAAGTGAGAGTGCTTTTTTGGTGGTACATAATGAATGTTTTATCCAACCAAAAAACATGTAGTGGCCAAACAGCTAATGTTGCTTATTCGAAGAATTTTTTAGCATTATACAGGGTTGCAAAAAATATACCACCTATACTTTGCAGGTGGATTTCTGTTAATTTAGCGGCGTTTCTATTTCTTAGTCAAAAGATCTAGTAGGCCAAAAAATAAAACATTTTCTTTGCTATTGACAGTTACCAAGGCAACAAAGTATTCTTCTTTGAATTGGTGCGTTATTATCCTTTATAATGGCTCGATTAAGTGCAAAAGAACAAGCTAATTGTTTGCGTTTACTACAAGATGGGGTAAAAATTAGTATTATTGCGGATATGTACGGGGTTGGGCGAAGTACAATATCTCGACTGCGTCAACGCTTCCACGAAACGGGAAGTGCAAACTATCGTTATGGGGGAGGTCGCCAAAAGAAAGTCGGCATTGCAGATGAAAGGTGGTTGGTTAGAGAGGCTCGTCGAAGGCGAAAAATTCCATCAGAGAAAATTAACCAGGAGTTCAGAGCAAGAACACACATTCGTGTGAGCAATAGGACCATTAGAAGAACTTTAAACAATAATAACTTAAGGTGAGTTACTTCAAATGAGATCTTATTTTTTGTACCAATATTTTTAGTGTTTCATTTTAGTAAGTCGGCTATTATAATATCGACGTCAGCTGAGGCGTGAATCTTGGATTTTGCGCACCGATATTATAAATGTAAACTTGAACTAAGTTGTTCATAAATTAAAGTTTTGATAGGCGACCCTAAACACATTATTTGTGCTTGCAGCGTAATGTTCCTTAGTTCTTCCCTAGAACTAACGTTATGAAAATTGACCTAATTTTGCATTTTAGTATAATAAAAGCTACTGTTGGCTTATTTATTGGTTCATTCCCTACACCTATACTACAGATTTTTAAGCCAAAATTTTAATTTTAGAGCTCGGCGACGTGCTAAATGTGTGCGACTTCTACCACAGCATAGGCGAAGACGTCTCCAGTGGGCATATGAACATCGCAATTGGCCATTAGATAACTGGGAAAACTGCATGTTTGTAGACGAGTCAAGATTTAATTTAATTCACTCGGACGGCAGAATATTAGTTTGGCGTGAACGTGGCGAACGGTATATGGAGGAGAATATGGCTCCTCAGGAACCTTTTGGTGGTGGAGGCGTTACTGTTTGGGGTGGTGTAATGTTTAATGGCAAAACGGAACTTTTTTTAACATTGGAGCCCATTAACGGTCAGGTATATACGGACGAAATTTTAAGCAATATCGTTCTACCATTTGCAAACAATTTTGGGAACGATTTTGTGCTAATTGACGATAACGCCAGACCTCATAGAGCACGCATTGTGCAAGAGTTTTTGGAAGCTAATAATATTACCAGGATGGTCTGGCCTGCAAAATCACCAGACATGAATATTATCGAACACGTCTGGTCTAAATTGAAATTATTGGTAAGTTCTAGGGAAGATCCTCCTCAGACTCTAGAACAACTTGCAGACGCCATTGTTCAGGAGTGGGAAAATATTCAGCAAGAATTTGTCAATAATTTGGTAATAAGCATGCCTCGAAGATGCCAAGAGATAATAAATGTAAGGGGAGGTCCTACTAGGTATTAAGATTTGTTTTGTTTTCGTTAGTTGCAAGTTTTTATAATACCTTCAAGTAAAAAAAATGTTCTATAATTTAAAACGTTTTCTGTTTACCTATAAAAGTAACAACCAAAATTTACATTTTGGATCTCCTAAAGTAATGCCGGGAAAAATAACTACTAAATTTGAAAATTACGTATCTTTTCGAGTACTTTCAAAAGTAATTAAATCTTCTGAAATTTCTATACCTTCTAAAAACTACGCTATACAGAATTTTATAACTTGTTCAGTTGAATTCACTATCCATCTCCAATTTTTGACGAGAAAAATGTACTCCGTGACTATTAATTTAAGACACTTCTTATTAATTAAAATTTCTCAATGCCATGTACTGACTTTTTAGAGCAGTGGTAAAATATTTGTCTTTTATAATGAATAATCGAAGTTTACGAAAATCCAAAGATATCGAGAAACACGTGGCTTCTATTATAAGTAGTAACTTCTGCACAATCCTGTATAATGTGAAAAAGTTCCGAATGAATATTATTCTTTTTATCTGTATCGTTACTAGATTTTATTAATAATAAGTAGGACATTTTCTTTAATAATTATTAATATAGCAAAAAGGAACTTTATGAATACCTAAAGGACTCTAAAATCACATGATTTTCATATAAAATGTAGGTGATATGTTTTGGGCAAACGCGGACAAAAGCAGCGAATAAGCATCTTTAGCTCTATGGCCACGACACTTTTTTATTGGTTGGTTAAACCAATAAACGATGTCCACTTCAATAGTTCATGAATGCAATCGCAAAAAGTTAAGTTTTAAACGCAAGCCATTTGTATCACTAAAAATGGGACCAGACAAAAAAATTCAAAAACAGTTTCGGCAAAAAGTTCCAAGAAAATTGGGACTATATTCAATTAATTTGAAAATCACATGACTTCCATATAAAGTATAGGTGGTATATTTTTTGCAACCCTGTATAATGCTAAAAAATTCTTCGAATAAGCATCATTAGCTGTTTGGCCACTACATGTTTTTTGGTTGGATAAAACATTCATTATGTACCACCAAAAAAGCACTCTCACTTCAATCGTTCATGGATGCAATTGCAAAAAGTTAGGTTCAAAATGCGAGCCGTTTAATCACTAAAAATGGGACTAGACAAAAAATGAAAAACCCGTTTGGGCAAAAAGGATCTTTCTACCCAGTACTGTTATCGGACCTAACAAATTTTAACCCTTTAACGTAGCACGTGATAATTAATAGTTAACTTAGGAAAAAGTAGTAGAAATTAAAAAATAATAATTTACTAGCCCGTGATCCAAACTTGCTACACCCTGTACAAAAATTTGTATTAATTTTGTTAGCTGGACTACTTCAAACTACAAATTTACTTGGTCTTTCGCTTTTTGTGAATAAACGGCCAAATTAGGGGTTCCTTTGTAAGAAGAAGTCGATAATTTCGACTAACTCCTGTATACGGAAAACAAATGAAAATAGAGAAAATCCGGAGAAATTGTTTTTTTTGTATTTGACCATGGATCATTTTAGTATGAAAAGAAAATTCAAAAAAAATTCTTCCTAGATTCTCGGAACTGGAAAACTTTTCCAAAAAAGTCAGGGTTTCACTTAACACCCTGTAAAATAGAGTTGCAGCGACTGCTAGCAATAGTGCCTTGAAGTATAAAAACTAGAAGAACTATTCAATTACATACTGAAAAAGTTAAATCAAAATCTTTTTTCGTTTCGAAAATATTCCACTCTAAATTTTATCAAAAATTTAGTTTGTCCCGCTTGAATTGGCCAGCAGTTTATATATATATATATATATATATATATATATATATATATATATATATATATATATATATATATATATATATATATATATATATATATATATATATATATATATATATATATATATATACATACATATATACACATATATATATATATATATATATATATATATATATATATATATATATATATATATATATATATATATATATATATATATATATCAATCAACTTTTTAAATTGATTTATAGTGTAAACTATTATTATGTGTATTTAATTGACGATTTAGATTTGGAAATGAGCAATATGAAAAATCTTATTATACATTTGCCAAGTTATACAATATCTAATGGCTACTTTAGAGGAGATATTACAATATCCATAGTACCTCATTTTGAATTTTTTATTTTATGAAGTGAAATGTATTTATTTATTAGTTATAAGTTATTTAAGGTTGCTTTGTTAACGAGAATTTTTATTCTTATACAATAAAGCTTATTTTGACTTGACTTGACTTGACTTGACTATAATTAAAAGTCACTGACAGTGTACAGAACATTTCTTTTTTCAGGATTTGTTTTTTGTATTAAACGCAGTGACTTTTATTATTATTTTTTTTTAAATATTAATTTTCCTTAACAGAAGAGTGGCGTAACACCCAAACAATAAATCTGTTAAATTAGGAGATTTTGTGGATAAGAAACATTACATTTGAATAAAAGGAATGTTTAACAATGACCGGAACGAAATTTGTGCAAGCACAATCAGATAATTTGCTGAAAGTTGATGCTTGTATGATGGATGGCCGCTTATTTGTCTTTAAAATTTCGTTACAAATACTTACTATTCATTGTAACAGAAAAATAAACGTACAGCCAAATATG
Source organism: Philopedon plagiatum (assembly GCA_963971165.1). Lineage (NCBI taxonomy): Eukaryota > Metazoa > Arthropoda > Insecta > Coleoptera > Curculionidae > Philopedon > Philopedon plagiatum. Next base: position 123,224,406 of record OZ020189.1, on the reverse strand, counting down.
CTTACTTAAATTTAACGATACTGACATTTAATGATACCTATTTGTGGAAAATTTGTAACTTTGTACTAGATATGTACTTTCTTCCAACATTGGCCGTCTTAGGCACGTGAATGATAAGGTTTTCAGGGCACTTGAGTGGTATTTTTGCAGATTGTCAAAATACAATATTTATAGGGTAGTTTTTAAATATATTTCATTGTTTAATCGAGAATTACATGCAAATTACACTGCTACTCGTCAAAATGCACACCTTTGTTTCCGCAGTTAAATTCCTCGTCTGATTGGTTGATGTGTTGCGGAGAGGAAAACATAAATCGGATAGATTATGTCACGCTAGGAAATGTGGATGTTTTTTGTGTTGCATAACAAACCTGTTCAACTTTAGGCCAACTTATTTTTGCTTATCTTCTGACGTCACTTTGTACTGAGGGCAAATGGCTGCTTTTTAAATTGTGATTAATCAAACTGAGAAGTAAAATTTTTGTTTCAGTTAAATCTAGTAATTTTCTTCAAAATGATATTTTTAGGTTTGTAATGACTTTCTTAAACAGTTTATGCAGTAATAAAAATGCATGCATATTCCTTATTGTAGAATTATTTTACATTATCTCTTCAAATAAAATCAGCCAAATATAAAAATTAATTGGTCAATTTTCGTTTATTTTTTAAATATCTTCGGAGGTACTAGGAATGTCCCAAATTTCTCGATTAAGTTGTGAAACTTTGCCCCAACACCTTTGCTGCATCTCCTACCGTTTGCGAAATCCAAATGATGGATAGTCAATTTGCAACATAGTGTATAGGGACTATTTAAAAAAAAAACGTAGAGGGCATACGATAAGACTCCAATAAGTACGTTTAGTCTAATTTAACCATAACTTTGCGAATTGATTGCATTTGACTCTCCGATAAACAGTAATATGAATGAGTCACTTCACTCGTAGTCCGTTTCTCAAAGCAATTTAATCAACATTTAGCACACATTTTTAAATAATAAGTTTTCCGAAAATCCATGGCTTTAAATTGAACCACAAAATTTTAAAAGCCCGTCGCATTTCACGCCAATAAATGGATCTGTTCGTTGGCGGTGCATTGCTTACACCTTTTACATATAGTCCGAGATCCCGCTGCAGGATTACTACGTTCATCGAGTTTTTAATCAAAATCTAATTTTTACATATAATAATGAATTGGGGAATATATTTTTGCCAGGGTGCCTATCAAAATGTGGCCGCTAGTATTTTTAATTAAAATAATATTAATTGATTTTTCATTCAATATCTGTATAGTGTTTGTAAGTTTACCGATTTCCTAGCATGAGTCACGTAGTCCAGTGGGTAAGGCGTTCGCCTATTGACCCAGACGTCTTGGTTCGAATCCGGGCTCGGCCGGATCTTTTTTTTAATTTTTGTCCTTAAAATCGGATCGGAGGGCACCCTAAGGTCGGAAGAGGATTAGCACCTGGTTAGGGGCCCTGACCAGTCTCTTTCCTCGCAAGAGAAGAGGGATATGTGCGAAAAAATCTAACAATCGTTCGGCAAAATTCGGGGTGCATATTCCTGGTATTAGCTAGACGTTAGTGAGAAGTTTTGGTTGCTGTCCCGCACTTGGCCGCAACCTCTTCGCAGCCAGGTGTAAACAGGTATTGCTTTGTTACATTTATACGTTTATTAGGTATATTCATCAATTATATATCAAATTAAAGTTAATTTTTTTCTGTGTGTGATGGCATACCTCTGCCTATGTAAAAGTGGCCGCAAATAGGGGTTGCTAGCTGTTAAAAATAGATTAGAGTGAAAGGGAGTTAGCGCGCTACGTCGTTCGTTAGACGAGGATGGTGATTGCCAGGTGTACGAGTTTTTAAAGCCAATGCGCATGCGTCGATCGCTAGTGTTTTCAACTAAAGCGCGACATTCTTATTCTAACCATTTTGTTTTGGAGCTCTTAATACACAACGTTGTTTTATTTAACTTTATATATTATTATGTTTGTTAAAATAAATCTTAAATTTAAAAACAATGAAGAATTGTTTTCTGTGTAATAAAAAGAATAATGTGCTTGACTTTAATAATGCATCATTTAAAAAGTGTTTATTAATGTTATTGTTTCGTCGGAAAAAAAATATAAGTATGACATTTTATTAACAGTGGAATCTATGGACAATTAATTTCGGATATTATAGAGAATGTCTGAAAAAAATTACAGTTTTAAAACTAAAAGATAAGCAAGAATTTAAAGATTTTTGCAAAACGCAAACCATAAGTAAAACTTTTAATTTAACTTAAGAATGATTTAGTTTATAGTTACTATACATATAATATATCGGTACCTCAGGTATCTGTCTTAAAAATGATGTTTGTTTTTCTTATTTATATTAAAGAAAAAACGATTCGATTTTTTATTTAAGAATGGATGTTTTGATATATTTGAGTAATTTTAAATACAACTAAGCAAAAATTTATTAATTATAATTTTTTTTGGAGTATTATAAAGTCGTTCCCACTACTGTTTGCGCCGTTGGTTGAGAACACATTGGCTTTAAAAACTCGTACAGCTGGCAATCACTATCCTCGTCTAACGAACTATGTAGCGCGCTAACTCTCTTTCACTCTAATCTGTTTTTAACAGCTAGCAACCCCTATTTTACATAGGCAGAGGTATTCCATCACACACAGAAAAAAATTAACTTTAATTTGATATATAATTGATGAATATACCTACTAAACGTATAAATGTAACAAAGCAATACCTGTTTACACCTGGCTGCGAAGAGGTTGCGGCCAAGTGCGGGACAGCAACCAAAACTTCTCACTAACGTCTAGCTAATACCAGGAATATGCATCCCGAATTTTGCCGAACGATTGTTAGATTTTTTCGCACATATCCCTCTTCTCTTGCGAGGAAAGAGACTGGTCAGGGCCCCTAACCAGGTGCTAACCCTCTTCCGACCTTAGGGTGCCCTCCGATCCGATTTTAAGGACAAAAATTTAAAAAAAAGATCCGGCCGAGCCCGGATTCGAACCAAGACGTCTGGGTCAATAGGCGAATGCCTCACCCACTGGACTACGTGGCTCATGCTAGGAAATCGGTAAACTTACAAACACTATACAGATATTGAATGAAAAATCAATTAATATTATTTTAATTAAAAATACTAGCGGCCACATTTTGATGGCACCCTGGCAAAAATATATTCCCCAATTCATTATTATATGTAAAAATTAGATTTTGATTAAAAACTCGATGAACGTAGTAATCCTGCAGCGGGATCTCGGACTAATACAGGTGTTTGCTGGCGAAGTGCAAGTCGGACGTATTGCGTTCATAGCACTGTTTTTAATTTAAAATGCCTAAAATATTTCCGTTTAATTTTAACAAAAGCATTTACGTGTAGTAATTATATGAATATGGGATTTTGTGAAAATCTATCTAGTCCTGAAATACAAAGAAAGAATGTAAAGAGGCAACGTAAATTTCTTGGAATTTCAGCGCAACACGGCGCCATTTATTATTTTTAAATCAACCTAACCGAGGGCTAATAAACCAACAAAATTTTATTATCTTTTAATTAAAACTCATAAGGTAAAGTTTTTAAAACTGGTGTTCAAGCGCAGGTAAAACAACACCGTCACATCGCAGCGTGGTCAGTAATCTCAGACATGAAAGTACCGGAAAATGCAAACCTACAATCGTTTTTAAAATATTTGTACTTTATTTTAAAGGCTAATTCAAGAAAATTGCGAAACACACCCACTGTCTTAAGCATTGTGCCCCTATAGTCTTACGATAAAATTGTGAGTGTTTTATGCTTTTAGAAAGTTTTAACCAAATATTAAGTAAGAGAGAGAATGCATAATATTTAAGTCTTTTTTTTTTTAATTTTTAGCAGTTACAGGTACTAGTAGTTCGAGCACTGACAACTCACCAAATACCACTAACTCACAACCAAATACAATTTTACCATCGGACAAATTTACAGAGGCTGTAGTACAAGAATTGGTAGGACTAGGTTTTACACGGGAACAGGTTTTTTATGAACTTCGTAGATTTAATGGAGATAAGACTCAAGCTACTGCCGCGCTATTTGCAAAGTCACTAAAGTTTTAAAGGTGTTTATTTTTACATTGTTTTTTATATAGGTTGCTCATTAAATCGTTTTCTTTGAAAATAGATCCATTCACAATTTTTACGAAAAAATGTGGAGCCGTTTCCGTTTGAATGTGTAGTTGGCGCTGTCAGTTTAGGAATTATTTAGCTAATTTGAACGAGTTCACAGCTTGACAGCTTTAAAAAAAATTACACTGTCTAAACGGCCAGATTCTTCAGCGCTAGACTGGTCTTATTTGACAACAAAAAGTTTTAAACTGACGAGTGTAAGCATAAGGCAGCTAAGTTTTATACTATGAATTTATTTCTTAATTTTTTTTTACAAATTAGTAAAAAAAGGACAATTTAAGTATGCACTTCCAATAATAGAACTAAATTCATTCTAGCAACACGTTCCAAGATGAAAATCATTTGAAAAACAAGTAAATCGTTGAAATATTAGAATATCGCATCAGTTTTTAATGACTACTTATTAACAATGACAGGGCAAAAACATGTCAAAACCTAACTGATCAACTAGAAGATCTTAATTTAAACCAGTACTAAATCTTAAACCTTTTTAGTGAACCTGAACGAAATACTTTTAAATAATGTCTGTATGACTGTGGCGGATTTATATTTAAAAGATTTATTGTTTGGGTGTTACGCCACTCTATTGTTAAGGAAAATTAATATTTTAAAAAATAATAAAAGTCACTGCATTTACTGCGTTTAAACAAAAAACAAATCCTGAAAAAAAATGTTCTGTACGCTGTCAGTGACTTTTAATAATTATAAAAAGTTTGCCTGGCCCTAATCTATCTCTAGTCTAGTATATATTCGTTCTAAAACCTAATCTGAATAAAATAATTTTTTCTGACGTCTCGAGACCTAATATCTAGTCTCGTTATCAACGAATCTAATAAATTCAAACTAACTAAATTAAAAATAATAGGGTAGTTATATATTTTTTTGTCCTACGGTATATAGTCGTGTTCCTGCATTACCTGAAGACTAATTTTGATTGAGACACATTTTGACTAATGTCAAACCTCATGCTTCAAAAAAATCCGAAGAATTCTATTAGAAAACTCTTGTATCCTTTTTTAATTATTTTTTATAATTAGTTCATTTTTAATTTAGTTAGTTTGAATTTATTAGATTCTTTGATAACGAGACTAGATATTAGGTCTCGAAACGTCAGAAAAAAATATTTTATTCAGATTAGGTTTTAGACCGAATATATACTACACTAGAGAGAGATTGGGGTCAGGCATACTTTTTATAATTATTAAAAGTCACTGACAGCGTACAGAACATTTCTTTTTTCAGGATTTGTTTTTTGTTTAAACGCAGTGACTTTTATTATTTTTTAAAATATTAATTTTCCTTAACAATAGAGTGGCGTAACACCCAAACAATAAACCTTTGAAATACTTTTACTTAAAAATCATTTTTTTGCAACGCCTAATCAAGGCTGTAGAATCATGGTTCTGTACGTTTTGGGGCACCCTATATGTTCACCAATGAACTGCAAATAATGTGATCTATTGACACAGGTTTAAAATACCAAGCGCAGAAAAAGCTTTATGTTTTCTCGACTTTTATGTCCCACTTGCCTATGTGTCATGACGACAGCGCTAACCACACGCTTCAAGTGGAACGGCTCATAATTAAATTATACTCAGGGATTTTTCATTGCTCGCTTTTAAGATTTTTTTAGAAAATGAATTTATGAGCTCTGTCCTATTAGGCACTGGATATTTTTATTTATCAATTTATTGTCATATTTTTGTTGGGTTGGTTATTGTATTTTATATTTATCAAAATAAATACTTTTTACTCACCAGTTTGGGTTTATTCTGTCAAAAAATAGGTTTCTTCCAATGATGACAATGACTCCACCCACCGATGCTGTGGGTGATTGCCATCAAAGTGAATCATTTTTACACTATTTGTGTGAAAATAATAAAAAAAATAACGCATTTAGCGAATATGACCAAACTTACCCTTTGTTGTATAAACAGTCAAATATAGGTAATTGATTAAATTATTTGCTTTATTTTTTTTTATTTACATAGTTAAGCTACCATTAGTTACATCGGTAAAGTCCTTTTAAGAAATACCAAAAATCACTTAAGTTTCGCTACACGTATATTCCGACCTGTCAAAAACGTTACACTCAAAATCCTACGCCTTGACAACTGTCAGACAACATGTGTAGAGTGTATCATCACAAACACTGGCAAAAAAATTTGCAAATAAATCTGCTTTACTACGACGTTGTTTGACAAACCTCCAGAAGTACCCGGGATTCGACAGAACCGAGCTCTCAACCTGCTGCATATGTCTAGCATAACAATCTTTATAAATAGTTTTACACCGAGCTCTCAGGTTCGAAAATATTTGGTAATCAGCAATTTTCTTTTTAAAGATCGGATCTTTAAGCACTGGGCTGAACCACTTTGGGAAGGGCGAGGTCTTAACATGCTTTTTTGGGACAAATGAAGAAATACACTCATGAACAATTGATTGAAACCTCTCAGCCGCCAGACACACATCAATACCATTGAAACATTCATCCCCGCCAGCGGAAGCCAGATAATAATTAATCAAATTATAATGGGCAGATTCAAAGCCATGGTAATACTCATCTATGGACAGGGAGTCAGCCTTTACATTAATATCAAAATCATAAGCCACATGATGCACGCTATTTGGCAAAATACAATCACTAGCACATATTACAGAGACATTATGAACATTTGTAAAAAGTAAATATAAAAATTCCTGCTATTAGGTACTCCGTTCACCTGTCATATTCAAATAAGAGTATCCTTCCGCCAAAATATCAGCCGGATAGCCTTCGGGACACCGCACCGATATGGCGTCCTCTTCAGTGAACCAGTGAGTCTGGCAGGCGCGGCCCGTCCATAAGGTCATTTGGTCAATGACCCACCTAAAATTTTTAATGATCTACCTAATAATTTATTTTTTAATTTTTTAAAACCAAAAAAGAATCTTTTATTTCAAAAAAGTGTTAGTTCCATGCGAAAACTCCTCAAGAAAGAATCAAGCCAAGCCATCCTCGAAAGACTATCCAAGCTTGCTCCGGGCTGGGTCGTACTTTACATTGACCTCATAGGTTTATATGGACGATATAAATTCATTAAAACTAAGAGAGAAACAGACATACGCGCTTTAGGAAGTTAAAAAGAGACACTATGGAAATACACTCAAACCGCCCCGTAAAATATACTCTTTCAAAACATTTGGTTCGGAAAAAGAAGAACTAATTAGGTAGCTAATATGCCATTGTATTAATATTAATTAGCGGGTAAACATAAAAAATTATAAATATGATTTCTGTCAGGCCAGCGCTAGGCATCAAATTTAACGGTATCGGACCAATTTTCTTACATTACCAGCGTAGTCCAGAGGTACAATCTCAGCGGGTTGACCAGAAGGTCGAGGGTTCGAATTTGTGTTGGGCCAAAAACTTTTTTTAAAATTTTTGTTATTTAAAAAATTAGATCGGCTCTATATATATATATATATATATATATATATATATATATATATATATATATATATATATCTTAATTCAATTTTATTATTACTTAATAAATACCTAATGCTAAAACTGGTACAAATTTAATCGGAATTATCTTCATTATCTGCAGTTTTTTTCAACCCCCCAAACACTTCTGCGGGAACGGTCTTTTGCTCAAGGGGCACTTCGGGTTCTTCCTCTTCTTCATCATCTTCGTCATCTATGTCTATTTCGTCTGGATTTACGACTTTATCTTTCTTGTCTCCTTGTGTTTCACCTCTTACAAACATAATATTTCCTGGTCTGGTGGCCATTCCTGAAGAACCTGCAAATATATTTTAAAAATTAAAATGATTAAAAGGGTGTGTTAAATATGTAAATATAATGTAAATACATTAGCTTATTAGTGATCAAGCTATGAATTTCATAGTCCCAATATTAAGAGTTATATGAAGCCTGTCACACTGTCAAAATTTTATTTTGTAGTCAACATGTAATACTTTACCTGCCATCTCTGCAGCCTTAGCTTCCAGAAGTCGCATACCATCTTTTTCACCAGGCGCCAAATCGGCTGTAGTGCCGGTTACGGATCCAACTGAACTTAACATTTGTGCCGACATCATATTAACCTAGAAATTTGGGAAATATTTAAAAATAATGGCCTAATTCCTAAAATAAACTTCAAGCCTAAGTACTAACGTACCGTGGGCGTCTGACGAGAAGGGACATGTAATCTATTGATACAGGATTTAAAGAATTGGAGGTTGGGAGGTGAAGGGAAAACATCTGCAGGCAATTTGTTCCATAATCTGGAGACCCTAGGTATGACTGAGCGAGAGAAGTGGGATGTTCTAGGCTTTTGTAGCTGGAAAGTAAAGGGATGCATACGTAACGCGGCTCTTGTTGATATGTTAGGAACAGTACGGGAGAATTATAGCGGATCGTCCTTCAGATCAAAATCCATGGAAGTATCGGTAGAAAAGGGATAAAACCCCTAACAGCGAGGCGATGAGCGAGAGGAGGGAGTTTTCTTGTAAGGGCTGATCATTGATGAGTCGAATGGCTCTTTTTTGGATAAAATCAAGGATGTTAAGTGTCGAAGGTGATGCCGCTTTCCAGATGCGGGAACATTACTCTAGGTGAGGTCTTATTTGGGAAACATAGAGTGTGTAAGTTGAAAGGGGAGAAGTATTTTTGACTCGAAAGAGAAAACCAAACTTTTTAACAGCTGATGTGGCTATTGAAGTAATGTGTTTGTGCCAGCTGAGATCATGTTCGAAAGCGATGCCAAAAAGACCGAACGTTTCATCGTTCTGTAGGGCTTGGCCATTTATGTGGATGGGGTAAGTGTTGCCAGGACTTTTTGCATGACAGGGACCAAGACTGGGTTTTAGAGGCGTTGAACTGAATAAGGTTTTTAGCGCCCCAGTCTAAGATTAATTGAAGATCTTGGGAAAGGGATAGGTGCATAGATCTGCGTCTATTATCCAGTTCTTGATTCGAGACTTGTCTATAAAAATGAATGTTGGAATAAAGTGTACCATGTCAGCGTAACTGTGGATGGGAGTGGTAGTTGAAGGGAGCAGGTCATTGCGTCGGCACCTAAACCTTAAGTTTGGTTGTGTTCAGAAATGGGCCTAAACCTGATTACATAATTTTAATACAAAAGAGCAGGGTATATTATATGTACTTCACGAATACAAAAAAAATATCAAGGTGTTCCATAACTTTTTAATCGAGAAATAAAAACGTATTAAAATTCAGTCGAATGTAAAAATCTATACGACGCGACGCACGTAGGTTAATTGTTCGTGTACGAATTTACGGCCCCGTGCTGTTACGGCCCCGTGCTGTTACATCAGCTTCAGGGTCGCGTTTGGAAATTACGTCGTGTTCGTCATCGGTCTGAACTATCACCAACTCAGAATTTGAAAGTCTTATTTTTAATAACGTGTTGGTCACATCGGTGAGTCACACGGTGCAGTTTTCGAACGCAACCTATACTCGATTTGAAATTGGTTGATAGTAATAAATCATTAAAATCCGTCAAACACGTACACAGAGTGGTCCACCTAAATTGCCAAGTTTTAAATAGTATATACATTGAAAGTCTAGACCCTTTTGCATTTATTAAACTTTCCATTCCTATAGATCTGATAAGGGCGTCGAATACAAAGCTTAACCCGAGGCTCGAACAATAAGCGGTAGTATTCTACCTGTGATGTTTTGCACTCATGCACGTGCTTTCGGGTGGGTTTAAGTTTATATTAAACACAATAATTATATAATTTAGTGAACATTCGGATGTGTGGCATAATTTGTTACCCTTGTATTTGAATGAATATAATACTAATAACAATAAAGCAACTAATAAACAAGTAAATTTGGAAAAATGTTTCTATTTGAAATTCTATAAAATTTATAGTAAGTCATTACATTTCTTCGCTTTAAATTAATCATCATCAGAAAATGAAATATCTGAGGGACTGTCTTCTTCCCCTAAATTGATAATAAGTGGTTCGACCGTTTTCTCCAGTAAACTATCCAATTGCCACATTTTTTCCTCCTCCTTTAGTACATGCTCTATACATCTTTGCCACTTCCCCGCGTTGACTTCTTGAAGCGCTTCTTCAAAGAGTTTTTGAACATCACTCATTTTATAAGTGGTATTTTTTCTAGCCACATAACCTTTCACATGAGCCCATACCAGTTCGATCGGATTTAATTCGCAATGGTAGGGGGGGAGCCGAAGCACTATTATATTTTGTTTTTTGGCCATTTCGTCAACAACATATTTTTGAAACCGATGTTTATGGGTGTTTACAATTGATAGCAACTCCTTTTTAACCATATTGTCCTCAAATTGTATTTGTTTCTCCACAAGCCACTCGATAATTTTTGCTTTTCGCCAAGCAGTTGTAGCCTTCTTCTCCAATCTTCTGGAGTGATACGGAGCGTTATCTAACACAATGAGGGAGCCAGGTGGAATCAGCTCTATCATTTGTTCGAAATACTCCTCAAAAACATCAGCATTCATATCCTCGTGGTAATCGCCTGTACGAACTGATTGGAATGATAATAGTCCACCTTCTAAAAATCCATTGGAGCTACCGATGTGAGTTATAATTAATCGTTTTCCTTTTCCAGAGGGCGGATTTATTCCTGTTGATAGACCGTCTAAAAATGCTTGCCGGTGAGAAGTCACATTTTTGTCTGTCCATATTTTTCCAACTGTGTAGCCTTCGTTCAGCCATGTTTCGTCCAAATAGAAAATTGTTTTGTTTTCATTGCGAAATTTTCTTATTTTTCTCAAATAATTACGTCTCCAACATACTATTTCATCTTTTTCGAGCAAATGAGACTTCCGACTATGTTTTTCCCATCTAAAATTCATTTCTCTTAGAACTTTCCATAGTTTATCTCTCTTGATTGCAGGAAAGTCTTCTTTTACTGCCCCTAAAACTCTATCCAAAGTAGGGATCTCCTTATTGAAATAGAATGAATGCACCTTTCGTCTTATGATGGCCTTTTCGTCCTCATCGATCGGTATTGTTCGCCTTCCTGGAGATGGTTTTGGTGGCGTCACGGTTCCTGTCTTTTCTTCCCGCATCAGCCTGTAGATGGTTGCTTTTCCAATACCTGTCATCTTTGAACAAAGTTCCACTGCAGAATCGATACTTATTGCACTTTTTTGATATCTAAGTGCATTAAATACATTAAGCACAATAATCTTTTCACTAATGCTTAGCGCTGATTTCGCAGCTCGCTTAACTGGAATAAATCCTGAAAGACTCTCCATTTTCAAAAATTACCCAAATGTGTGTCCTAGAATACTCGCATTAGGTTTGTTCGCTCTTAAAATGACTCACAGTTTTATACCAATAAGTAGAGGTACCTAATTTTTCGTAACTACCTGAAAAGTCACATTGTGTATTAATTGTTCCCGGAATTCTCGGCATAATTATTTTTACCTGTTATGACAATAATGATTACTAAATTATTCGGATAAGTAAATAGGGTTCAAACCGGCACGTCAGGTAGGTGCGCCTATGGAATCGGCTGCTAAAAATGATTTATTACTATCAACCAATTTCAAATCGAGTATAGTTGTTTCATTCTAGCAGAAATATCAACATATGAATTTTTAACATTTACAAATAAATTGTGTATAAGTTAACAATCATGGTTTAAATTGACAAGTATAAAAATACAAGTAAGTTTTTACAGCAAATAATTTTGAAGAAATTTAAATAAGATTTTGTTGTAAGTTTGTAAAGAAAAAATATTTAAAACATGCATGTATAACATGTTTCATGCCATTGTGTAGACTAGGGGTGTCAATCCCGACTGGTTTTCTTATTCGAGATTTTGTTGTCTAATCCCGGGATCCCGGGACTACTTCCGAAAAAAATTTAAAGGGATTCAAATACAGTCAAACTCGCTTATAGCGAACCTGGCATATAACGAACACTCGGTTATAACGAACAAAAATAAAATCCCGACAAAACAACTAATATTACATATAATTCTGCCTGGCTATAACGAACTCGTATATAGCGAACGCTCGGATATAACGCCCTATTTTCTCCACCGAATGATGATTAAGTTATCGGCTATAACGAACTATCGAAGGTCTTCCATCTTCCATCGGCATACCAACCCAACCACCGGCGAGTCCGCGTGTTTAAGCGTGAAAATCGAAATAATTAATAAGCTTCAGAACGGGGCAGCAAATGCTGCAATCTGCAGGGATTATAAATTGACAAAGTCGACTGTTTCAACGATATGGGCCAACAGAGAAAAATATGTTAAAATTCAGCATATAAACGCACCTTCAACAAATAAACTACGAGGTTCGTCTAAGCCAGATGTCGATCAATCTCTTCTGAAGTGGTTTTCTTTAAAAAGGGGTCAAAATGTTCCTATTTCTGGACCCATTCTTCAAGTAAAAGCTTCAGAATTCGAGCAAATGTGTAAAGATCAGACATCACAAGAAGCACAACCAAGGGCTTCAGAGGAAGAAATTGGATGCTCCAGAGGCTGGATTGATCGGTTTAAACGGAGATATGATATTAAATGTGGAAAAATACATGGTGAATCTGCCAGTGTATCTCTGGAGGTTACTAATCAGTGGCTTACTACAGTTTGGCCAACTCTGAGACAAAAGTACAAAGAGTGTGATATCTTCAATGTCGATGAAACAGGATTATTTTTTAAAATGACACCCGAAAAAACCCTAAAATTCAAAGGAGATAAATGTTCTGGGGGGAAAATGTCTAAGGAGCGCCTTACTGTATTTGTTTGTGCAAATATGGACGGCACTGAAAAAAACAAACTTATTGTTATTGGTAAGTCAGCTGCACCAAGATGTTTTAAAAACATTCAAAATCTTCCAGTAACTTACTTTTCTAATAAAAGAGCATGGATCACTTCAGAACTTTTCGAAAAAATTTTAAGAGATTGGGATAGTGAATTGATGCGACAAAAGAGACAGATTTTACTTCTAGTGGATAACTGTCCCGCCCATCCACAAGTGTCCAGTCTTAAGTGCATTGATCTAGTCTTTTTGCCGCCAAATGTTATAGCCGTACTTCAGCCCATGGACCAGGGTGTCATACGTTGTTTAAAATCTTACTACAGACAACAACTTCTGTTAAAATTAATCGCTGCTGTAGATAGCAACATGGATCTTAAAATTACAGTATTGGATGCCATTATGATGCTAGCAACCGCTTGGGGCCGAGTGAGCACTATAACCATTTCAAATTGTTTTCGTCATGCAGGACTGCGAACGGGGCATGGCTTCGATGATGAAGATGAAATTCCTCTAAGTTTGTGGATTGAGCGGCAAAGAGCTAGAGCCCTGAAAGATAATATTGATTTACAAGAATGGACCCAAGAAAACTCAATTACAGAATTTAATGACGTTAATTTAAACGAATTCATCTCTGTTGATGAGAGTTTAGTTGTAGCTGAGTTTCCGTCCGACGCAGATATAATTTCTTCTGTAAGTAGTGGAGAAATCGATCTTGAGGACGAACAGTTAGATGAAGTTGAAGAAGAAAATCAAAATGAATTACCTTCAGCTCTGGATGCTTTAAACTCACTGGAGATTGTGAATAAGTTTGTCCGCTTTAATAATTTTAATAAAAATTGTATTCAAGCAGTAGAATTAATTCAAAATGCAATTCAGAAAAACATTTTAGTTGCACGCAAGAAACAAACTAATATTACTGATTTTTTTCGACATATGTAGTTGATGTTCTTATAAAAAAACTTTTGTAAAACTTTACCTAGCTTTTTTTTAGTACATATACATACATACATACTTATGTACATATTCATATGTACATATTTCCTTTTTTGTTTGTTTTGTTTCAAATACATACATATGTTTGTTTATTAGTTGTCAAAATTAAATATTTTTGTACGTATATAGACCACAAATTATTAATAAACGTTTTACGTGAAATTATATTGGTTATGTACCTAAAAACAAGAAGCAATATTCATGCCACGGCTATAACGGCCACTCGGCTATAACGAACCCTTTCGGGTTCCCTTTGAGGGTTCGTTATATCCGAGTTTGACTGTATTAAAATTTTTATCTATTAAGTTTAAACATACACATACTAAAAAGCACCTAAACGATCCTTAATACAAAAAATATATGTATAAATTTATACTTATTTAAAAAAAGTACCGCCAAAATATTAGGGCGTTCAATGTTTCGTCTTTCAGGCTGAACGTATAGTGTTGCAGAAAACTCCTGTGAAAGAAAAATATCTCTCGGGTTCTATGCTTGTGGGCTGAATGGCTAGTAGGAATTCAAAGGTTTTTTGAAGAGTACGTCCCCGACTGCCATTATTTGCAAATAAATCAATTTGTTGAGAAAGGTTTGCGGATTTCCGGGTCTTATTACTGGTTTGCTTTTGTAATGACTCGGAACATTTTAGTAATGCTTTTTGCACTTTGACGTTGAATGGTTCATTCTCTTCTGCTCTTAGAATTTCTGCAATGGGAATGTCATCTTCGTCGCTGATTTCTGTTTCACTTTCATTGTCTATGTATAGCCTGATTAAAATGTTTCCAATTTAGATTTAATGATGGAAATATTTGATGTTTTGAAGCAGTCATCTTGTTTAGAATGTCGAGATTTGTGAGATATCAGAGAATGTCAGAATAAATGGTTCTGCGTAGCTTAATCCTTGTTCTCAATGATTCTTGTAGTTCCGTACTGAGTGGTGTTTTAATTCTGGATAATTCCTTCAACATGAACTTTAAAGCCTCATCTCCTTTGCATAATAAATTCATAGCGCGACGGCATAGGGTTTCAACTGTAATTTTTATTGGTTGGGGACCTTTTACAACACCTTTAAGAACCTCACTTTCTGAATCCAAAATTGTAATGTTTAGATCAATAAGATCTTTTTTTTTATGAAATTTTCTAATAGCGTAAAACGCTCGAGCATGTCAACTAAGCTGCTCCATCTCGTTTTGCAATATAATATAATTTTTAGCTCTTTCCCATGATCATTTTTGATATACTTTTGTAGTATATTATTTTTAGTTGGCAATTTTCTAAATGTTCGAACTATTTGTCTAACTCTAGACACCAATACACAGAGGTCATGATTATTGGTAACGATTAGTTCCAAAAAGTCTTTTTTCCAAAACTTCCACCTTATTCCATACCTTCAGTGTCTTCTATATCGCTGTCGGTGTCTATATTTTGAATTTTCTCCCGTAGTTATAAATCATTTTGAGGTCTAAAATTATATCATACATTTTCTTCACTATGAGTCCCCAAACGTTTTCTATCGGGTTTAAATCAGGCTTCTTGAGCACCAAGGCAAGCACGTTATATTGTTTTGCTCCAACCAGTTCCTCACTATCCTCATAATATGTCATACCTGCTGACGGAAGCGGCACATTTTCTCAACTTTGGAGATATTGAAACATTATAACAGCGTATGAATTTATCTGACGGCCACTGTATTAACACGAAGCTTTTTTCTTAATTTAACTTTATATATAGTTTCTTTGTTTTTACTCTTTATTAAAAATATATAACTTACCTGAGTGTTATACATAGCCTGAATACTTCGTTTGATTCTTAACATTTCTCTCATTGTATCTTCATTACCATGTCTAACCTCAAATTCTTTCCAAGTTTGCCAGAATTCAGTTGTTACCCTTGGATCACAAATCTGGCTGCAGTGGGCATAAATGGCTCTTGCTCTGAGTAAATAAGAAGTAAAATTATTAGGTAAATTATTATTTTTACGTTGTATAATCACATGCATATCGCGGCCTCTAGATACGATCAAAGAATCCTCTAAAACGGTATGGAAGAAATTATTAATAATTAAATGGCAACTCTGTTAAATTTCCTACCAAGTGGATCAAGTATATGCCTAAAATTGGGCCCCACAGTCAGAAAATAAAGATTCAGTTATTCATTTGAAAGCGCTCATAATGACGCTTATGACAGGTGGTCCGTAACCACTTGTCATTAATATCATCCAAACCATAGCCTTCTCGATGTGCTTCCCTAGACAGAGGTAATTTGTATCTGTCTAGCGAAACACATCGAGACGGCTATGATCCAAATGCTTGTACATGAACCTGGCCAGTAATACTGTAGGTAATATCTCACCTGTCAATTTCACCCAATTTTGTTTCCATATCGGCGAAGCGCAAGCACATTTCTCTTGTTTTATCCTCAGGTAATATTTCAATAGCTTTCTCGTAAATTTGCCGCGTTTTCGGTATACCATATATTTCTGCAGCTCTTTTAATGTAGATATTAAACACTTCAAACATTTCTTGTTCGGGAACCTAAAATTTTATAGGTTTTTCTTTTCAAATTACAGTCGGGTGGGCAATAAATATGCTGACAATAGACAGGACCACCTTATACAGTAAATATCGCCTAACTGCGAACATAGGAATCTTCAGGTCGTATTAACTGCGGTGACGGTCGAAAACTATCGAGCTCTGCCTGATCGCTGCAGTAATGCTTGCGTTCCCGCTACCGCAGATTTCGTCGGGCCGCCAGTCGCCGTCAATTTGTCAATACACCATCATTATTATAACAAAACTGATGTATTGACGAATTAACGGCGGCTCGTGGCTCGACGAAATCTGCGGAGAGCGGGAACGCAAGTATTACTGCAGCGAGCGGCCACAGCTCGGTAACTTTCGGCTGTCACCGCAGTTAATGCGACCATAGATAAATTCATCATGAAGATTCCTATGTTCGCAGTTAGGTGATCTTTACTGTATATGCAATTCGGCGTTATAAAGAACTTCCATAATAAATAAGTATATTAACAAGTATTTTAAACAAACATACCAACCAGACGCCCACGGTACGTTAGTTCTTAGGCTTGAAGTCTACGTGGGATGTCTTAGATAAAAAAAAAACGAAATACATTTACTTCAGTGCTACCATCTTATAAATGCCAAAAATCTGTGGGTTGTTTGTCATTTAATCACGTCTCAACGGAGCAAAGGATCGCGATCAAACGTTGCATAGAGGAAGCATGTCATGGAGAAGGACATAGGTTACTTTGATCTCGATGAGTAATGTACAGGATGTGTCACGAAAGTGGGGTTTGATTATTAATCAGAAACTGGTCAATCAATAAACGGAATTAAAAAATTCTTTTGTTAGAAAGAATTCAGATTGTGCCGGTTAACAGTATTCTGTATACAGGGTGAAGAACATTAGCCGTAAAATTTTTTTTTTGGAGAAATAACCTAAAATTTTTGGCTTTGTTTAAGGTTTGATTACTGTATAAAAATAACGTTTTTTTATTTTTGTGCATTGATCATATACAGGGTATGCCACAAATGTCAGTGTTAAATAATGCATAAACAATATACCTTATATGCAAGCAAAACCTCGTGTTAAAGCTATTTGACCATAAATATAGCATTTTTATTCATACTATCGACAGAAAACTTTACTAACAGACAAACAACTGCAGTTTTCATTTGACAGAGTTGTTTTTCTCTCTTTTTGTGCCCTTACATGCAATTTTAGCCACGAAATAAGAAATACAGAGCAAATTTATTTAAAATAAGAAAATAACCAACTTCACAAAAGGAAAAGGTATGAAATAATATTTTTACGTAATTATAATAATTGAGGTTAATGGTAAGTTTAATTTTGTTCAAGATTAGGTAACTTTTACACTTATGAACTTTGCAGTCGGCGCAATTTTAAAGTATAATAGGAATCCTTTATGATAATGCATTAATAAATTCCTAATAGAGATTAATAGTTTTAATTTATTTATTACTGAGCCTAATAGTAAACCTAATTTTGTTCGACATTAAGTAATTTATACACCAAAGATCTAAACTTTAAAGTAACTGCAACTCCTTATTAATTGCTTATGAATTATTATTACAGATTCTTATACTGTGAAATTGCGCCGACTTCAAAGTTTAGAACTTCGGTTTACAAGTTACCTAAATTTGAACAAAATTAAGTTTACCATTAACCTCAGTTATAATTACGTAAAAATATTATTTCATACTCTCCAGTGCTTTTCCTTTTGGTGGTTAATTTTTTTGAAAAAAAATTGTTTTTCTCCAAATGACATTAAAAGCGGCCTTTTAATGACACTTGGCAGGCTTAGAAGTTGTACTTTTAATGCCTAGGCAGAAAAAGTCCAAAATTGACAATGACAAAGTAAACAGTAAACAAACATATTCAACAAACATCATCAGCGGTAAACATAGTAACGCAGGGCCCGGTTACCT
Organism: Philopedon plagiatum; assembly: GCA_963971165.1. Classification (NCBI taxonomy): domain Eukaryota; kingdom Metazoa; phylum Arthropoda; class Insecta; order Coleoptera; family Curculionidae; genus Philopedon; species Philopedon plagiatum. The sequence continues at coordinate 123,205,991 of OZ020189.1, read as the reverse complement.
TTGATAAAATAATTTAGTTATTTGGATATTGATAATGAAACGCAATTTAAATATGGAAAAGTCGATTTTGCGTGGAATTGGAACAAATTTGAAGAAAAAATTATATGTTTCACACGGCAGAAAAGCAGATTTAATGCCTTGGCTGGTTTCATAGCCTCGCTACGCTCGGCTATGAAACACCAGCCGCGGCATTAAATCTTGTGCTTTTATGCCTAGTAAAACAAATAACTATTCTTTTTAGTGCACCTATTTATCCTCTCCCCTTAATCTTATATCCTCTAAATTTGCGATGTCCATGTAATATTAGATTTTCTGACTTCAATAACTCCGAAAATGACATTATTAGTTAACATTTTTGAAGGAATTTCCACCCGCTCTATTTATCCCTCTCCCGTGCCGTTAATCATTTTAACATCCGTTACTCAAAATTAGCTCTTCCGACCTCAATAACCTCGAAAATGACACATTGGATAACATTTTTGGAGAAATTGACAGTTGTTACTTTTTATCCTCCCCCCCCCCCCCCCCCCTTAAGTTTTTTAACATCTGTTACACAAAATTAGATTTGTGAACGTCAATAACCACGAAAATGACATATTTAACATTTTTGGAGAAATCTCCAACCGCTTCCCCGCTGTTATTTTTTTTAAATTTTAACATTGTTCCACAAAATTATATTTTCTGACCTCAATAATCCCGACACATTAGGTAATTTTCTGAAGAAATTCCCAGTCGCTACTTCTTATCCTCCCCCTCCCCCGCCCTTAATTTTCTTAACATTTGTTACACAAAACTAGATTTGTGAACCTCAATAACCACGAAAATACCATCTTTAACATTTTCGGAGAAATCCCCAACCGCTTTTTATACAACAACAAAACGGTCTTTAGTACCAAAGTACATATAAATCGTAAATAATAAAGGTATCCTTACCGCTTTTGTGGCTCTTTCATATACCGCCATCGCGTGCCTCGCCATACCATGCTCCTCTTCAAGCTTAGCATACAACAAATACAAATTCTTCGCGAATTGGGGAGGACATTTCTCCAAACATTGTTCAAATAAATCTCTAGCTCTTTCCAACTTTGTACCTCCATATCTTTTCAAAAATTTCGACAAATAGGTGTTCCATATATCGTAAACGTTAGGCCACTTGAACAGGGAAATTCCTTTTTCATATGCCCTAAATGCTTCTTCAAAATAATTGTTTTCTTCCAGGAAGATGCCGTAGTTAATTATGATTTGAGGTGTCGCTATTTTTAAATCGATAATTCTATCGTATACAGCTTTACAAGATTTAAATGTTCCAAAACTTTCTTCTAAATCGGCGTACATTGACCATACTTTCAAAGATTTATATAATCTATCTTGAACTGATTCTGAATCATCATGATATGCCACTTTTTTAGCAGGTAACACTGTTGCCCGATGCATTAACTTTAAAGCTTCATCATAATTTTCATTCCTGTAAAAGCACAAACAAAAGTTGTAATTATAATTAAACGCTAATTTGTTATATGGATGAGAGATTTGATTACAAATTACATTTTTTTACAGACCTACTTGCTTCAGAACTAAATAGGAGTATAGGTATACAATTTATAATATAAAGCTAGCCTACCTTATTTCCATCTCAGTCCATTCACACCAAACAGATGCAAGATCATCTACTTTAATGTATGGCACCTCGATGCCCTTTTCAAAAATTAACCTAGCGTCATCCACTTGTCCATTTTTTTCATAGAATTTTGCAAACTCGACCCATAAAGTGTGTAATTTGCCAACAGCTAATTTGGGATCTACAGTCTGCACTGCTTCTGTGTATGTATTAATAATTTCATGGGGTTTACCTACACAAAAAGTAATTTACAAGTTGCCTGTCTTGATATCTCAATGAAATAATATCATCGCATGCACACAAGGCGCATCTCAAAAAATTATCGGCCAGAGTTACTAAGTAAGACTGATCTAATTTGACAACTTTTATATTGGCAGGTGTAAGAATAAGACAACTAAGTTTTGTACTGAATTTATCTAGCCAATTTGAATAGTAAGTATTTCTGCAATAATAGCGGCCGCAGCACAAACATGTGGGGTGACACGTACAGCCAATAGGAACGTGAAAAGGATACAATGGTGGAATGATAAATAAGGATGGCAGTTAAAAAATACTTAAAAATAAAAGGAAGGATTACGAAGAATATAGAGAGAAAAAAGCAATTGTAACAAGAATAATTAAGAAAGAAAAAGAAAATAGTTGGAAGGACTTTGGAAATAAGATGAAAACGACATAATAGTATAAGGGAAATTAGAAAATATTTTTTGAAATACTGCGTAACATGAGAAAAAATAAAATAGAGACAATAAAGAATATTAAAGACACAGAAGGAAATATTATAATAGAAGAAGAAAAGATTATGGAAAGATGGCGACAATATTTCAAAGATCTCTTAGAAGGAAAAGATATAGAAAACAGAATGGATATTCAAGAATGTAAATCCAATACCAAGACAAAAGATCTACTAAGAAGCCAACAAGAAACAGAAGGTATAAATATGGATGATATTAAAGAAGCAATAAGGAAAGCAGAAAAGCGCCATGCCAAAACCAAATAACTACAGAGATGATAGTCTCAAGCAGATTCGGCCCTACACGAGGCCCTAATGAGGCATTCAAAAGAGGAGAAACAGAAGATTGGAGGATGGGAATAATAACACCAATATATAAAACTGGAGACAGTAAAGAGTGTAAAAATTATAGGGGTATTACGCTAACTACTGCAGTCGCAAAAATATGTGCAAGAGTCCTGGAAAAGAGATTGAGACAGCAGATGGAAATGACACTGGAAGAAAATCAGTTTGACTTTAGACCAGATCAAGGGGTAAACAATGTGATTTTTGTAGTCTGACAAGTGGAAGAGAAGGCAATAAATTAGGGGGGGCAGAGTGCATTTCTGTTTTGTTGACCTGGAGAAAGCATTTGATCGGATCAGAAACGAAGTTTGGAAAATTTTAGAACAGAGAGACGTCTCGAAAGGCCTGATTAAGGGAATTAAAAACTTATATCAAACGACAATTATTAACTATGTTGAGAAATGAAAAATCAGAAATGTTTGAAACCATCCTAGGAGTAAAACAGAGATGCATTCTGAGCCCCCTAGTGTGCCTACTGTTCTCACTAGTACTCGATGAAGCCATAAAAGAAACAAAAGAAAAAGTTAAAAAATATGAAGTAGGATACTGGAATATGGAAAAATAATTATCTCAGAAATTTGCTATGCGGATGATATGGTGATATTTGCTAAAGATGAAAAAACACTGAATGAAAACCTCGAAAAATATAGAATAGTCCTAGAGAAGTTTGGAATGAAAATAAATCAATATAAGACGGACGATGATAATAGGAAGAGACTAAACCAAGCACAATCTAAATTTAGAAAGAAAAATATTTAAAGCAGGTACAAAAATTCAAGTATCTGGGATCAATGGTAATGCAAGAAGGAAAAATAGATGAGGAGATTAGAGAAAGAATAACAAAGGGTGAAAGATTATTCAATAGTATTAAAAATTCATTTTTTAGAAAAGAAGAAATACTGAAAGAAGTGAAAGTTAAAATACACAAAAAAGCAGTGACACCTATTTTGACGTATGCCTCAGAGACATGGATGCTAACAGAAGCACACAAATATAAATTGGAAGCCATCGAAATGAGATTTCTAGGAAAAATAGAGACCAAAACAAAATTAGATAACACACAGAGGAAACTTAAAAGTGGAATCACTAAAAAATAATAATATAGAAAAGGCAATATTGCGATGGTTTGGGCACATAAAACGAATGGACGGCTCGAGACTGGCAAGGATATTCGAAGCGAGAAGTGTTAAGAGGGAGGCCGAGAGGCAGACCTAGGAAAAGATGGAGAGAAGGGGTAAAACAACCATTGGATAGACGAGGAAAGAAATAGGAAGAGGTGGGGAGTATGGTAAAAGACAGAAAGGAATGGAATAAGATATGGACGACCCAAGCAAGAGACTAAACTTCACCTAACGCCTTACACCCAGGAGGGTAGGTAGGCTCTAGGGATTAAGTAAGTAAGTAATGTATTTCTCACAATCATAAAACTAAATTCCCTTTAGCAACCAGTTTCAAAATAAAGACCATTTGGAAACCAAGCAATAGCAGAAATAATAGGATAACTAAATGAATCATGGATTTATTATATAAAAGGATTACGGGATGATGTAATGTAACATTCTTTGAAGCCAAAACAAACCATTCTAAGCGACACTGTAAACACAATTTGTAAACATTGGCCACATCTTATTTTACCTTGTATTTGTGTACAAAAAATACGTTAGAAGCATTACAAGATTTGCTAAAAGTAATAAAAGCCCTAAATTACTTTATTTTCTGCTAAATAATAATAAATTTAAGTTAAAAAGGTTTTATTATTTATAGGTTATGTTATTTCTAAAGGTGTTTATTTAAAGTCGCTCGACGTATAAATCTATATAAATTTATACGTCGCACTTTTTCTTTTCTAGTTCATTAGACAAAGACGTACGTGTAACCGAGTGTTCAGACCGAGGTTCAGCCGTTTTCCTAAACAACCAGCACCGACAACAACACTTCTGAGCTCCAACACTCCAATGCTATTTTATCTCTTTCTACTACCATTCTTGATCCTCAACTATACCTACAGCGTTTGAGGACGATGCAACGCAGTTGCGGTCTCTGAAGGAGGCCTATGGAGATCTAAAGAGCAAATATGAGGCCCAACAAGCAGAAATATTATGCCTTAAAAGTGACCTGGCGAAGATAAACTCCAGTCTACGCGATAGGAATGTCCATCCAATCGCTTTCAGCTCCTCCGAACATCAATTCCATCACCAAGATAACACTCAACATCCAACAAAGAGAAAATGGACTAGTTGGCCTAAAGAAAACTGACGAGAAACTTATAGCGGCAAAGACGATCCCACAGACTTCCATTTTTATCACCAAAATTTCGAAAGAGGTGTCGGAAGAAACAGTAACTAAATATCTGAAAAATAATTTCGGCACTAACGAAAGCTTTTCCATCGAAAGTGTGGCTGTCAAATCAGGTGATTACAAAGCTTTCAAAATAACCGCCAGAAAAGAGCTGGATGACCAACTACTAAACCCCCAAAACTGGCCGGAAGACATCAAACTTTTCGTCCCCTACAGTTCGCAAAGACTCGAAACAACCAGCGAAGCGACTACAACAGACACTTTAACGGATTCAATCGCAACAACTACCTTCAAGGTTGGAGACGATAAGTCTCTTTCACATTTTTGGAAAACCATCCATATAAACGTACAAGGCCTTTCAAACAAAATACCGCAACTGGAATTGCTATTAGAAGCAGAAAACCCCGATTTCCTATGTATATCCGAACACTGGATGGGAAAAGAACAAGCACAAGTAACTACCATACCAGGGTACCAGCTCGCAGCAAACTTCTCACGTAAGGATCATATTCATGGCGGCGTCGCCATTTTTAGCAAATCCGATGATTTTCAAAGACTAGACCTGTCACAGTTCTCGCTTGAATTTGTTTTTGAATGCGTGGGCATTTCGTGTAGGTTAAACAATACAAAGGTGGCTCTTTTAGCTATTTATCACTCCTGCAACAATGTAGTTCAAAATAACTTTAATAGATTTATAACCGCTTTTAATTCAATTTTATCTTATATAACACTGCAACATCAACATATTCTAATATGCGGCGACTTAAATGTAAATAATTTGGAGGATTCATCCGAGAAAAAAATCCTCTTTGACCTGCTGGAAGGTTTTAACTTAATATCCATACTCCCACGTGAACCCACTAGAGAATTTCTCAATCAAACCCCATCTGCATTAGATTATGTCATCACAAACCACCCCAGTTTTAAAGCAACAAACCTTATGGTAAATATTGCAGACCACAAAGCACAACTTATTACATTTCATAAAGATTGCTCTCAGAACGAGATCACAATATCTAACACACATTTTTTCAAAAGATTCTTTGATGAGCAAAACATTTTTCAATTAAACTACCATCTCTCAAGAACCGTTACTTGTACTCCTTGAATGATGTGGATGAGGCTTGGTCCTATTTCTCAGATAATTTTGTAAAAGCTATCTTGATTCGCTTGGAAAACTACTTGAATGGTGCAGACTTAATCAGTAACGCGCAACACGGTTTTAGAAAAGATTTCTCAACCTCGACAGCTATATTTGAATTAATGAACTTTGTCTATAAGGGTCTGGATGCATCACGACTCAGTCTCGTGCTATTTTTTGATTTAACACGCGCGTTTGACTGCCTAAACAGTTTATACCTAAAAAAGAAACTGCACGCACTGGGAATAAGGGGCGCTATCAACAATTGGGTAATTTCTTATATGGAAAACCGGAAGATTAGAGTTAGAATTGGGAATGTCACTTCAAATGAGCAAACAGTCAATTGTGGAGTACCACAGGGAAGCATAATTTCACCTTTGCTGTTCACTTTGTTCATAAACGACTTACATTGCACAACCAAATAGCAAACAAATACTTTATGCTGATGACTGCACGGTGGCTATCTCGGCCAGCGACCTGGAGGACTTAGAGAGCGGAGCCAACAATATCTTACACAAATTTTCTAGATGGTGTTCAAATAACAGACTTATCGTAAGCGAATCTAAAACTTGCTACATGACCTTCTCACTCTGTAAAGAATTACATCGAGATGCAAATCTTACATTAAATAACAAACTGGTAAACAAAACAGATAATTTCAAATTCCTTGGCATTTATTTAGATCCACATATTAAATGGTGCCATCATATAGATTACGTGGCTGGGAAATTAAATACAGCATATTTTGCTATAAGAAACCTAAAAAACACCCTAGAACCAAAGCAACTTCTTAATACCTATTATGCTCTTGCATACTGCCACTTGAGCTATGGCGTCATTTATTGGGGCCAATCCACCGATCTAGCCAGAATATTCATCCTACAAAAAAGACTTATTAGAACGATTTACTCCCTGAGTCCCCTAAACTCCTGTAGACCTTTGTTCCTTCAGCATAAGATACTCACGCTCCCATCCATACTGATACTGCACGCAGTTCTCTTCGTGAAAAAACAGAAAACCAGATTTTCCCAATCCTCAACAATTCACAATCATTCCACAAGAAACAACTCTAACATATACATTCCCCTCCACAACACTACCACCTATCAAAAGAGTCCATACTGCTTTTGCGCAAATATGTTTAACAATCTTCCAGCGGGTCTCAAAGAGATACCCTCATACACTAAATTTAAAAAATGTGTAAAGATTGACCTTTTAAATGAATGTTTTTACAATGTTAATGACTATTTCAAAATTTTAATTTAGTATTGTTTTGTAGAATTACTTTAATTATTATTCTCTAGTTTCTTTAAGTATTTTAACATTTTTGTTTGTATTGACGTTGTCATATCGTTAGATTCTGTAGACATAAAGTGAAATAAATAAATAAATTGATTCAATTACGTAGTAATTCGTAGTCTTGTCTATGTTCGTAGTTCGAAAAATGCTCCCCCAAGAGAATAACAAACAACAAAATATAAGGCTTCACGTTCGATACGCTCACAGTATACAGATATCGAATCCTTTTATATAATAAATCCATGAAATGAATAAAGTTTTAAATGACGATTTATTAATAATGACAGAACAAAAACGTGTCGAAATCTAACTGATCAATGTCAAGTTCTAAATTTAATCCAGTGACTACTAAGTTTTTGAATTAACGCCACTAGCTTAACTGGTTAGGCTGTTTCTTTCTGCTGTAAGAAAGGGTGCATCGGTATTTCTTTCTTTTCGAAGGTATTCCAAAAAACTGTAAAGACGCATCTCCGTAATTCTTCTTCTTTTTTTTAAATTTAGTAGAAAATGAAATTTTTTTGAACAAATAATTTGCATAACTGTCCTTTATAAAAGTAAAAAAAAAATGAGTCATGAACGGCAAACTGTATTTTTTGCGAGAACTTTTTTTGTACCCAGATTTTCAAATGCTTCTCCTGTAAATAAATAATTTATGAAATACGCCTTTTTGTATGCTAGACGGTGATATAATATGTTTTGTAACACTAACAACATAATAGATGATAAAAGGTCCCCTCCCTTCTGCCGAATCCAATACCAAGCAAGGTGATTTGCGAAAAGAAGTAAATAAATAATCACTTTTATTTAAACAGATAAATAAAATAGTCGAAAATGCGAGGTAATCACCTATTTACCTTCATATAGTTGTACTCTTTTGTGCCATTCCTGTACATTATGCGGATTCTGCCTGAGCAAGACAGAGTTTAGCAACAATAACCTTCTTTCCATCAAATTTTCAAATCGGGCTAGTCTAAGTTCTAAATCTATATTTTCATCTTCAGTCGGACTGGTTATTTTGGAAACTTCTTCCATTCTTTTGCTTAAGCTAAGCTCTTCAAATTGGGCATAAGCATCAAAAACTTGCGTAAAATCCCGAACGGTAGTAACGGTTTGGATGGCTTCCTCATATATGTCCCTTGCTCTTTCAAACAGACCACTCCTAACATAATAGTTTGCCAGTGAATTCCACAAGTGACCTAATTGGTCAGTGTAGCGTCTTAAACCACCTATAACAAGAAACGTGGCAAATTTTTTCCCACTTGTGAAGGGGGGCAATATAGCGCTGTCAGTTGTTTCATTATGTTCCCCATTTCTTAGTGTACAAAACAAGGCAAAAATATTTTTAAAAAAGCATTTTTTATTTATTTTGTTTGTCTGTTCAAGCACTACATAAAAAGTGCTTTATGTACCTCCAACTATCTGTTCTCTGCAAGGTGTTTCACTTGAAATTCCAAATGCAAATTTTTTGAAACTAATATAAAGGTGTCCAGAACAGTATGATGCAACATTATGGAAACCTTTTTTATTATTGGTTTCTCAAATTTTTTTATTTTTGATAAAATTTGGTGTTTATTATCAAACAACAAACTAACATTAAATCTTATGAAAAGTTGCTAGTAATGGTGCAAATGGCGGTTTTTCAAAATTCGCCAAGAGAAAAGTAGGAATCTTAATTTTTTAAAATACCAAAAAAGAGTTATAGAACAAAGTTGTTTTAAGTTCAAAACTAAAATCAAATATGAAATCTGAGAAAGATATATGAAATTCTAATATTTTTTTATTATTTTAAGTTTATATTTTCATATACAGGTTGCCCGAAAAGTCTTACTATGAGCAACTATCTTTGATATTAGTAAAGACAGAGACACCAAACTTTAGGTGTATCTTATTGGTTAATAAATCTACTTTTTTGTAATTTAACTTATTCAACCCCCTAGAGAGTTAAGGTCAAATAATTTAAATGCTACCCTATGCCGTGTGGTACCTCATTTTAAAGGTCTTCGAGTCTTCAGAAAAGAAACTTTACCGCAAACCCGAGGTACGTATCTTAATTCGGTTTTAAATGGCAAGCCTATAAAAGTTAAAAATCGTGAACAAAAAATTAAAAATTTAAAATGACCACCATGAACTTCTTGGCAGTAATAAAGTCGATTTTGGAACTCTGCCAAGAAGTAACACCTGCCATTCTCGAAAACGTGAGAAGTGTCATATTATAAAAAATCTTTAATAATATATTTCTTATTTGCCCTTTTTAAACACTATCAAAAGACAAACGATATTCCCATATTATGTGCTCATTTGAAACAGATTGCATTGTAACTAGTAGGCAATGGAAAAAGGGGAATAGAAGAAAAGAAGTTACTTTTAAGTTTTTTAAGTATGTTTTGCTAATAACATTGAATACAGTTTGACAAGAAAATTGGGTTAAATTACCATTTTGGTAGTTCACTAAAATTTTATATGAATTTCAAATAACCACATATTGTCTTCGTTTTTGATGACGTTTTAATAATATAGCAAAAGTAAAAGTAATTCGTATTTTTACTAAACTTTATTCTTTGCTAAAGTAACTAGTAAGTAAAGAAACTAGTAATATAAAAAATACTAAATACTGCACAAAGTACTGTTGGCATATAATAGCCCTATGCCGTCGCGATATGGATTTTTACTTCTTATATTTTAATGTTGCCTCTGCATACCTAAACTTTGTTTTTATTTTAAAATTACAATAATAAAGATAATTTACCTTTATTAATGTTACAATTTTTCCAGATCAATTCCGGGATCCCGGGATTTTGTTTCTTCGATCCCGAAAATCCCGGGATCCAAATATACGTCCGGGATTGCAAGCCCTAATAAGCACCAACAGATTTTTTTAGAAATCAATGATTCCCATTATGTTGAAGAGTTTTTTTTGGAGACACTGTCGGTAAAAAAAATTGTAAAAAGTAATAACTGAGCACCAAACTCTATGAAGAAATGAGCTTTTTTTACTAAATTTTGATTTTGGTGCCATTATAAAGAGTAGGGCTGCACCGAGCAGGCAGAGTACACGGTGCTCGGCAAATATTTGACCGAGTAACCAGTACTCGGTACTAGGAATTATATTCACTACTCGGCCGAGTAATAAAAATTAATAAAAAATAGGGAAAAGAACGTTTTGATTAATTTCCAACTAAAAAATAAAACATGGTACTGAAACCGCTCGTACCAGGATCGTTATATCAGTTGAAATTTTCGCAAGGTCTCTAAAGAAAAATGAATATTTTAAAATATAAAATTCTAATAATATGCATAGTACATAAAAACCTCTGCTTTAAAATCGTCAAAAAATGTAAAAGGTTGCATAAAAAGACTTTTCCAGATCGAATCCTTTAGAAATGTAAAAACAGATGGCCAAGCCTCGCTAACCCTCCCCCGCCGAGGGGAAGCGCGTATACTTAAGCGCCCGACGCGATCGTGGAAAGGATTCAATTCGCATTCAAATTTAAACTCGGGTTCAGATGTCAGATAGACATTGAAATTTTCCTCTTTTTAAAATTAAGTCGTGACGCTGCCAGTGGGGGTTCTCCTTTTAGTGTTTTCTATTATGCTGTGAAACTGCCAGTAAGTCCTCTTGCTCCTTGTCCAAAGTATAGTTACGCCAATTTGTTTTTGTATTATTAAGCATAAGCAAGTAGTAAAATTGGATATTTTTTTACTTAGTGGGATACCTCTGACGCCGATTTAAGCTGACGGTGCGCAAAGACCCCGCCGAGGCTTATCTAACAGGTGTTAGGTATTTTTGGTAACGAAATGAAATCAATGAATCTGCTTTAAAATATAGTTTCATCTCATTAATATGTAATTCTATAAAGAAATTTGATTTCTTTTTACTTAGTGGAATACCACGTGCGCCGATTTAAGCTTTGGTAATGAAATTAAATCCATTTCTGTAATTTAATTTACCATATTATTTAAACCAAATACTGGCAGTCCTACATCACTGTTTAATCTTATAAACAATATAAAATAATCTATTTAAAATGTATAACTAAAATCTTGAAAAGAGGGCAACATTAGGGGGAGAACTTAAAATGAAAGTATAAAATAAGATTAAGTATCAAATATTATTTCACATAAATTATGACTGGAAAAGAGACCTAATTTCTAACGGGGCCAGATAATGGTGTCAATAAACTTATGCTTTCAAGATTAGGGACAGTATTATAGGGCAAGTGCAACAGCACCATTCTTGTTAAATACAGATGGCCAGTTTGTCTTCCAGGGATTATTAGGCATTACAGATAAAAAACAAAGGTCAGTGAACCAACAGGGTCGATATAAAAAGGGTATATTAAGAAATTAAACGTAATCTGCATTAGTAAAGGGAAAAGGGTTGAGTTGGAGTAATATAAACAATAACCTGCATTCTTAAAACACAAACTAGGTACTTATATGCTGAAGCCAATAATTATTATTATTAGCTTACTGGTTTTCTAAATGTCATTCAAACTGGGATAATAAACTAGAAATTGTAAATACAAGAACAAATTCACTATATAGGTACCTCTGATAATAGCATCAACATTTAAGGACTGTATTTTATCTGGATTGTTGGAAATCAGTTCACATAATTCATTCCAAAGCTGGTGCTTTGATTTGCCATATTGAGAAACAAAATTTTCATCATTTACAATTTTTGCCAAAACTACTGCAGCTTCATCTAACTTCTCAGCTTCAGTTAAATATTCTACATATTCCTCTGCATTTTCTGGTGATAATTTTAAATATCTTCTAAATACTCTAACAGCAGTTTCTGGTATATCATGTTTTTTAACAAATGTCAAATAAAGGGGCCAAATACGGTGATGCTGAGTAACTGGTAAAGCTCTTAGAGCTCTATCAAAAACTTTTCTTGTCCGAGTAATTTTATTTTGGTCAGTTAAGAATTGGCAATAATCCATCCATATCCTAGGCATTTTGTGCATGAAAACTAAAGCTCTTTCAAAGGCATTGTTTACTTCTTCATAACCAGGATCTGTAATACACTTGTTTTTGACTTGTTGCCTTCTAACTCTTAAATAATTGTACCATAGTTTATAGGATCCAGGTAGTTCTTTCAGAGCACGTTCATATATTAAATTGACGCCATGCTTAGGGGCTTTCTTTTTGTGTTCTATATATCGTAGCCAGTGTTTGACTGAGTATGGATTTCTAAGAATTTCTTCTTCATATGGTAAATCTTCATCAGACTAAAATAAAAGTTTAGATTTATATGTAATGCAAGAATTGCTCGTCCATGTTTGCCCAAAAAATTTTTAGCACCAATACTTACAAATATAATTTCCATGGGCTCTCCCTTATCTGCACCTTTAATTGGCATATTTTTAAATGGTTTTGAAAAAGTAAACCGCAGTAATCACAACCAAAACGTAAACGCCAATAAACCGAAATTTTAAGGTTAAGATCTTTTTCTCCTTTAAAGTTCGTCGTCGGCATCTATACACTGGGGGCATCATTACTAACTTTCTTCATGGTTCATTTCTGTGTCCATAGGCAGACTCAGGCTATCAATCTGCAGAGGAGAATGAAGGCTTTTGTGCTCCTAACCCTTTTATTTTCTTTGCTCCTAACCTCTGAAAGACTTCAAAACGAGATTTTAGAAATAATAAAAACTTATTTTTAAAGAAAAATGGCCAAGGAAGAGAAGCTCGACTGGATTTATAAAAGTGCTAACAGTCTAGTTGATCGGGAAGACTATTTACTTGGACGTAAAGTCGATAGAACTTTGGAGCAGCTCAATGAAGAAGAAAAAGAGAAAAAATTTGTTTTACCGACCCCTAAGAACCATGTAGAACATGAATGCATACCACCATCAATTAGGGATTTTAATAAAATTGTAATGGCAGATCAGGTAATCAAGCGGAACATATAACTTTTTGAAGGACGGATGAGCAAATACTATCGTAGCGTTAAAGTTTATCATAATATCAATTCAATTCTTTATTGATGTTAATGTACAATGTACTTACACAAGTCATATAATATGTTATGTCAAGATAATAAAACAGAATACATAAAAATAATAAAACAGAAAATAACATAACAGGTAAGGAATTAAAATAATTAAAATACAGCATAAATTTAAACACAGGAACAATTATATTATGTCGTCAAAGTTGTCCAGGAAGTATTCGTCTCTGGTATAGTAGGCCCTTTTAATAAAATGCGTTTTTATCTGCTGCTTGAATTGACGTGGTGATAAAGTCCTAATTCTTTCGGGTAGAACATTGTAGAATTCTGGGCACCAATAGCCTGGCCCGTCACGGGTTCTGGAAAGTCGGTGAAAATCCACCCTAAACATGGCACTACCCCTGGTTGCATGACTGTGTATGTCAGAATTTCTAACATAGTCAAAAAGATGGTTTCTAGCATAGACTAAACATTCCAGAATGTAGAGGCATGGTAACGTGAGGATCCCCAATTCGCAGAACTTGAGCCTGCAGCAATCGCGAAAACCGAGTCCTGCCATTACTCTAATGCATCTTCGCTGCAGTCTAAATATTACCCTTGCATGTGGTGAATGGCCCCACGCAATGATAGCATAACCAATACGCGCCTGGAAAAAACTATAGTATGCTGTTTTCAGTGTCTTAAGGGTAACCGAGTTTGCGAGGCTACGAATCAGAAAACTGGACCTCGAAAGAATGCCAGCCAGATGAGAAACGTGATCCGCCCATGTTAACCCCGAATCCAGCCGGACCCCAAGAAAGCCCACAGGTCCCGTCGTGTCCAACACGCATTCACCATTCAATCTCCTGAGAGTAAAAAGCAGAGACTGCGTCTTGTCATCATTAAGGCTTAAGCGATTTGTGACAAACCAAGACTTTATGTTCGCTTGACTGCTCATAATCTGTTCTTTGAGTCCACCTATAGAGTTCGTTGTTATTACCGCAGTGGTGTCGTCGGCATACAACACAAACTTGGTATTACTGTCACAATCTGGTAGGTCATTTATATATATTAAGAAAAGGGTCGGTCCTAAGACGGAACCCTGAGGTACTCCATGGTGGACTCTAGTTCTGGACGAAGTCTCGGTTCGAAACTGGACAAACTGTTCACGGTCCGACAGGTAACTGCGAACTAGTTCCAGGCCGTCCATACCAAACCCGTAAGTCGAAAGCTTATCAATAAGGATCGAGTGTGACACACAGTCAAATGCCTTGCTCAGATCAAACATCGATGCAAAACCACACGCACCACCATCAAATCCCTCCAACAAACATCTGGTCAAATCGCAGATAGCACGAGCGGTCGACATGTCCTTTCTAAAGCCATACTGACATGTAGTAAACAACATGTGAGACTCAAAATAATCGGTAATCTGCTGTTTAAGGATTGTTTCATATATTTTTGACACAATAGGTACCAAGGAGATCGGTCTGTAGTTGGAAACATCATTGCTGGTGCCTTTCTTAAAAATAGGCACTACCTTGGCAAGTTTCAGTATGCTTGGAGAGTCTTTAGTTTAAGCTAAAAAAATAAGGTAACCAACGGATTTCAAATAAGGACAGAGATATTTAGCAGTTCAGTGAAATGTTAGTGTAGAAAAGTTATTGACTCGGTTATTGACTACTCAAATTAAGGAAGCCAGCTGCAATCTACTGATTTTTAACGGGAAGAGTACTTGAGTACTTGACGACAAAATTTACAAAGATGCCAAATAACATGATAATGAAGACAAAGACGAAACGAAATTATTCCCCTTTATAACAGCAAATTCTTAATTTAAGTTGCCAGTTGGTGACTCAAATTAAGAATGAGGCATCCTCTTCAGCCGATTTGCTAACCACTATAACGGGGAATGTTTTCGTTTTGTCTTAGTCTTCATTATCGTATTATTTGGCATCTTTGTCAATTTTGTCATCTAGTGTGCCCTTCTTTTAGTGGATTAATAGCGAGGGGTGTTTCACCTGGGAAATTTAGTGTACACTTGAGGGGAAATAGTAGGAAATTATGTGGTAAAGAAGGGAAATTATTGCTTATATGGGGAAATTACGAAGAAATGAGGGAAATTAAGGAAATGATTAGGAAATTAAGGGAAATAATGGGGAAATTATGGTGAAATTACGTTATTTTAGTATTTGCACATTACTGATCATGCGCCGGCGCATGCGCGATACGTCGCCAGTTGCGGGACTGAAGGATGCTCGCAAGGATACCTAACTTAACTAAAATTTAAAAAAGGGAAATTATAAGGTAATCAAGGAGAAATTAAGGAAAGAAGGTGAAATAAAGGTAAAATTGGGGAAAATATTGAAATAATATTGAGAAAGAAAATTGGAGTAATTATACAGGGTGTTTCAAAAAACATGTGCCATCGCTTAAAGGGAGATTCTTTGAAAGAAATTAAGGCAAAATGTTCTTATGAACATGGGTCCGCAGATGCTTTGTTTCAAAGATACAGGACGTTAAAGTTTTAAATGGTCTTTACATGTTAAAACCGATGGTTGGGAAAACTAAACCAGTAGGACGGTTAATAAAATTACATTTATCTCCTAAACGAAATGAAAATTGAAAAAATATGAAGAGATAAGTTTTGTTAAGAATTTAACATACTTACTATTTGACCAATATACGAAAATGTGAAAAAATCAGTGGCGTACATGTTTTTATTAGAAAAATATTGTACCGTCTTCTCATATGTACCCCCTGGAAGACCTGTCAAAGTCTTTTCATGGTCAGAATTATGCTTAATTTCAGTACTTTACACAACGTAAATTTCATCAAAATTGATGAAGCTATTTTGAAAATATTTTGTAAAAACTGATAAAAATTAAGAAATTTAACACCCTGTATCTTTGAAACGAAGCATCTGCGGACCCATGTTTCTATAAACTTTTTGCCTTAGTTTCTTACAAGGAATCTCCTCTTAAGTGATGGCACATGTTTTTTGAAACACCCATATGGGGAAATTAAGGAAATGATAGGGGGAAATTAAGGAAATAATAGGGGGAAATTATCGTCAAAAAGGGAAATTATCGTCAAAAAGGGAAATTAAGTGTACACATTTGGATAGGTGAAACACCCCTCGATTAATAGGGAGATGAGAGACATAAGTATTTAAACATTTTTGACATTAACCTCTTCTCTTTATTTTGAGGAGTGAGGGGTAACTTTGGAATTTTAAATGGAATGATGTACTTTTGTTTTTAAAATTCGGAGCTACATAAAAAAACTACCTATGTATGTGTACAATTTTTTTTTATTTGCTCTAGGTTACAGAATTAGGGTTAACTACATTTCAGTTGAATTTAAAAAATCCTAAATGAATTTGAGCAATAAATCAAGTTCACTTGGTTCACTTTCCATAAATGCTTACTTATTTTTACTTAAGTCATTTGAGCATTTTGACGTTTTTACGATTATTTCTCAATTGGCCTACTAGGTCCCCGGATTTGACCCCCCTTGACTTTCTCTTGTGGGGTTTTATAAAGGACAAAGTGATGGTGACTACACCTACAACTTTAGATGATGTGAAAGACTGAATCCGCTTTGCCTTCTTATTAGTGACACCTGAAATGTTACAGCAGGCACAAGATTCATTTAGAAAAAGAGTGAGAAAGTGTTTGGAAGTCGAAGGGGGATATTTTGAACAACTTCTCAAGCATGACAGGTTGTAAATAAGTTGAAATTAAATGGTAAATAATTTTTTTATAACCTAATAAATCATAATTCCGCAACCAAAAGAACAAATCAAAATAAAAAAAATGAACACACATAGTCCCCCCATCCCCCTATTAACTCGCCAAAATGTCATCAAAATATTTTTAACTGTTTTCGAGATATCGCCTTGTAACACTTTAAAAACTCACCATGTATAGTAACAATAGTAATAAAACACTGGAATCAAATATTCTGCAAATATCCAAACCTTCTCTAATAGATCTAATGTGGAAAAATTACCCAGGGTATTAGGTAAATTGGAAACTAATAGAAAATAAACCTAAAATCTCAAATACATAAACATAAAGCTTAAAAGTCTTTAAAACTTCTGCAAAGTCTCTAACAGTGTTACATATTATTAAGTATTTTAACATACTTAATATGCATGAATCTTATCAAATAAATTTCAGTAGGCAAAACAAAATTTTGATATGGTAATTAGCAATGAAGTATAAAATTAAAAAACAAACTACCTTAACATTGTTTTTGAGAAAAATTTTGCTTTGTTCCTACAAAAATGTGTTTGACAGTATACTTAAAGAGGATTTTTACAGTAGCGAATCTAAGGAAATATGGATTGTTTTCTTACAGTTATTTTCAGTAATTTTAATGCAGGGAAATATTACTGCCACCATTTTACTTTACACAATTGTTTATCTAAGAAGATAATAAAAGAAGTCAGTTTGTGATTTTTATGTAAAAAGCTATAGATAAATCGTTTTATCTCTTTACATTAGTTTTAATTTTTATAGGTTGATCTGTCTGCTAAACTGCAAGAAGACCCTTTAGTTGCCATAAAAAAGAGAGAAGAAGAGGCGAGAAGACAATTTTTACAGAATCCAGTTCAACTGAAAAAACTCCAAGAAGCAATAAAACAACAACAGGAAAAGAAAACGAAACATAAGAAATCAAAGAAGAAGCACTCAGATGAGGACCTGGATGAAAAGTTGAGGGAAAAATTCAGATTGCTTAAAAACAATCCACTTGCTGCTGGCATGCCAAAGAAAGCCACCAAGAAGGACAGTGAAGATGCTTTAAACACTATACTAATGCATAAATTTAATGCACTCAAAGAGAAGCTGTCAGAAAAGGATCTGCAAGATATTCTAAATGGTGATGTCAGTGATGATAGTGATGAAGATAAAATCAAAAAGAAGGCAAAGAAGAAGAAAAGACAAGAGTCCAGTGACAGTGAAAGTGATAAGAAGAAAGATAAAAGCAAAAAAAGTACTAATGATAATTTAAGTGGTCACAAAGAAAAAATAAAAAAGAGAGGGAGAAGCAGCAGTAGAGATACTGATAAAGAAATTGAGAAAATATCAAATAGAAGAAAAAGAGATTACAGCTCAGAAAAGGATAGCAGAAGGTCTAGAAGCCCTAATAAAAAAAGAGATAGTTATAAAAGGTAAGAACAGTACCTATTAACAAAAGATTTAAAATTAAGTAAATTTGCTTTATGACATCTAAACAATAGGCAGGTTGGTGAGAAAGTGGTTATAACTACAAGATTCTGGAAAAAGAATACAGTAATGCACTAATGCCACTTTAGGGCTTTCAGTGTCATAAAAGTTCCTTACATTTTTTCCAAAAACTACCTAAGTAGATGGCTTCATAGGTATCATCAGCCCCAGGATTAAAAATGTTTACAACTTAGTGCTGGTTTAGATCTTCCTATTAACCAGTTAGGTTTTCACAGATTTCTGTCCTGTCATCTATGTAATCTCTATATATAAAAGAGGAAACTGACTGACTGACTGACTGACTGAGAGATCCACGCACAGCCCACACCTTTGGGTTTAGAAACTTGAAATTTTGCACAGAGGGTTCTTATATAATATAGGCGTGCACTAAGGAAGGGTTTTTCAAAATTCATCCCCTAAGGGGGTGAAACAGGGGCTCAAACTTTGTGTGGAGAAATAATATTAGATTATCCTATTAATTCAAAACTTTATAGAAGTACTGGGGATGAAAATAGGGAAAAGATAACTCTTACTTCTTTGCTTATGAGAACCAACTATATCTATAGTTCTTAGTATGTTTATAATATTCAATAATATTTTTTATTTTAAAGTTAATATAGTTTTACTTCTAGTGGTACATTATCTTGTTTTTATTTTCAGTTATTCAAGAGAAAGCAGTTCAGATAAAAAATATAAAAATAGAGATAGAGCACATAGTGGTAGACAATTTGAACAAGACAGAAGTAGATATAAAGAAAAAAAGTTGCACAAAGAAAGAAGTAAGAGTCCAATTAAAAGAAAAACAAGTATGAGTAGGAGTAATGAAAGAACTAGAAAAAATGAAAAGAAACGACGAGGAGACAGTAGAGAAAGACAGGACAGTCCTAAATTAACAAAACAAAAATTTAGGAGAGGAAGAGATGGTAGTTCGGAGAGTGACAGTGATAAATATGAGAGCAGTAAAGGACAAAAGGAAAAGAAAGATAATAACAGTGACTCTGATCTCGACCAAAAAATAATGGCAAAACTAAGGTTATTAAGAGGTGAAGTTGAAACAAAGACAAATAATGACATACTAGTGTCTGAAAAATTGTCTAGTAGTAAAACACAATCTGGCGCTAGTATATCTTCCGACGATGATAAATATGCAAAGAAACAAGCGGTTTTGCCAGCCAAACCACCACATTTACAAGCACAAAACCAAAACAGCGATTCAAGTTCTAGTGAAAGCAGTAGTAACCATAAAAAAATGAAGACATTTTTGCCTGAAAAACCGTCCCATTTGAGACATCGAAGTGAAAGTAGTGATTCTTCAAGTTCAGAAGAAGCAGCTTATAAAGGCAAATATACAGACTCTGAAGAAGAACAAAAACAGCCAAAATCGTTTGGCTTAGTGACATCAGATGGAAAAAAAATTGCTCTGAAAAAAGCTACAGAACAGAAGAACGTTGATATGAAAACCTTTAAGAAGATTGAACCAACTGTCAAATTCGAGAAGAACAATGTTAGGAAATTATCTGAAAAGGAAAAAGAGAGACTGAGGGAGGAAATGGTGCGTAATGCCGAAGTGAGAGATAAAGAACGAGAAAGAAACGTTCAGAGGTACAGAGAAAAGGATAGAAAAGAAGAAGAAATGATAACTAAGAACTTCGATGCTGATCTTGTACATAATCAGCTTCTCAAGTCTGCAAAACACTCATCAGTTGAGCAGAGAATTAAATCAAATTTGAATAACATTCAAAGGTCGTCGAGACATATGGATTCAAATTTTTCCAAGAGATGATGATTTGAATTTAGGTAAGTTCTGGTTTTTATTTGCATTGTACAATGCACTTTCATCAATAATTATGTCAACAAAATGGAAGAAATAGTTTTGTATAAAGAATAAGGTTTGTTAAATTATATTAATTATTAAATTAAATGTCATATTTTATAACAAAGTACTTTTTTTACAACTTTATTGTCTTGTTTAAACATTGTTGTTCCTGTTGTATTTAAACTTTTATGCCTTTTTATTTTTGGTATTATAAAAAAAGGATTTTAAAGTTGATTTTAAAGGATTACAAAAATATTAACATTTTCTGAACCAGATTGGGATTTTGCGGAAGGGTAAACGTCGAGAACAGAATGACCAGCATTAGAAACATAGTGTCAATAAAAATCACAACCAAATTAATTTGCAGTCCTCTAGTGTGTAACAAAAATCGTTACCCAATATCCTGTGAAAAATTTGAAATTTCAATCCATAATGAACTTGTGCATTTTTTTGCTGAACACACATTAAGTAGATTTAGTAGTTGCATAAGTAAGATGAACAAAAATGAATGTTTTTTCCTGTTTTTTTTTTAGATTCAAATATAATTGGCAAGTATGTCATCATATATTCAATGGTATTTCTATGAGTAACTTTAAGTAAAAAGTATAAATTGTGAAAAAATAAAATTAATTTTAATTTAATGCTATTTTATGGTGTGCTAATTTAAGAAAAAATACGCTAAGTAGAAAAATTAATTTTTCTTATGAAAATTTTTTTTCGACTTTTATCCTCCTCTCGTAACTATTTTTCGAAGTCTCTTTGAACATTTAATGTGCAATAATAGGGTTAGATTTTTGTCTATGTAAAACGTCCCCAAGTTTGCACAATATATACAGGATATGTAAAAAAACGAGCCATCGCTAGTGGGGAGATTAATCATCCTAAAATAAGACAAATAGTTTCCATGAGCTCTTGTTTCGTTTCTGAGATACCTACAAAGAGCGTTTTACTTTTTCGCTTTTTTTAAATACCTCCAAAATGATTTTGGATGAAACTTGAGTTGGGAAAAGTGCTTAAAATAGTTTATATTTAAGCATTAATAATGTGTAGACAGCTTTACCAGGCTAGCACTAAAATCATTTTGTAAATAATATACAGGGTATCCGAAAAGTCTTAGTATGGGCAAATATATTTAATTAATAGCTTCAAGATAAATCGGTTCCTTATGCCCTACCATGCCCCTTTTAAAAGATATGTCCTAAAAACGGACGAAGAATGCGTTTTCAGTCATTTTTTTCAAATTTGGTAAGGGTTTAAATATTTTGGACATATATAACACTAAAATATCATTTAGAGCACCGAACAAAATTTGATTAGTCCCAAAAAATCGACGAATAACCATTTTCCATGAAATAAAACCATGTAACCCCAAAGAAATTTCGAAAAATCCATTTTATTTTAGTATCCCTCCAACGATTATTTTGATTTTGGTACCAAATTACTTGGAGCTCATCACAGAAACGATATCTGAAGAAAACTTCGAAGTAATCGCACCTTTGGGTTAAACTCAATGATAGATAAGAACTATTTGTCTTATTTCTGGGTGAGGAATCTCCCCACGAACGATGACGCATGCTTTTTAAAACACCCTGTATACAAGCAAGAGTAGGTGTTTGTGTTAAAAGAGTTTGATGTATACTACCAAAGACAATAATTATTCCATATTAAGAAAGTTTACTACAAGAAGTAATGTAAAACATATTGAAACTGAAATGAGTTGCCTTTAATAATGAACATAGTACCTGAACCTGTATAATAGGGTAAAGGTTAAGGCTGAATTTGCCGACCACACCCATTTATTGCCAACTTAATTTTATTTTAGTACAATTTTTTGCTTTATATTTCATTTGTATGAATATTTTCACAATATTAACCGTAGATTCATATTCTACGGGTATTTTTTAACGTATTAATACAAGTTTCAAGATATCATTTTATGATTTATTTTAGGAAAACAATATTTAAAAAGAATATTGAGGTCCTAGTGACAGAAAAAATGGCACCATAGATCTCGTAAAATATTAATTTTCTGAATGAAATCATTATAGAGTTGAAACTTTAAATAATTGACTGAAAATTGTTTGCAGGATATGAATCTATACTTAATATACTCATAATGTTATTGCTAAAAATTTTAAAGCTGAAAAACCATGTCAAAATGAAATTAAGTTGGCCACCATGGACGCAATTGGAAAATGCCACCTTAAAGTTTGTCAACATCTACTTGCTGGCCAACTGCTGCCTAAAGGACGGTAGGGTAGCAGTTTTTGTCGACATTTGTAGTAGCTCACCCAGACTTGGACTAGAGGGGGTGCGTCTGTTGCTATACCAGTGGGCCTAGGTTTGATTTTTGCCATACAGCACTGATCACCCGATTACCGGTTAAAACAATATTGACAGTTGATTTTATGTACTACATTTGTTGTGTGGATAATATTTTTAAATCGTAAAGTTAAGTCAAGAAAACTCACTAATGTATAAAACAATATATATTTGAAATTTGAACCCTATAAATTTTCGTTTTTAACGACATTCATTCTATTCTGTACAGTCACAGTTGGTTTTCCCTTTCTTCAACTCGCACAGGTCATCTCTGTCGGTCGTGCATCTTTCATTATCATCCCGGAATCTAACAGTCTTTCTCTTCATTTTACAGGCTTCTGGTGGGATATCTGGAGGGCTTATCATTATTGGGCCCGATTTTTCTTCTTCTTTCTCGCAGGTATTTGGCTCTTTGTTTGGTGGGTCCGCGCATTCTATTGGGTATCGACCGTCGCAGATTTTCTTTTGTTCTTTAAGGACCCCAGCGTAATATTTATGTACAATTTCTTCTGGTGTGTCGACGTGTTTTGGTGTGTAAGAAGTGTATTTACCTAAAATACATTGGATATCAATTTTAATGGCATATCATATTAAATTCTAAACAATTTTTAATTCTTTAATATTTTTTTTTTAACTGAATCGTTTGCGTTTGAGTAAGAGGTAAGTTAAGCTGCCCACCGTGAGTGACGCTTCAGTGGCATTACATCGCGGGGAACTCGGCCGCAGCAGCAATTCAGTTTAGCTTTGCCATCGCGTCGCTGTGAATTTGGTAGTTCGTAATATGCCGAAAGTGTGCAGTAACACGCGACTATTTGCGCACAATGTTAGAAGGTTTATATGGGAATTTTCTGGTTTAAAATATAATGTGTCGCAAGTAATATGTGTGGTTTATCAGCTAAACTTATTGGCCTTTAAGAAAACTTTATGTATAAGGCACGTAAACAATGGGGCTAACGCCCTTATAAACATTTCTTTTAGATTTACTTATTATGCTGTATTCGTGTAATGTGCCGTTATTTATCTTAACTATCCATTTCGTTAGTTTTGGAAGAAATATAATCCTAAATGAAAATTGCCCGGCTGAAGTACGTTGCAAAGACATTGCATCATATTTTTAAGTAAAGGATTTATTAAATTGTTAGAGTATGGACGTTTTTAAATTCTTGATGGAAAACATCAATTCATTTATTCGCATTATGTCATTAAGGTCATCGGTTAAGTCAATGGATTTTAGAGGAGCAAGATTTTGAAAACGAACTAATGGATAATGCGATGTTGGATAAAATATTCTCTAAAACTAGATTCTTTTTTCCTCCCCTGACCTCCGACAACAAAATTATCTCCACCTCTAAAGGAAAAGCTGAACTATTTGCCAAACAATTCGCTGCCAATTTCAATCTACTTCCTCCCGTGAGTTTTGCTCTTCCAACCGCTACGTCTGTACCCCACACAATGTCCAATATAATACTTAAGGTTAAACAAGTTTAAAAAATTCTTCTATCCCTTGACACCAAAAAGTCCTCCGGTCTGGATGGCTCGTATGCAGCCTGTCCCGAAGAAAGGTTCCAAGTTCCTTCCATCCAATTATATACCTATCTCTCTGTTGTCAGCGAAGTTACGGAGAAATCGATAAACTTGCAAATTCTAAAATATCTAGAAAAACAAAATCACCTTCTGGCAGGCAGTACGGATTTCGTCACCAAAGATCCACAGCTGATCTCCTCAGCTTTGTCACACATAACTGGAACAAGTCTCTCGAATTTCATGGCGAATCTCAGATTGTTGCTCTTGATATTTCCAAGGCCTTTGACTAAGTATGGCATGCCGCACTCCTCAACAAATTACCCTCTTACGGTCTTCCTACCAAACTAGGCACCTGGATCGGTTTCTTCCTCTCTAATCGGCGAATATCTGTCGTGGTGAACGGTCACTCATATAACTTCCATCCTCTCAATGCTCGCATACCCCAAGATTCAGTCCTGGCACCAGCCCTATTTCTTCTTCACATTAATGACCTGCTCTCTTCAACTACCAATCTCATCCATAGTTATGCTGACGATAGTACTCTTCACTCCAATATTCATTTTTCCAGATAAGTCTCGAATCAAGACCTGGATAATAGACGCAGATCAATGTACCTGTTCCTTTCCCAAGATCTTCAATTATATTTAGACTGGAGTGCCAAGAACCTTGTTCAGTTGAACGCCTCCAAAACCCAGTCTTCTTCATTGTCACGCAAAGAATCTGGCAACGCTTACCCCATCTACATGAATGGCCAGGCCCTGCAGAACAATCAAACGTTCGATCTTGTTGGCATCGGTTTCGAACATTATCTCAGGTGGTACAAACACATTACTTCAGTAGCCACTTTGGCAGCTAAAAAGCTTGGTTTTCTCTTTCGAGCCAAAAAATACTTCTCCCCTTCCAACTTATATACTCTCTATGTTTTCCAAATAAGACCTAACCTAGAGTACTGCTCCGTCATCTGGGGAGCGGCATCACCTTCGACACTTAACATCCTTGATTCTATCCAAACGAGAGCCATTCGACTCATCAATGACCCAGTCGTCACAAGAAAACTCCTTTCTCTCGCTCATCGCCTCGCTGTTGGGGATTTATCCCTTTTCTATCGGTACTTCCACGGATTTTGCTCTGAAGAATTAGCCTCCATGATACCCCCATTGACTGTCCTTAACCGAACAACAAGAGGCGCGTTACGTATGCATCCCTTTACTATCCAGCTACAAAAGCCTAGAACATCCGACTTCTCTCGCTCATTCATACTTAGGGTCTCCAGCTGATGGAACAAATTGCCTTCAGATGTTTTTCCTTCCCCTCTCAACCTCCAATCCTTTAAATCCCTTGTCACTAGACTTCATTTTCGTTCTCTTCAGACGCCCACGGTACGTTAGTACTTAGGCTTGAAGTCTACGTTTGCTGTCTCAGATAAAAAAATTTATACTTCCAGTTATTTGTTAAACGGGCGAGAACTGAATTATAATCTTTTTTTGAATCACATTTGAAACCAAATAATTTAAAAGTTTACTTGTGTTAGTAACCTGACACTCTGACAGCTGAGTTTTTCCACCACACATCCATCGGAAACATCGGTCTTCAAGTGTGATGATTCTGATGATCAATCTGATGAAAATACGATGAATTTAAAACCTAAAATTAATTCCAACAAACTTTCATCCGTAATTTAAAAACGGTTTTATGGAAATGTGATTAATTTGATTTACACATCGATGAATATAAAAACTCGACCTATTTGGATTCAAATTAAACATGTGTACAGTATTTTGTTTAAAAGAACAGATTAAAAATATTCGAATCATACAAGTTGTGTTTTTGATTTTCAACTAACGCTGTTAAAGAGTAAGAAAAATTTAAAAAAAATACCTTCAATATCTTCGGTACAACTTAGATCCTTTTGTTCTCCAGTGTACACAGGATAAGCGCATTCTTTATTAACCGGCAGAATTCCATGTGGTGGTACCCTGTAGGTGTGTTTGACGGAGTCTTCGTATTCTTGAAGTATTTTGTCATGTTTAGCTTTGTCCGCTTCTGGATCCGATGCTCCACCGCCGATGTTAAGGTCTCTGAGACATTTTTCGAGTTCGGTTTGTTTTTGCTCGTCTAAAAATATACGGTATTTTAAAAAAGTTGTTAAAAATACAAAAATATAAAGACCGTCTAAAATTAAAGTTGTACCCTTGTCCGGAAATGCTTAATTTCGGAGATGTAAGATATTTGAAGTAACGATATATTTTATTTTATACCAATGGTCTCATCAAACTTCTTTTCATCCTCAAGATTATCCTTGACAAGATCTTCTAGGTCATCTTTAAGGTATCCTTGGTTAAACATCCAGTTTCTCATATTTTCTATAACCTCGCAGGGGAATTTACTAGAGTTTTCTTGCATATATCTATATACGTAAAGATCAGCTCCAGTAATAATAAACCTAAAAAGGAAAATAAATCTGGAAGTAATAAATATTCTGAAAAATTTTAACGAATTTCCTGTAAAATCATATATAGGTGATTTGCCCCAATAGTGAGTTATCCTGTTTCCTTGTTTGGGACAAACTGAAATAGTCAAATTATAAACAAAAATTTCTAAATGTTTGGAAACGGCTTATAGGGCTTATGGTATCTTCAAACTGTGTGAAAAATGTTATCGGGGAAAATATATAAACGAAAGAATGATGGTAATGGAAGTCAAGATGGGAAAAGAAGAGACATACACAGTAATTAATATTCACCTGTGGTATAATTGATCATGCGAGCAAAGAAGATGAGTATTTCAGAAAACTGCAAGAAGAAATGGATGATGTAAACGAAAACTTAATTGTGTAGGAGATCTAAACGGAAGAGTGGGAAAAGACAACAAGGGATATGAAAGAATAATGGGGAAGAAGGAGAAATAACAAAGAACAATAACGGAGAAACAATTATTGAAATGTGTATGGAAAACGACCTAATAATAAATACAAAATACAAACATAAAGAAATACACAAAATCACAAGGGAAGAACCAGGGAGAAATGAAAAGTCAATATCCGATTATTTCCTGGTGCGCAAGAAATACCAGAAATATGTAAAAGATGTAAAATTATCAAGACGATGCGAAATCGGCAGCGACCACCAACTATTAAAGATGAAAATAGGAACAAAAGAAAAATAAAGGGAAGACCCAAGAAGAAATAAGATCAAGAAGATAAAAAGCTATAAACTCAAAGAAGAAACACAAAGAACAAAATTCCAAGAAAACCTTAAGAGAAAACTAGCAGTTCAAGAGGAAGAAAAAACAAATATAGAAGAGCACTGGAAAAGATTCAAAGAGGCAATACTAATGGCGGCAGAAGAAAGTTGTGGAGTATCAAAAACAGGGAACAAAAATATAAAGAGGACGAAATGGTGGCCACCAGAGGTACAAACAGTCACTAAAGGAAAGAAAAAGCTATGGGAAAAATACCTTGGCACCAAAAATTTAGAAGATTATGCAAAATACAGGGAGAAAAGAAGTCAGAGAGACAGTAAAGGGAGTAAAACAGGAAGTGTGGAGAAAATTCAGACAAAAGATGAATGAAAACTTCAGAGAAAACCAAAAACTGTTTTATGGTATGCTGAAACAACTAAGACAGAAAAAGTAGAGAAATTTTAAGGACAAGGAGGGAAACATAATAATGGAAGAGAAAATAATGCAGAGATGGAGGTAAAATTTTAAAGAAATATCAAACACAGAAAACTCAGCCGGCGTTACGAACGAAGAATGAGTAGAAAGAAGAACAGAAATAAACACAATCACGGAAGAAGTTAACGAAGCCATCAAAAAGTTAAAAATGGGGAAAGCCGCAGGAATAGACGAAATTACACCTGAAGTACTAAAATACTTAGACGAGGCAGGAATAAAGGTTTACACAGAATTGTTAAACAAGGTGATAAGAGTACCTAGAGAATGGAATATCAGGATTATCCTACCATTACATAAAAAAGGCGATGCTAGGAAATGTTCAAATTACCGAGGAATTACGCTAATGAGCCTACAAACAAAAGTGCTGGCCAGCATGATGGAAACAAGAGTAAAAGAACAACTAGAAAACACGTTGGAAGAAACACAATATGGTTTTAGGAAAGGAAAGAAGGAGCACACAGGACCCAATATTCATATTAAAGCAAATTACAGAAAAATGCATAAGCAGAAATAAACACACTCATGCAATATTTATTGACTTAAAAAATGCATTTGACAGAATAAGACGAAATGATATATGGGAAAGTTTATATAGAAGAGGAATCGACAGTGAAACAAATAACGAACAATTGGCAGAATTTGAAACAATGGACGGCCTGAAATAGGAATGCGTGCCGAGCCCTCTGTTGTTCGCAATAGTGGTAGACGACGCCATAAAGGAAGCAAAACAAAAGATGAAACCTATGACGTCGGGGTACTGGAAGATGACAAAGGTAGAGATATCGGAACTGCTATTCGCGGATGACATTATGGTACTGACAGACGCAGAAGAAACCCTACAACATAATATAGACAAACTTAATGAAGAACTAAAAGAATAAATATGAACATAAAATACCTAAAAAACGAAATCTATGATTATTGGACAAAACAAGACACGACATTAGAGGAAAGGAGCATAGAACAGGTGGAAGAATTCAGGTATCTTGGAACTGTAATACAAGGAAATGGTAAACAGGGAAAAGAAATAAATGATAGAACAGCAAAAATAGGAATACTGCATAATGGACTAAGAACAACATTATTTATTTGGAAGAAAAGAAATAACAAACGGCGTAAAGCTAGAAGTTGTCAAAAAGGTAATAAGCCCATCATTACTATATGGTAGCGAAACATGGACTCTCACAAGTAGGTATAAAAGTAAGGTAAATGCAACGGAAATGCAATTTTTGAGGAAAATAGAAGGAAAAACTAGAAGAGACAGAACTAGAAACGAGGTATTAAGAAATGAACTGAAAATAAAACCAATACTGCCAAGAATCGAGAACAGACAACTAAAATGCTAGACGAAAGACTTACAAAAAGGGTTTACGAAGAAAGAACCCAAGAAGTCAATCGAAGAGGAAGACCTACAAGAACATTGCAAGACAGAGTGAGGGAAGTGGTGCACGAGAGAAGGGACCAATGGCATGAAGTCAGAAACTTAGCACAAGAGAGGAAGGAATGGAAAAGACTAATAAACTAAACTTCATAGTCTTACACCACTATGGTAGAAAGGCTTAGGAATAAGTAAGTAAGTAACGTAAGAAAGTTTTTTTTTTGCTTTGAACATCTTTTTTAAACAAATTAACCGTAAAATGCCAGTCCCGGGTTTAAATAAGAATAAAATTCTCTTAACAGAAAGAATTTTAGTATGTCTTGTAATATTTCTTCCCTAAGGAATGTCCAAAATTTTGGGTCACAGCCTTCAGACATCAAAAAAATTTTCCCATCGCGGCCACAGTCTATCCTTAGTTAATAACGTTAATGTCGTGTCACCATGTGCAAACTGTAAAATGTGGGAGTAGGAGCTGACATCGCGTATTTAGATTAATACAAGTTTCATGTGTGTCAATTTCTTTTCCTGCTGCAAGCGAGAGCGCATAATTTTATTCATTTCTTGCACAAATCTATTTGGCCACAACCTACCTCGTCAATGTCGTGTAAGTATTTATGATTTTTATATGTTGACAATTTTTCACAGGTAGGTAAGTAATTATGACCCTTGCCGTAGAGGATTTTTTTTTGTAGTGCATTGTTTTTCAGTTTTTTGTGTCCAATTGAGACAAGGAATGTTTCGTTTCAAATTACGTCTGGATCTCACAAAATGCCCGAAGTACTATTTAAGGTCAAGCAAGTTCAAAAAATTTTCTCCTATCACTTGTAACTAAAAAAATCCCCAGTCTGAACGGCATCCCAGCAATCGTTCGAAGAAAATGAGCGCCAGAACTTGCATCCGTCTTAACTCATTGTTTTCAAACCTTTTATGACAAGGGTATCAAAAACGACTTACTTTTGTAGCAATCGCCCATATCTTTTTATTTACCTCTGTTCGAAAACTGTTATACTCGCCCCCATATAGAAATCGGCGGGAGTATACAGCTCTGGATTTAATGGATCCGACCCAGGTTTGTGCAGAAGCGTACTTCGTAAATATTTACCGCCAATTATCCCAGAATTTTTAATGGGCGGCTCGTGGATTTTGCAAGTACCATCTGCTAAGGAGTAGAAGAGAATAAAGCGACGAATAGTGTCCTCCGGGTGAATGGCTTCCATTTGCATTTCGTACCTGCAAATGTCAAACAGAAAGTTGGCTAAACTCTACCTCAAGTTGAGGAGTAAGAATTTGTAAAAAGTCTAAACTTATATCCTACATATCTTTATCCAAGTCGCTTTGTTAATATTTTGTTGTATGTATGTATGTATGTATTTTGTATATGTCCACTGCTGATCTGTCCATTTAATATATTGTGACTCCATACTTATTGACTATTGTTTTTTTTTAATTGTATTGTTTATTGTTGTGAGATTTTATTGTAGAATTTTATTGCTTGTGAATTATATTATTAGCCAAGTGCTAAATAAAGGAATTAATAATAATAATTAAAAGAAGATCCCTGATAACATTTTTTTCTTAAATTATAAATTTAATAAGCTCTTGATTTTCTGCTTACCGTAAGTACTTATTAGCATTGACAATCTGTTTCATTACATCTTTTTTAGGGGCTTTCGGTAAAAATGTCAAAGTGTTTTGTAAAGAATCTTCCAAGCTTCCCAAACCATCATGAGGCGGTACCTGTGGAGGTGGCCTTCTTTTCTCAGGGACTTTGATATTGAGTGGTGGTTTTTGTTGAATACACAGGGCGTTTCTAGAATATAAAAAATGCATTTTTCATTACTTTAAATACTTCGCATTACAGTTACGGCCACATAAAATCAAGCACCAGTTTAATTCTCTTAAGGAAGGTAAAAAAGAAAGAAAGGTCAGTATATCAAAATGCATAACATAGGATATAGTGGGGATATAGGGGATTAGTGGCTAATTTTCCGTGGCCCTAAGCAGTGACTAAGTAAAGAAAAAAGTATGTCAAGCCTTGGAAAAAATGAGATAACCATGTAAATGTAAAAAAAATTCAAGCAGCTATAAAAAAACGACAGTTTTACTCGGAGGAATTTTGCAAAAAAGTGGACAATTCTGAATTTTTATATTCGAAAAGTTGAATATTTTTTCTTTGAATGTGCCCCGGCCATTCTTAAGAAATTGCGAGCTGACTCTAAAAAATATTAACAATTTAAGTTCTTTTCAAATCAAAATTGTAAAAATTGAAGGTTTGGAAATTTTTTTTGTGGTTTTTCGTAAAACGAAAATTTTTTCCATCTACAACGTTTTGTGACACGGTGTATATGTACATAATAATTAAATTCATTAAAAGTACGAGAGAAACAGACATACGCGCTTGAGGAAGTTAAAAAGAGACATAATTGGTCGACGGCCCACCAATAATATCGGGCCACTCCCACTGTAAATACTCTCAAACCGCCCCATAAAATATACTATTTCAAAACATTTGGTTCGGAAAAAGAAAAACTAATTAGGTAGCTAATATGCGCATTGTATTAATAATATTAATTAGCGGTTAAACATAAAAAATTATCAACACGATTTCTGTCAGGCCAGCGCTAGGCATCAAATTTAACGGTATCGGACCGATTTTCTTACATAACCAGCGTAGTCCAGAGGTACAATCTCAGCGAGTTGATCAGAAGGTCGAGGGTTCGAATCTGTGTTGGGGCAAGAACTTTTTTTAAATTTTTTGTTGTTTAAAAAATTAGATCGGCTCTAAAAGGTGTATTGGCAACAAGTTGTTCCTCGATAAAATATTTTTAAAATTGTTGGCAATCCCATATTTACTACAGCCAGCACGTGCGTAGACAAATATCGTATTACTATGTCAGGTCTAGAATTTTGTTCTGTTTATATTCTGGGCTTTTAGTACAAGGCGCGACATCTATTGAGGAGATGCTAACCTTATCAAAACGGCAGCCGCTAAAATATAATAATCTAGAGTATTAAAACACATAGAAAAAAGCCATAAACATCTAGAGTAGTAATGTTCAATATTCTGCAGTACCTAATTTATGATTTTTGCAGTGTTTATTTGTAGGTAAATAATTTCTTGGCATATTATTAAAAAACCTTTCTTAATTAAAAAAGTGTATTTTGCTTGTTGCGTTGATATCACTAGTTGCCCACAAAATTTTGACCCACCTGTAAAAAAACTCACGGGCCGCGCCTGGCTAATACGTTTTAATAAACTCAATAAAATTATTTCACATTTGTTCCAAATTTATTGACCTCCTTGTAGACGCGCACGGGGCTCGCCAGTCAGACTCTAATATTAGTGACTTACAACACAAAGGGATTTTAAATTTTCATGACAAAGTTCTGTTGGTTTTGACGTCGCCATCTCTTAGTCTGTACAGGGAGAGAATGTAAAAAGGTTACAAGTCGATATTTAAAAAATATTTTCATAAAAATATTTTGCATGGTAATAAGGAGACAGGGAGACACATTTTAAAATACTTTTGACATTTACTATCGCTCCACATTTTGAAGGGCGAGTGACAAGTTTTAAATATCAAATGGAAAGGTATATTTTTTCGAAAGTTCTATTGGCGACTCAAATTAAGAATGTGGCATTCTCTTCAGCCGATTTTCTAATAACTATTACGGGACATGTTTTTGTTTCGTCTTTGTCTTCATTATCCTATTATTTGTCAATTTTGTCGTCATTTGCCCGTTAAAAATCAGCTGATTGAAACTGGCTTCCTTAATTTGAGTCGCCAATTCTTCGTCAAAGACTAATGTGTACGCAGAAAATTGTTACATTTACTCTGCTGGTTGCGTAGTTACGAATTTTTGAAATAATAATAAAAATCGGTCAAGTGCAAGCTATACTTGCACAATTACTGTTCCGTGCCATCAGCCCCCCCCCCCCCCCCGCAAGGAACTAGAGCAAACCTCGGCCGCCCGATCTCCGTCCATCTGCCCCGCTACCCGCCGCCGACGGCATCTACGCCGTATCGCGTCGCGTATGCGCGGAGTTGAGTGGGCCAAATTAAAAATTTTGAAAAATGTGTATGGACAAAAGTTGTTCCTTATATCGTGAGAAATATTTTTTGTCAAAAACTTTTATCCAAAACCAATGGTTCAGCAGTTATAAGGAAATAAACAATTAAATTGGTTATAACAATTGACTGCGCAATAATTTTTCAATCCTGATAATTTTTGTTCAATCTGCATCTAATTCGCAATGCTCATGATTTTTTTCAGAGAGCAATTTTTAAGCGTTTTTCCTGAAAAATGTCAAAAAATGCATTAAAAAAATTCATCATAATATATATCGTTGAATTTGTGCATTGAGTGACTGAAATTAAATAATATTCCTAATCCTAATTGAATTTTTGTACGTGGCTTTAAAAAGATGTTCAAACATCAGAAAAATAGACAACGTTTATCATAAAAACAAATGATATTAATTTATTATAAAAATAATAGATATCTGGCAATTCGTCCAACAAAAAGTACGAAGTATGACAATCTCACAAGGGGGCCACGGGCGCCACGGCCCTACGAAGTATGACAATCTCACAAGGGGGCCACGGGCGCCACGGCCCCCCTGGCCCTCCCCTGTGGGCCCCCATGCTCACAAGAAAAAATCTAAGGAAATCAGAGCAGGAGACCTTGCAGGCCAGTTTATAGGGCCACCACGATCAATCCATCTCCAAACATGCCATTTAGGGTGTTTCAGAATTGTCGCGCAAAATGTAGCGGGGCACCATCTTGCTGAAACCACACCTCTTCTTGCTGATTTTCATTTCATGGTGAATTATGTACTCAACTTCTGTCAAAAAAGAATTTTAAAATTTTTTAAAGAAGATGGAGGCCATTTCGAAATAATTTTAAAGTACGACCGGCGCGGCAATAAATTTGTTTTCTTTATTTATCCAAGGTTATGATAGTTTTTACGCTTATTTTTTATTTATTAAAAAATTCGTAACTGTCCAACCAGTAGAGTAAATGCAACAATTTTCTGATAGCACGCCTAGTTTTGATGGAGAATCAAATTTTCGAATAAAAAAGCCTTTCCATTTGACATTTCAAACTTGCCACCCGCCCTACAAAAGTCGAAACATTTTAAAATGTCTTCCGCACCCTTATTAGTATTACCTTGTAAATTTTTATTAAAATATCCAAAACCGTTTTTGAGATATCGCATTGTAATATTTTAATATGCTGACCCTGTGTAATTATCTATTAGAGTTATATCCAAGCTCTACATAAAAAGGAGATTTTTTTAGAATTTTTAAACAAATATGGAGAAGCTGAGTGCCGTAGCTAGGCTAAATTTGACTGAAGGCAAAGCAGGATTTTGACGCCCCTATAACAAGACCTAATTAGCCTATAGACTCTTTTGCCGCCCCTTGCCACTGGCTCCCCTGGGCAAGGGCCTACTCTGTCTACACCTAGCTACGCCACTAGAGAAACTATTGTATTACATATTACTTACTTAAAGTAATCTCTAGTAAACTTATCACAGTCATAAAGAAGCATGTCGCGTCCTAACACAAAAATAGTATTCCCAACCAAAAAATCCTTTGGCTGATAGTACTCCGTTACTTCGTCATCTGTTTTTTCTAAATATATTGAAGGGTATGTGGCTGGGGTGTCTGTATAAATCTACGGGAAAGAAATAATGAAGCGAATTTCTTGTACATGTTTTACTGTTTAAACAAAAGCTTTATCTCAAGAAAATACAGTAAATTTACAAGTGATTTTATCGATTTATAAGACTTTTATGCATGCTTTCAATAATAAAGATATTCTTTAAAATAATTAAAAAATTGTACCTGTTTTCCTTTTTTGGTGCGCTTGACAAAAATATAACATGAGTTTATTTTCACAATATTTTTCGACGTTATGAAAGATGCTAAAAAGAATAATAAAAAGTCTCCACCGTGACAATGTTCTCACATTGCCGTGACCAGGATTCGAACCTGGGTTACTACGGCCACAACGTAGGGTCCTAACCACTAGACGATCACGGCTACTGGAGACGTTGATAAATCAATCATTTAATTAAATAAAACAAAATCTTGCAAGTCATTATTAGATTGTTATGCTCTACTTAATTTGAAATAACAGTAGAAAGCTTATTGAATCGTTGCCTGTTAAAATACACAGATTTTAATAAATCAGAAAAGACAAAATGCGATAGCATCAACGGACATTCAGTAAAAGAAGTCATGAGAAATGCTTAGAGAAGGATATTGATTAATACGTTGAACTTTTTACGATCAAAATGCAACACTGCATTTTCAAAAACTATAACTACTCTTATGTGTTCATTGCGAAGAAGTTAAAACACTGTAAGATAAATAAGTGTCGGCATTTTATTTTTTTCTATGCTTAAGATTAGCTACTGGATAAAATCTATTGTGACCAGACCATCTTTTCGAAAAGATTTATCTTTGTTTCTATTCCAGTCCTTATGGAAACATTTCCATGGGCAGAAGGTGTTTACCAAAGAAGTGCCATGAAGTGCTCTTTAAATGCCAGTACCACAGACTAAGCAAAATACGCGAGACGTAGCTTATTGGCTCCATTTAATAGACGTCATATTTAGCGTGCTTTTGGAATTCAACTCAATTTAAGCAATATTTTATTGGTTTTATTGTTGCAACCTATATTAAGTAATAATCTATTTTAGGGAAAGGGTAGGGATAGGGCCGGATGGCAATGTATAGCATGTAGCAAACAGATTTTTTTATGATTAGTCGTGTCTTTAAACACTAATAATTATATATCTTCATACCTTTGGTAATTTAGTTTTTCGCAGTAAAATAGGGTAAGGATCTCTACCGCTGTTTTCTTCTTGTACATTTTTCACAGCTACCGTATCGTCGCACAAGAAATATAAAATTTCAAACTTCATGAGTTCGCCATAGTCGTTTTCTCTGTCATCCCATGCGGCTTTAAACCTAACCGAAGTACATAAAAGGGTTATTAAATGATTAAAAAATATGTCAAGTAGGAGTCGAAACTACGTGAAATGTGTTCAGTACTTTCCGCTGTGATTTACCTTAACACTTTACCATCATATTCCAAAAATCGCCTTAATTTATCGTCAGCAGGTGGCGTTTTTGTTACTCTCGGTATAACTTGCAGTTGTCTGTTGAAGGTATATGGGTCATAGGGCATTTCTTCTGGATCGGACATGCCTAATCCTTGACTTGCCATATATTCCTGAGGTTGGCAAAAATATTTAAAATTACTTTTATAAGCCACTTGTTGTCTATGTAAGTACTGTAGCTTCAGTAAAACTAGTTATTTATATAGATTTTTTTAGTCTAATGCTATTGTTAAACGTTAATGAAAATGAAAAAACATTAAGCATTTTAAAAAATATACAGGAAACGCCAAAAAAGTGTCGCATATGAACTTCTTAATTCGTAACTTGGCAGTGATTTCACGTATGTACTGAATATTCTTTGGGAGTATGGGGCAGGCTTAATGGATTAAAGAAGAGGTGGTTATTAATATTTTTTAACATTTGTTCAGAAAAATTAGATTTTTTGACCACAGTAATTAAAAAAAATCCCAGCTGCTCCATTTTATCCTCTCTCAAAACCTCTTCCATTTAACATTTTTAACATTTTGTTAAATGCCGAGAACTTCTGCCGAACTTATGGAGATCGTTTTGTGCTACGGAGCAGCTAACGAAAATGTTCGAGAAGTGCGATTTTGGTACATTGGAATATTTCATAACTGCGAACCTCCCAGTGAAAGAATATCTTTAAACGGATTCGGGACAATATGCTGCGAAGAGTGTTTTTGTTTGGGAGTAGCATTTTTTGCAACTTCTATTTATTTACTAGTTTTACTTATTGATATTTAAATAATGTTAGGCAAATATTAGTTGAAACTAAGGCTACTAACAAAAAGGAGTGATTTCGCAGTGGCCTTTTTACTAATTTTTTTTATTTTTTCTTAGGAAAAGGTTTACATTTTTTTTTAGATTTGTCTTAAATTACGTTTAAAAACATGAAATAAATTGTTTTTAAAGATTTATAATGTCTGACAACGTTGCAACAAATTAAGTTATTTTTTTTTTCGCACGCAATTTTCCGTTAAGCGGACGTGAGGTCAGCCAGGTGCGACGCATGTGGACGGGTTTTAGGCTATTTTAGAAAATTTTTACAATGTTCGATTTAAGAAAAAAGTATTAGGTATGTCTGTAGACTACCCCGGGAGTCACCCATTTCAATATATATATATATATATATATATATATATATATATATATATATATATATATATATATATATATATATATATATATTAAACTTCCACTCACTTTAGCCAAAAAACTCTTACAACGGGACTATTCCAAAGAACTCGTCTACAAAACATAAAAAAATTAATCGGAAGTGGTGAATCCGTTGAAAGAATTAATTATGCGCGAACATACAGAAAAAACATACATACGGGTCGAATTAAGAACCTGCTTTTGTAAAGACACACGTCACTAACAGAAAATTTTAGATTTCTTAAACCATTTTTCTTCTGTGTAAAGTATAGTTTTTTTTACAGTTACATAAATTACTCCTGGTTTCGGGATCCTATGGAATTAATACAAACTGAAGAAAATCTTTTTTAAATATATTGGTGTTGGTATATTAAATCAGATGATACAATACCCGTGTAAATTGGTCACAATCCACAGTGTGATAAACTGTGCCATAAAATGCCAAATCCTTTCCCACTGCTAAGTCTTTCCAATGCCAATAGGTACCGTCATCATGTTTAGGTATTCGTGATCTACATACTAATTTTCCTTGTAGCAGGCCGCTATTCTAGATCAAATGAAAAAATAAGTAGTAAACTGACAGCCCTATATGAATGACTAGAATGAATATATATATATATATATATATATATATATATATATATATATATATATATATATATATACAGTGACCGGCAAAAAGTTGGACACATATGGGAAAAAATTTTATTATTGGAATATTGAAAAAACTTTTTATGCCGATTGTCTCTGCATGATGGGTAACCTAAAAATTCATTTTGACATTTGTTACGTGATTACTCGTTTGCCGGCAAAATTGAAAAAAATATATATTGTCATGGAAAACTGGTATTAGGTGACAAGATATTGAAAAAAGTTATTAGAAAAAAGTGTTTAGATTTTAATTTTATACTCCTTGGCAAAGTCTGGAGCCAAAATTAAAAAAAATATATTTTACATTTTTTGAAAAAAAATGTACAATATTAGTTTCATATTCCCATGAATTTAATAAAAATGTGTTAAATGATCGAAAACCAAGGTAATAACCTATTATCTCAACATTTTTGTTATTACTTAAAAGTTTTATTTGATAAAATTTAAAATTTAGCTTTTTTCCATGTACTTGGGTGTGGCCAGGCCCTGTATCTTTCAACCATATTTACCATTTATAGTTACTTCTGGAACAATATGCTTACGAAAGACCGTTTGCTCTAATTTTGAAGAAATTTTAACGTGTCTACCAAAATGGTTGCCAGATACAGGGCCTGGCCACACCCAAGTACATGGAAAAAAGCTAAATTTTAAATTTTATCAAATAAAACTTTTAAGTAATAACAAAAATGTTGAGATAATAGGTTATTACCTTGGTTTTCGATCATTTAACACATTTTTATTAAATTCATGGGAACATGATACTAATATTGTACATTTTTTTTCAAAAAATGTAAAATATTTTTTTTTAATTTTGGCTCCAGACTTTGCCAAGGAGTATAAAATTAAAATCTAAACACTTTTTTCTAATAACTTTTTTCAATATCTTGTCACCTAATACCAGTTTTCCATGACAATATATATTTTTTTCAATTTTGCCGGCAAACGAGTAATCACGTAACAAATGTCATGAACCCATCATGCAGAGACAATCGGCATAAAAAGTTTTTTCAATATTCCAATAATAAAAATTTTTCCCATATGTGTCCAACTTTTTGCCGGTCACTGTATATATATATATATATATATATATATATATATATATATATATATATATATATATATATATACATATATATATATATATATATATAATTATCGATATTGACATTATGACACTAACCAGTACCTATGTTAATAATGTACATACATAATGTAAACTGCGTGCTAGAACTACCAATGTTACTGACACACTTGGTGATCGATTATATTATAGCACTAAAACGTATTTATAAAATTATTATTTAACTCATAATAGTTGCATTATATCCCAAATTTGAAACAACCAAAACTTTTGTAGAAGATTTTTTAATCAATCGAATATTTGTAACAAGTTCTTTCCCCTTAATTATCTCAACTCGGCGAGAACTAGAATTTATAATTTTTTTATCTTCAGACAGCCCACGAAGACCGAAGCCTAAGCACTATGTATCGTGGGTGTACTGGGGAAATCCGACTCACACATCCAGAGCTGGAAACATCCTTAGGGATTTCACCAGCCCTTTAAGAGGATGTGTGGGGTGGTACCACCTCGGCCGAGAAAGAATTACTCTACCACCTTCCTTGTTTTAGAGCGGCGACACACGGCGTCCCCAAGCGGTCACTTATCCAAGTACTAACCGTGTTGGGCGTAGTTTAACCGCAGTGATCGGGCGGAGAAGCGAAGTTAAACGTCGCTTAACGATCACTTACGTATACACGTGCGTGATCGAAATTGCGAGGCAGCTGAACCGATTGACGTGAATTTTTAATGCAAGGATTTTTGGCAACCTGGGGGTGATCCGACCAAAAATTGGGTAAAATCGGCCAACCGGAAGTTGGGTGGGTGCTATATTAAAATTTTCTTCTATCAGAACAGGAATCTAGTGATTTTAAAGATATTTTAATTGTTTGTTCATTTCCAATGTTTCAGGAAATTTATATTGCTATTTACAATTTTTAACTATATGCCACGAAGGGTATAGATTCCGCTTTTGTTGCTAATCAACAGTTTCATCACCAGATTTTTTACTTTGGTATCAAGACCATACGTGCAAGGCAAGCAAATATCTTATTGTTACTGTAAGAAGTACAGCGTAAGTTAAATATATATTTTATATTAAAAGTAAAAAGGTCATAAAGAAAGAAAACCTATATCACTGCAACCTTGATTTCTATAAAATACTAGACCTTTTTTTACATAATCAAAGCAAGGAATAGGTACTTACCATAACCCTGGGTTCTATCACAGTAATAGTATCGTTCTCCAAGAAGTAAATTATATTTACGGGTCTAACTCGGTAGAACTCTTGGGGTGATTCAACCACAGACTGTTTAAAGAAAGCCTTAAATGTTAAACATTTCTGATCGTATAGTGCATAATGAGGTATAAATTGAGGTAAAGGTTTAGTCTTGCATCTTCCATAGGTGAGAGAAGGATCGTAACGAATAGGATCAGTTTTTCCAATGTGTTTTACAGAATCCGAGTCCAATTCTCTGCCGCCGATGCCTCTGTACTGATTCTTTGGCAATTTGTAGCCGTTGCAGATGTTGAATGTTTGAGAGAGATGAAACTTCGAAAGCTGAAAATTAGGATATTGTTAGAAGTATTATATATGTATACAACAGAATATTACAAGCTGTGCCATCTATTATTGGCGGGAGAAAACCTGCTAGGAAGTTTGCTCAAGGTAGAATTGTTAAGAATTGTGGAATTTAGTTGTTTTAAATAAATGGAAGATTTTCGATATTTGTGATCAGATTCACTATTGCTATATTGCTAACCTGGTCTATTTGACAAGTGTAAGAATAAGATAACTAATTTTTGTCCTATGATTTTAATTCTGAGTTTTTTTTCTCGAGAAAAGGGTAACTTAACTAGGTATTTTTCAGAATGATGGAACTAACAAATCGCAAAAATAACAGAATAACTTAGTTTCTAATTAATCTAATTTCTTATGAACAGTAAGAACAAAAACTTGCCAAGACCTAACTGATCAACTAGATAATTTAAATTTAAAACAATACAAAGTCATGTGCTGGATTTTACAACATTTTTGTTTAACTGCAAGACTGATCAATCAGGTCCGCTTTCTGAAGTTTAAACTTAAGATTGTAGTTTACCATAACTTGTGAAAGTGGCCCTCCAACATTTTGAGTAAGTCACGGGGTTAGATTTTTTCTGAATCTGACCAATAAGAGTATATTTCTGTCAGTATATTACTTGGAAACGCCATTTATAAAGAGAAAAAAATGTTGAAAATCTTCATAAATTGTCAAAAGGGCAAAACTGCGTCGCGCCTTCATTGGAGTCCCAAGGGAGGGTATTAGAAAAAAGGACATTTGTCTCCCTGTAACGTCTACCTTTCTTTTCCTTTACCTTCTCTAAATGGTCGAAACGATAACCTAGGAATCCAGCTGGCCATAACGATATAAGTTTCGCGGGGTTCGTGAAGATTCTGTGCCAACTATTGTTAAGCCACCATTTTACCTAACGCGTTTTACTAACCTTGCAATTGGCTTCCTAAAGAGTATGGTACTTACAGCCAAGATTAAGCACTAAACTCCAGTTTTTTTTATAACTGACTAATTTTTATTACTCTCTTTATTTTTTCTATATTCCCTTGTTTCCCAACAGAAAAACAGAAATTTCTGGATCAACTACACTATTTCCACAGATTACGTATGGGAGCCACTTAAAATTCACTTTTTTCATAATTCTTGATTTTCCCAAATTTTTTCAGTACTCTTAGATAATTTCCTGGGCTTCTAAGCACTTACTTTTTCGCTTATTATTCACGCTATTTGTTAAAAAAAATACGTCAAGCTTCAAAACTTCCGACTACATACCGTACTTATTGAGCCAGGCTTTCGGATTTTCCCGTAGCCAGAATCTCGGTTCGCGATCGGACAGAGTAACACCTTACATCAGTGTGTATCATTCAACTGCTTCTCTAGCCGGAGTCTTCCTGTTTATATGAAAAAAATTCCCATTAATTTTCCTTGTTTATAACCTCTCCATGAAATTGATGTGACAACATGGCATTTACACCCCAACTATACTCTATTTCCCCTTTGTTTTTCCTGTAATTCTACAAGAGGGCGACCTTGTTTTGCAGGCAAATGGAGGAAAATCTCTGTATTTATTGGCCATTTACGACTTTGTCAAGTGGGTAGCTTTTTATTGCTCCTTGCATTTTCTAGAGACATTTATTGGCGCGTGCTTTATACAAGGTACATAAAAGAATCTATAAATTTGGGTTTACGATGGCGCTATATTTAGTCATATTTATTTAACAAGGATAGGTCATCAAGGGGCTGTTCTTTTGTTGGGCCAATCAGAGACGAAATTTTACTATTATAATAAGGTAATTAAGGTGTTTGTTTTCGAGCGGGGGAGATTTTCACCATTGAGAGTATCAATGCAAAGGGTTAGTTTGTTCCTGATTGTTGAAATGTTCGCTCAAAATTTGGTCAGTTCAGTTAGTATTTAGTCGGTTGCGGGAATTAGAAAAGTTTTTGCGGATCTTAGTGAAATTATTGGAAATATTTTCTTCACACTCGAGTTAAAATTGTTTCGGGAATAAAGGATTAGTTTTTCTAATTACATGAGTTGAGTTGTATAAGTATTTTGTGGGCCATTTAAATCATTTATAATAATCAATTACTTGGCCCCTTAGGTGTATGAATATTTTTTACATGAATTATTTTCAATAAAACTTCAACTTTTTTTGTTTCAAGCTCTTTAATAAAACTTTGACTATTTATTATTATTATTACTTTCTTCAATAAATATTTAAAAATTATTTGAACGCGTACCACTTATTTTTAATCAATTTCTTTTGTGTTGCAAAATTAGTTTTCGAGAACTCTTTTTCGTATTTATAAATTCATTTTTAAATATTTTTAAAATATACTTCCTTCATTTGTTTACACTGCTTTATACCCTAAATTAGGTTAAGAATTTCCTAATTTCGTAAATTGACCGTCTTTACTTTTTAGGCTTTCTGCTTCTGTCGAAAAATATTTGATTTCATAGAAAGAACAATTAAAATGCGTACATGTAACTATGTTACATCGTAGGTTACTGAGCATTAATGGCAATGACATGATATTGTAAAGAACGAAGTAGTTATAGCCTTTCTTCATTTCGACCGAAAAATCTTTAGTGAGTTACTTTACGCACTATACCTATACACTACATTTTTTTTTAAAGCGTACCATAGGCTTTTACTTTACATATTAAGTTTTTAACATGTTAGGCTCTATTCTATTAGATGTATTGAGATAAAACTTGACATAGGTAAATTTCAAAATGTTAAAATTTCAATTTGTCAGTTATGCCAAAAAGCTCAAAAAATACCTAAAAATGTATTTATTTTTTGAAAAACAATTTTTCACACCCCTTGTATTATTGTTTTTACCTCTTCGTACCAACTGAAGGTGACAGGCATTTTTTGA
Organism: Philopedon plagiatum; assembly: GCA_963971165.1. Lineage (NCBI taxonomy): Eukaryota > Metazoa > Arthropoda > Insecta > Coleoptera > Curculionidae > Philopedon > Philopedon plagiatum. The sequence continues at coordinate 123,162,219 of OZ020189.1, read as the reverse complement.
TATGTAAAACTTTATTTTCACAATTTTCAATTAGGGCTGGACCGATACCACGTTTCAGATACCGATACCGATACTGTATCTACCTTTCTAGCCGATACCGATACTGTATCTGAAAGTATCTGACTGAAAGTATCTGAGATTACAATACAAACTTTTTTTTCATAAACAATTTTTGTAATGATAACACAGCCACATACACACAAAAAGTGCCCTGTACTGGTGACTAGACCCATTTATTCCTATGTATTTTGACTCACTGAATTCGAATCTGTCATCAGAATTGGCCCATCATGTCTGAGTTTTTCATAAAACCCAAAAGATAGGTCAAAATTTTAATTTTGACCTATTGTCGGTCCAATAAGTCACAGGCGATTTTCTCTGAAACTATTTGGCGTAAAAATTTAAAATTTGGCACAGAGATAGAGTGTGGTGGCCCAATTATAGACGTCAAGTAGAAAAACTTAAATTTTGATTCTGGGGTTAATTTCGGAGGGTAAATTTGGCAATGAAAAATTTTTTTAAGGGCATTGTGTATAGTGTCAAATGAAACCTTATTGAAGCACGAATTCAACGATATGTATGGTGTATTTTTTTATTGCATTTTTTAAACATTTGTCTGGAAAAACGCTTAAAAATTGCTGTCCCCTGCCCTTATTACCAGAACGATCGCTCAAAAAGATCTGAAAAAAATCATGAACATTGAGAATTAGGTGTAGATTGAGCGAAAATTATTAGGATTGAAAAATTCTTGCGCGGTCAATTGTTATAAACAATTTAATTGTTTATTTCCGTATAACTGCTGATCCACTGGTTTTAGAGAAAAAGTTTTTCGACAAAAAAATATTTCTCTCGATGCCAGGAACAACTTTTGTCCTTACACGTTTTTAAAAATTTTTAATTTGGCCTACTCAGCTCTGCGCATACGCGATGTGATACGGCGTTTTTACCGTCGGCGGCGGGTAGCGCGGCAGATGGACGGAAAACGGGCGGCCGAGGTTTGCTCGGGTTAAGTGGGGGCTGATGACACGGAACACTAATTGTGCAAGTATAGCTTGCACTTGACCGATTTTTTTTTATTTTGGCAGATATCGCAAAAATGATAGCGTCGTTGTAAAGGCAATAAAGAACGTAACAAATAACATACTCTTTATTTGAGTCGATTTACCTCACCGTTTAGCCGCCAGTCGGCATTAAGTTTTTAGTTTTTTAAAATAAATTTTAAAACTTCATCGACAAATCAAGTCATAGTGTTTCAAATTTAATAAAACGTGGCATTGGATGATAATAAGTCATTTGGTAAATTAATAATAACAATTACCATTTTTTGTTTCAATCAAATTTTTAACAATGAAACTTCAATAAAAAAAAAATTGAAAATAAAAAAATTGTAATTGATATTATTAATTTGCCAGATGACTTATTTATTATTATCGAACGCCACATTTTTTTAAATCTGAAACACTACTAGTCGATGTAGTTTGAAAATTTGATTTAAATAAATAAAAGTTTTAATGCCGATGTGCGACTAAACGGCGACGTCAGTCGACTTAAATAAAGAGTACAGTATTTCTTATGTTTTTATTGCCTTTAAAATGGCATCTTTATTTTTGCAATATCTGTCTAAACTCTAAAGAAAAAAGTTATGATAAAAATAAATTTTGAGTTTTAGATAAAGTTCCCTCTAGCTGCAAAGTAGTGAAGTACTTTTACTAGGGATGTCGCGAATAGTAGTTTTTACTATCCGGCCAAACCGGATATTCGGCCAAACGCTAACCGCCGGATCCGGATATTCGGCCGAATATCCAACAGTTTAAAAGGACGAATTGAATTAAAGTTTGTAGCTATGTAAATCGAGTCGCCATGTGTGTAATGCAGACCGATGACCTGCAGCAACCGTGCGCCGACGCCGTCAAGCGTGCAAAGTTGAAAACATTCGCGGGAATCCCCGAAATGACGGGCGGGTGCCTAAGACTATAGAGGCCGAGGTTCAGTCTTATTTGAATTTGCCATTAATCGAAAGAACTGCTTCTCCATATACATGGTGGAAAGGCGAAAATAAAAATTTTCCCATCTTATCGGAGTATGCTTTCAAATACTTGTCAGCACCCGCATCCACAATTTTTAGCGAACGACTTTTTTCGGAGGCAGGCAATGTGTTTGAAGAAAAGCGGAATCGGCTTTCCTCCGAAAATGGCGAAATGTTAATTTACTTGCACCACAATCTTCCATTAGATAATTTTAAATATTAAAAATTTAAGTTCGTATTTTCGTTACATAAATTTACTAGTACTAGTACTAGTTTTCAGTATTATTAGGTTTTAGTTTTTATTTTTATCTAAACTTACCTAAGGTTTTCGTGTTGTATGTTGTTTATTTTAAAATAAAAAATCATTAGTTTTCCATGCAACATAATTATTTTTTATTATAATTTATAATAATAATAAACCGTCTCCATACAATAAAATACATCGGATATTCGGTCGAATATTTAATTATCCGGCCAAACCAGATATCCGGCCCAACCGGCCGGATATCCGGCTCCGGCCGGATAGACCGAATATTCGCGACATCTCTAACTTTTACCTCAGGATTATCGAGTCCACTAAACTTAGTGTGTGTGCAAAATTGCAATGCAATACATGAAAGAATAAATTCAGTATGGCAAAAAAAGTATTAAAGAAATTAAACTTTACACAGCTATAACTCGGAAAATATTGAAATTTCCATTTTTTTTTATGGAACTACTACAACTATTTTTCCATGTAGCACCTCTCCAAGTTTCTTAATGCATTCTGCGAACACCCTGTATATTCTTTTATTTTATCGTGACTAAATAAAGAGACCTATTGATAATTTTGCAAAATCAGCTAGGGTAGCCAAAAATTAAAAACTAGGTAATTCATTTTAATTCTTTATATTTTTTCTCAATTTTTCTGTGGAGGTTTACATCAGGGCCGCGCCAGGCTCAAGCGTTCTTAAGAAAACTTAAGTCTATATGAGGGCTGACAATGCTGACATTCAATCCTTTACGGAGGAGCGCCTAGCGGTGCATCTGACGCTGTCGGGCATTGTTGTACTTGCCCTATGCCCTGGTTTTTAAGCTCCCAGGAATCGAACTTATTAAGTGCTTTAGGCATACTATAGGTATCCTAACTTTGAAAAAGAAAGTAAGAAATCTTTTATTTTTTGCGCTTGAATAAATTTACTTACCGTTGGGTCAGAAAATGCAAAACCTGGTAACTTAGGCAGTCCCGCCATTTTGCTGAAAACAAAAACCGTATATTTCTCTAAAAATGTTTCAGATTCACAAAAGAAAGATGTATAATTAATTGACAAAACTCAAATTCTGTTGCCAAGGGCGCAAATTAAATTTATTTCGCGGGAAACGGTATCTTCGTTTGTCTTTTATGGCCCGAGTTGACAATGGGATCCGTGATGAGGGAGCGCCAACCACGGAGTAACTGCTACATCAAGTAGGAAAGAAGATCATCAACGTCCAACCTAACCACACATCTAAATGTAAAATAAAATAAGCAAAAACAATATCTTTTAAAATAAAGTAATGAGTTTAATAATTAAAAAGACGTTTACACAATGTTTGGGCCATATTATAAGGTACTAATGTGTAATTTTATATTGTCAGTAGGAAAACTATATTATTTTGTAGGCGAAATTTGTCCAGGACAGGAAATTTAATGATCAGCGAATATGATCGAACTAGTTTGCATGTTATGAATAAGGACGAAGACGTTGGGTTAATGATTAATGGTTTTAGCCAGGTTTGTGATTTGATTCTTTGTAAGTAAGTAAAAATTACGGTAATTATTGATATTACTGTAAACAGCGAATTTTTTCACGAAATTTTGCACAGACCCTAATTTTGGGTCGTAGAACACGAATCCGAAGTCAGCTTTTGGCGGTCTCGTATGGTTTTTCCAAAAAAAAATTGTTTTTGGAAAACTTTTAGGTTAACTTTTAGGTTACCTTTTTGTTATAGATTCCTTTAAGTTTCGACACTTTCACTTCAACATATCTGTAAACTTATAATTTTTATTAGTTTTCGTCACACAAAACACCACATTTAGGCAAAAATAGCTAAGAAAATTGCTGTTTTCTATAGAAAATTCCATTTTATGGCTGTAGACGTCATTATTTTGCCAGCTGTCAATTTTCCGGCGTTGCCACGTTTACAAAACATTTTTCTCGCAAATTTTAACAATTTCCGGCCATAAATAAATCCAAAAAAAGAGATGGCAATATGAGAGTAAAATAAGACAGATAGCATTTTATTTTCCCTAAAAGGGCAAAAAGATGACCCCAACCAACACCCTGGGGCACCGATCCCTCTTCGCCTGCGAGGAAAGAGACTGGTCAGGGCCCCTAACCAGGTGCTAACCCTGCTCCGACCTTAGGGTGCCCTCCGATCCACCGTTATACCACCGTTATATCGAAAATATTAGATCTGTCACCTAATTCACCGACTTAGAAAAGTTTTTGATACGAACGGTGGATCGGAGGGCACCCTAAGGTCGGAACAGGGTTAGCACCTGGTTAGGGGCCCTGACCAGTCTCTTTCCTCGCAGGCGAAGAGGGATCGGTGCCCCAGGGTGTTGGTTGGGGTCATCTTTTTGCCCTTTTGGTTAAATTTGGTTCATTTTCGCATTTTCCCGCCAACTTTTTATTATTCCTAATTTACAACTTTGTCTTGAAAAATAAGTAAACCTGGCAACGCCGGACATTTGACAGCTGGGAACGTACTGGCGTCTACTACCAAATACAATGGAATTTTATATAGGAAAAAGCAATTTTCTTAGCTATTTTTGGCTAAATGTGGTGTTTTGTGTGACGAAATAAAATAAAAATTATAAGTTTACAGATATGTTTAAGTGAAAGTGTCGAAACTTAAAGGAATCTATAAAAAAAGGTAACCTAAAAGTTAAAAAAATTTTTTGCGGAAAAACCATTCGAGACCGCCAAAAACTGACTTCGGATTCGTGTTCTACGACCCAAAATTAGGGTCTGTGCAAAATTTCATGAAAAAATTCGCTGTTTACAGTAATATCAATAATTACCAAAATTACTTATCACATCTTACGTAATAGCATCAACCAAATACACAAAGCATTTTGTTGCTTTCTAGACCAGTAAAGTACTTTTACTTGGTTGTATTTTTTTGTAAATGCACAGTAAATACCTACATACTGTCACCTGAACCTTAGGTAGCTACAGTAGATAGTTATTTACTCCAAGCATGAGTAGTACGTTACTTTGTATGTAAATCACTGTATCTACTACTCTATTAGTTTATTAAAAACGTAGGTAGGTAAGTACCAAAGAAAAATATCAGTTTTATTTAATTTAGTGGATATAGTTTTTTTCTTAAAAAAAATAAATTTTTATTGTGAAACACTATAACAATTTTTTTTTAACTCGAATAGCTGGATTATACCAACTGGTTTAACCGTAGGTACACATTTTATTCCAGTATTAATATTTTGCTGTACTTGGGGATACCTAGGTAATGAAAATTTTTATGAAAAATATAAAACATCTGTCATTTTCTTGTTTCTCTTCTTGATGAATATGAACTGTTGTTGGACCACCCTTTTGCAATATCTGAATGCAAAATTATTTTATTTAAATCTCTAGATCTCTAGACTGGTTTAAATTGTACTTAATAGCACGTTTTCAGAGGGTTAATTTTAATGATGAAAGTTCTAAGCGGGTGGAAATACAACTACTCGAAGTTATAAACTTTAATGTCTGTCAGAGAATGGTAAGGCATGTTGAAGTATTTTCGGTTGATGCGCATAGGACAAATTATGGAATGTATGGCCCTATTAATAGAATGTGTAGCTTGGCTAATAAATTATCCAGAGAACATGCAAACTTTGACGTACTCAATATGTCATTGACTCAATTTAAAAACTTTTTAAGGCGCTATCTTTAGTGGCTTGGATTTCGTTTGTTTTATTGTAATATTGTTGTATTTAATGTTGGTGACTGCATTTTAACTTTGCCTGATTTAATAATTAAGCCATTGTAAAGTGTAAAATGGTTACCTAAACTGTTAATAAAATATTTATTTATTTATTTATTTAAAAATCTACTTGGTTTATTTTATTTTTATTTTATTTATTTATGAATACGGGATTCCCCATTTTTGCAATAATAACAATACAACAACGATTTAATAATTTTCAAGCATATTATCTTAACTACATAGGAGCCATAAGCAACAGAAAAACAAACTAAGGCACAGCCCCAAATCAGATACCAAGTATAAAGTGTTCACAAATCCTTAAAATATCTTAACTTTTACACTTGAAAGCACCCAGCGATAGATTAAAAATGTCCAATGATCTGCTGATATCATTAAGTGTATGAAGTGTTCTATTTAGTGGTGACTTCGTACTGTAATTAGTCCTTAGTTTAAAAGCATATCATAGAATTTTTTGGTGATAACTTTAACTGACTTTTTAACCTGTGGTATGTATGTTTGATGTTTGAATGTTCTGGATTTTTTATTAATATGTTATGTATTTTATACAAGATTGGATATGTATAAACTAGAGTTTATCTAGTATTGTGCTTTGCCAATGAAATTTTATAAATTTTGGTGACAGTAAAGCTAATTTTGAGTTGAATTGGTTGAGCTGCGAAATTTTCTATACACTTTTAAAATGTTATGTCATATTGGTCAGACTCTATGCTGTTTTGTTGTATTGAACTGTGTGGTTTTGCTTACCTATTATTTTTTTATTAAGTTTAACTTTGTGTATTATTTTTACACCTTGGTTAGTTTGTCTTTATTAGTATTGGTGTACTTATGTACTTCTGGATTGTATTATGTATATGGATGTATATATGTATGTATAATATTAAGCTTATAGTGTGTAATGTCATGTGGCATTGAAACTATATTCTTGCTTTGTCTATAAGATGTAAATCTTCTGACAATAAAGCTTATTTAAATTTGAAAAAAATTAAATACTTGTGGGAAAACTTAAAACCACAGTAATAAAAAAAATGGCAAGTAGGTAACCAGGAACCGGGTAGTCTACAAGAGGCAAAATGTATAATAAATGAAAAAAAATATACACACTTGTGTAACGGTACAGTGCTTGTGTGCTAATGGCATTTGCTGAAGAATCTATAAACCAATCGATAGATTTAATTAAATTAAATACCTTTATAAAAATGCCAATGTGAAACCAATAGTGAATAAACAAAATCCCCTGAAGATACTAATCATCATAATAATATTAAATTAAAATAGAAAATGTCTTTTTTAGGTTGGATTCAAATTAAATAATAACATGACAGTTCTAGGCCCAATGATAATTTTTACAAGGTAAGCAAATTTTAAAAGTTTTAAGATTGAAAGTAGTAACAAACTATAAAGCACTAACTTATAGTACTTCAAATATGACTATTTTCCTTGCATTTGTTTAACAACTTTTGAAATACAAAGATTTGGAGCAATAACCAAAGACTTTCAATAAATATTGCATTTACTTTTTTCAAACGCTTCACCGGAAAATATGCAGTTCGGCAAAACGTTGCTCTTTGCCGATTATTATCGGCATCGGTAATTATTTCTGCAGAAGATTGAGATGACTGCAAATTTAAATTCCATTGATGTAGTTTTACATTTAAAAGATTTATTATTTGAGTGTTACGCCAGTCTACTGTTAAGGAAAATTAATATTTAAAAAGAAATAAAAGTCACTGCGTTTAATACAAAAAACCAATCCTGAAAAAAGAAATGTTCTGTACACTGTGAGTGACTTTTAATTATAAAAAGTATGCCTGATCCTAATCTATCTCTAGTGTAGTATATATTCTATCTAAAACCTAATCTGAATAAAATAATTTTTCTGACGTTTCGAGACCTAATAATTCGTTATAAAAGAATCCAATAAATCCAAACTAACTAAATTAAAAATGAACCAAGTAATTATGAAAAATAATTAAAAAATGATATAAGAGTTTTCTGATTGAATTCTTCGGATTTTTCGAAAATATTTCTCTGGATAATCGTTTCTTGCTTTTCTGTCGGCATGAAGTTTGACTTTGGTCACAATGACAAGTCTTCAGGTAATGCAGGAAGATGACTAATGACTATATACCGTGTTATATACCGTAATTATTTTTACTAACTTCCTGCCTAAGTATTGGTAGCCAAATTCTGTTTATATCTACAGAAAATTTAGAAAAGCATTTATCGTCATTAAGAATAATAGTAGCGCTTTCTATTAATTTACTCCTATTAGAGAAAGTTTCTCTAGATAAAATTTTAGAATTATTCCACTCTATCCTATGACCTGTTTCTAAAACGTATTCACCTAATTTACTTCTAAAAAAATTCGCGACGGCGATGTTCTTTATACCTAACACTAACTGACCTAGATGTTTCACCTGTATAAAATTTATCACATTGACATGGTATTTTATAAATAACATTTTTAGAAGCTTGATCTGCATTAAAAGGTTTAACATGAGTTACAAGAGATCCAATGGTATTACGTGTTTAGAAATTGTTCTGACATTAAAATTTTTACATATTCTTTTGATTTGTTCTGAAATACCTGGAATATATGGAATTGTTAACTTTATTATAATATCTAAATTATCGAGTTATTTTGATTATTATTATTATTATTATAAGGTCCCGAAACGTCAGAAAAATTATTTTATTCGGATTAGGTTTTATACAGAATATATACTACACTATAGACAGATTAGGTTCAGGCATACTTTTTATAATTAAAAGTCACTGACAGTGTACAGAACATTTCTATTTTCAGGATTTCTTTTTTGTATTAAATGCAGCGACTTTTATTATTTTTTTAAAAATTAAGATACCCTTATTAGACGTAGCGGTTGGAAGAGCGAAATCGGTAGGGTAAATAGGCAGCGAATTGTTTGGCAAATAGTTCAGCTTTCCCCTTTAGTGGTAGAGATAATTTCGTTGTTAGAGATCAGGGGAGGAAGAAACCTTTTGTGAGCTTGGAGTTTTTTGAGACAGGCTTTATTACAGACCTTGGAGAACCAGTGCTTTTAATGGTGGAGTTTAGGTGTCTTGCAGGTATGTGGAATGAAACTTTCAGTGCCTACTTGAACGATATCTGTGATATGAAAGCAAATTTCGGAGGGATCGGAAGTGAAAAACAGACGGGGTTTTCAAGGGAAAGCAGAGATGAAGTTTCTAAGACCATCCCAGTCGGCAGAATTGTAGTGCCAGATCGTGCGCTCCAGCATGTTTCCAACGAACTCGGGATGTATGAGACAAGAGACGGTAATAAGGCCGTGATCTGAACGACCAAGGGGAGCACAGACAGATGTTAAGTATTGCTCAGGATCGTATGTTGGTTCCCAGATTAAATTGGTGAGCGAATTGCTGATTGCGATTTTTTTGCCGCTCTACTTTCTGGGTCGGTTTTTGTGGAACCTATCCACTCTTTGCTATAGAAAAGTCACCTAGGACAATAATTTCAGCGAAGGGAAATTTAGACATAAGATGGTCAATTTTTGCCGAGAGAAAGCCTATTGTAGGGGTTGTCCGACGGGGACATTGCCGTTTGTAGATGCAACAGATAAATTTAGTGGAAGATTTAAGGGTAAGTTTGAGCTATAGGGCATCAGGCTTGCCTGATACCAGGTTGGGGAGTCTGGTGCAAGAAAGACTGCTGCGAACGTAGGCGCATACCCCACCATGAAGACGAAAAGATGAGAGATGACATTTTATTTTGAAGCTTATCAGCATCAATATCCGAATTTAAATTGAATGAAATGAAATGAATTGAATGAAATGAAATGAAAATAGAGCTATGAAATGATCCCCAAAATTCCTGCTCCTGCCTACACATTTATACCAAGGTTCACTAAGAATGTTTAAGATTTAGTACTGATTTAAATTAAGATCTTCTAGTTGATCAAGCTTTGACAAGTATTTGTCACTGTTAATAAGTTGTCATTGAGGATACTAGATATGCTCTGCAATACTTACATGTAAATTATGCTTGAACCAATACCGCGTAGCGGCAGTATGATAGTGACCATGTAGGGGAAAGGAGGTTTCATTAGTAAAAACATATATTTCTGATAAAATTTTCATTATGATTAGCCCTTTCCATCACTCTTTCACAACATTGCATTCTACGGATGTTCCCCAAACAAAAGTTCTTGCACTTCTTGTACTTTATAACTTCGGTACCCATTTCTACACAAAATTTTTCTTACTGTGGTACTGTGGATGCAGAAATATCCATTTCTTGAGCTATAATACTACTAGACCAAGGACCCAGTGTTTGAACATTTCGAGAATTCAAATTTACGTATCATATTCCTGATCCTTCTTACCCCAAGAATAAGTAAATTCACAATTTCAGTAGCGTTCGTCTGGAGTAAAAACAGAAGACATGTTTACTTGTTTACATAGACACATTTGTTACGCTCTTACCTTCAGCACTGACTAAAATAAAATATAATCACGCAAAATAAAAGAACGATAGCAATCCATCTTCCTAGCGAAATCTTCATATGCCCTATTAGTCGCAGTTTTACACATCGTCGGTGTAATTAGCAAAGGGCGTAACTCCAATATTTGGCTAAATTTAGATTTTCGTGCCATCTGTTGATAAAAAAATTAACGAATGTGTTGGAAAATAAATTTATTTAGCAAGATAAATCGAATTCAGAAAAGCTCGTATCTCCAGCGCGCCATTTTGTTTCGCGGCAAATTTCGTATCATATAGGTTTGTACGTTTCAGTGGATCTGTTGACACGAGATCGACTGGAATAAAATTGTTCGTAAATTTCAACTTATTTTGTATTTTTTCTAAAATCGGTAATTTTTTAAAATGGTGTTATTGCTCTCCTGAAAAGTTTTGACATTTGGAGATACGCACTTTGCTAATTACACCGACGACATGGCGTTTTACATACATATTCTATGGGCGGATAAAAACCGAGTAAATCCGTATATTTATAGGAACTTTTTTTTAATGACATATAATCGTTTGTAACGTAAAAATTGATGCTGAACCCTCTTAATTTTATTCCTGGTTACTCGTTTTTGTTTATACCAAAAAGTTATTGTGAGGTATTCTTCAAATGTAAAGCTTCAAATAAAATACGTGAGGCACCGTTCAGTAACCAGATTTTGGTGCCGTTGTTTTCCAAGTTTTGGAATTTTTTCATTAAAAAATTGATCTTGTTATGTTCTGCAAAATTTTGTGTGTAACGAGTTTTGAATAGTAATCACTCTTCACAATAATATCTTTTATTTTTAGGTCTGTACTGTCATGGAATATAACTGATATAAATGACGTAAATGAAGACTCGTTAAGTTTATTGAAAATATTAGAACCAAAGTTAGATATAATAGTTTTAGGAACTGGTGATGCCTTGAATAATCACAATTTTTTTATGGGTTTATTAAAATTTTCAAAAAAATATAAAATATCGTTCGAGATTCTTCCTACTGAATCAGCCTGTCCAACTTTCAATTTTCTTAACGTCGAAGGACGGAATGTAGTTGGTGCTATGATACCTCCAAAAACTGTAAGATTTACCGAGGACGACGAGTTAAAATCTAAATTAAGGTATCAAAATTTGTATCAGACTGATTAATAAACGTTTTTGGAGTATTTTAAGTAAGTATTAATAACATACCCATTATAATGAAAGTAAAATGTACACTGAAAAAATTGTTTTGTGATATTACAGTAAAAATTCATTGGTTTGATATTGCGAAAGTAGGCGCCATAAGTTGCCAGAAATAATTGGGTATTTTTACAATTATTTTGTAAAATTATACCTGGGTATGCAGTTTTTTAAAGTGTTACAAGGCGATATCTCGAAAACTGTTTAAAATATTTTCATGAATTTTTTTTTGAGTTAATAGGGAGATGATATTTAAACATGTTTTTGATTTTAACCCCCTCTCTCCATTTTGAGGGATGGGGGTAAATTTGGAATTTTAAACGGGATGATGTACTTTTGTTTATAAAATTCGCAAATACGTAAAAAACTATGTATGTGTAAAATTTTTTTTTTGATTTGCTCTTTCGGCTACGGACTTATGGTTAACTAAATTTTGATTAAATTTAAAAAAATAAACAAATTTTACCAATAAATTAAGTTCAATTATATCAGAATTATTATTCGTTTCCATGGAAATGCGTCATTTTTACGTAAGTCGTTTGAGAATTTTGACTTTTTAACGATTATTTCTCAGTATTGCTAGGTCCCCGGATTTGACCTCCCTTGACTTTTTCTTGTGGGGGTTTTATAAACGACAATGTGATGGCGACTGCACCTACAACTTTAGATGCTATGAAAGACCGAATCCACTTTGCCTGCTTATTAGTGACACCTGAACAGCGGGTACGAAATTCATTTAGAAAAAGAGCGAGAAAGTGTTTCTAAGTTGAAGGGAGCCATTTCGAACTTCTCAAGCATGACAGATGATAAATAAGTTGGAATGAAATGGTATATATATATTTTTTTATAACCTGCAACCGCAAGAGCAAATCAGATTTTTTTTTTATACACTTACGTAGTTTTTTATGTATTCAAATATTTATTTATCGTTTAGCTAAACATAATATAGAAGACACACGTCACTTTAAAAGTTCATAAAAGTAACCATCACAATCTAAAAACGAAAACAAGTATACGATTAAGGACACAAATAAATTAAATTAAACATTTGAATTGACAGTTATACAATAATCACAGTATACAATAAATTCTTCAATCGAATAAAAACAATTGCTCGCTAAAATGTCCTTTAATTTTTTTCTAAATAACAGAGTAGATGATTCTTGTCTCAACGAATGGCTTAATCAATGGATTAAACCAGTCTCTATAATGATAGAGACTACAACCTGAGTAAACTGGTGATTTCTTATAGAAACTGTGATTTAGACGATCCAGTCGAAAAAAAATTCTACCCCTAGTGTCATGACTATGAAAATTTCCATGAGTTAAAAAGCTATATTTATTTTTATGAATATAGACCAAGATTTTAAATATACTATAGGCAAAGTTAGGACTTTATATTTTTAAATGTGTCCCTACTAGACTCCCTATAACCCAGATCAAAAATTAGACGAACAATGAGTTTCTGAACAATAAACAATCTATCAAACTCATTAGATCGTCCCCACGCTGTAATTAATATTATAACATAGGTTTGAGTAGACCATTGCATAATAAGTTTTTAAAAGGATTTCTTTCTTAAGGGTACTTTTTAAGGCAAAATATAGGCTGTTTAATTTTTTAGAAATAAAATCAATGTGACAAGAAAGGGCTTACCATGATTCTGAATGTGCTCCGGCATGTCATTCACATATAAGGAAAAGATTAGGGGTCCCAATATTTAAATCAAACTCAAACACATTAGACGCCTATCATCCAGCTTAACAAACATTTGTCTATTCTTCAGAAAAGATACTATCCAATTATGAATTATTCCCCTTATTCCCAGTGCAGTTAGTTTGTCCACAGTAAAACTCAAATCAGCCGTGTCAAAGACACGGGATAAGTAAAAAAATATTGTTATCGCACACTCATTCTGATCTAACTTTCGATACACATCAGGCGCGGCTCGTGAGTTTTTTTACAGGTGGGTCAAAATTTTGTGGGCAACTAGTGATATCAACGCAACAAGTAAAATACACTTTTTTAATTAAGGAGGCTTTTTTAATAATGTGCCAAGAAATTATTTACCTACAAATAAACACTGCAAAAATCAAAATAGGTACTGCAGAATATTGAACATTACTACTCTAGATGTTTATGGCTTTTTTCTATGTGTTTTAATACTAGTAGTTAGTACTTTAGTAGATTTTAGCGGCTTCCGTTTTGATAAATTTAGCATCTCCTCAATAGATGTCGCGCCTTGTACTAAAATTCTGAGCTAAAAGTATGATTATTCGTAAAATAAAATTAGGAACGCTGCCGAAACTCCGTTTTCTTTAATAAATACAATTCTGCATAGTAACTGGACATAGTAATACGATATTTGTCTACGCACGTGCAGGCTGTAAGCTGTAGTAAATATGAGATTGCCAACAATTTTAAATATATTCTATGGAGGAACAACGTGTTGCCAATACACCTTTTCTGCCGATCTAATTTTTTAAATAACAAAAAATTAAAAAAAAATTCTTGTCCCAACACTGATTCGAACCCTCGACCTTCTGATCAACTCGCTGAGATTATACCTCCGGACTACGCTGGTAATGTAAGAAAATCGGTCCGATACCGTTAAATTTGATGCCTAGCGCTGGCCTGACAGAAATCGTGTTGATAATTTTTTATGTTTAACCGCTAATTAATATTATTAATACAATATCTAATTAGTTTTTCTTTTTCCGAACCAAATGTTTTGAAATAGTATATTTTATGGGGCGGTTTGAGAGTATTTACAGTGGGAGTGGCCCGATATTATTGTTGGTCCGTCGACCAATTGTGTCTCTTTTTAACTTCCTAAAGCGCGTATGTCTGTTTCTCTCTTAGTTTTAATGAATTTATATCGTCGGTATAAACCTATAAGATCAATTTAAAATATGACCCAGCCCGGAGCAAGCTTGGATATCCTTTGACGATGCGATGGCTTGGCTCGATTTTTTCTTGGAGAGTTTTCGCATGGAACTTTGAAACAAAAGATTCTTTTTGGGTTTTAAAAAATTAAAAAATAAATTATTACGTAGATCACTGAAAATTTTAGGTGGGCCATTGACCAACTGACCTTATGGACGGGCCGCGCCTGTTGTTTAGGATAAAATGAAAACCAATAATTACAGAAAGTACTTACAGTTTATTTGAAAAGACAAATGTACATGAAACAAAAAAGCTCAAGTCTATAATTTTATTGTAAAATAAATCAATCTTTACACTAAAACAGATTTAACATCCAATCACTACGTGACGTTAGAAAACATATTTACAAGTTAATATATTCCTAAAATAACCTTATAATTAATTTGTACAGAAATTACACATCTATTTTATAACTAGGGATTAATTTACAACAGGTATAAGATTTTTTAAAAATTTTTAACAGTGATTCTTTGGCTACACTAAAAACAAATAAAAATATTCAATTCTTTGTTATATACCGTGTACTTATCTAATTATATCTCATTGTGCAAGTTAAGAAAGACTCGGGCTAGTAGAGTCGTAAATATTAATATTATTAGGAAGAAAGAAAGAAAGAAAGAAACAATTATTAACTGTAATGAAAGTATCCTATAAAATATTACGATACTCACAACAAGGTAAACTTCGTGAGTTTCCTTAAATTTAAATTTCTTAGTTTATTCATAAAATGGAATATTTTATATATATATATATGTATCTTATATTTGAATAAACATTATTATTATTATTATTATTATTATAATGTTGACGTAAAATAGTAATATATTAAAGATGTTTTCTAGTAGAATTAGATGAGTACACATATATTTTAATTCCTTAATTCAACTAAATTAACCAAAATACATCCAAGACGTTTGTAGAACCACTTATTTAAAATTTCATGAAATTTCTACTTTTAACCCCGGCTAAACACATTTATCATCGTATTCGAATGTTATATTCGTGATATTATTTTTCTCGAAAACCGAATGTGAATGTGTATAGTCAGGGTAACCATAAGAGAAAGATCAACATGCATGTCATAACAATCATCATGATAGCTCGAAACTAACACAATACCTAATAGATTGCACATTCTGTGAATTATTTTACTGTAAGGATAAAAAGTTATAAATACAATTAAAAAAAATTAACTTAAGATAAGTATCAAACCCAAGAAAAGTTTCTTGGGTATAGTATAGATCTAACACGTAAAATTTACATTGTGCAGCACCAAATTATACAAGAACAAATATGTAGTTATAATTCCTAGATAATACGTTTGTGTTGTTGAGCGTTTATCAATGACACATATAATTCACAGTCTAAGCGACGTCCGTAAGAAATTCCCTTAAAATGAATTTAGACTGCGAATTAAATACAATTTTGTAAATTAGGACTGGACATATGTACGTGTGTAGGTACTGTTCATTAAAAGTGCAATATAGTGCATAAGAAAAAATTATTTTATATAGCGGCAAATTTTGCGTTAAAGCAGAAAAAATTTATTTTAAAACCAAAAAAAGTAAAAAACAAAGTTAAAAATTCGCACTTGTTATATTCTTCATTTTTAATTAATTTCTTTAAGCGTTTGGTATTAAGTACCAATAATATTAAAGCCAATGTAGGAACCTAGTGCAAATGATTAGTCGGGCTGTGCAATTTTTAGACAAATATCAATAGCTATCTTTCTGACCGTTCTCAGATAATAAGATTCCGTTACTGTGAATCAAGAGAAATCAAAGTAAATTCAGGAGTTCCACAGGGTTCTCACCTCGGACCTACGCTATTTCAGCTTTTCATAAACGACTTGTGTCAGGTTTTCAGATATTCTGGTTATCTATTTTTTGCTGACAACCTAAAAATTTACGAACTACTGTATTTGTTACCGATTAGCAACTGTTGCAAAGTGACCTAAATTGTCCAATCGAATGTTGAAATCAAAAGAGAATGGAGTTGAACACGTCTAAATGTCCGGCAATTTCATTTACCAGGAAAAAAGACATCAGTTGGACCACGAGTATTTTTTTGACGATTTGCGGCTTGCAAAAATGGCTAGAAAAAAAATATGATACATAAGAGTTATTGTTAAATTCTATTTGGAAAATAGAGACCACAAGGACTCGCTAACAGAGTGTATGGGCTTATAGTATATGACATATACTGAAAACACGAGATAAAGTCGGGTATTTGTAACATTTCGCTTTTCTCGTAAAAAGTATATGAATAAAAGGAAAAAGAACGGCCTGGCTATAGCTGTTCAGTTGAATTGTTACAGCATTGTCAATGACCAAATTTACAACATGGATACCAATCTATAGACCAACGGAACATCTTGAATCGAACTCCCATATGTACTGTATGTAATTTATAAACGCAATTAGCTGACGAAGTAGTCTATTTCTAAAGGTCAGAATTCTAACAGCTCTAGATCCGATTTGCACTCAAGTCTGGTTACGCTCCTGATCAGGTCGTACACAACTACTAAAAAGATGGCAATACCGATCGGCATCTTTTTGTGATCATATTGGTCCGACCTAATTTAAAAACAATAAACTCCTTAAACCTGCCTAGTAACGTTAGTTTAAAAACTTTATAGCCCGACTATGCAGTTTTTACGTGTTACTAATTACTGTGTACCAAGTATACACAATTTATAGTTATTGAGAAAAGAGCAACTTTAGTATTTACAATATTTTACAAAACGGAGCACACCGTAAACATTTTTACTGTAACTTCATTGGTCTAAACAAGGCAGTTTTCTATGCAGAATACTCACAAGGTTTTTTTTAACTCTGTTTTATCATTCCTAAATTTATACAATTGTATTTTATTTGTTATATTTTTCTATAAAACTAATAATTTTACTTTATTCGTCCAAATTATGCTTTACACATTCATAATAACTGTAAAAGTATTCAAATTTAAATCTTATTGGTATTTTAGTTTGTTATTGAAGGTAATACAAAAGTATCTTTATGTCTTACCCTCAGAATACACAATTTTGTTTAAAAACTGTTTTTACAAACATGTTTACACGTTTGTAAAAACATTAACTGAATCGTTCATTTCAAAAATCATATCACATTCGGTTTCTCAAAGAATTTAATTAAGTACATAATAAATTTAACTGACATTTAGTCACCTTTGGCAATGACAGTGATATGTGTGCTGTCAAATTATGAAAGTGCAGTTGGATAATAATTAAAGCTCCCTCCGTGAGTGACGCTTCAGTGTCATTACATACCGGGGAACTCTGCCGCGGCAGCAATTTATTTTAGCTTTGCCATTGTGTATGGTGTTCACGTTCACTCGTTGATTCTATTTTTCTATCGCGTTGCTGTTAATTTGGTAGTTCGTAATATGCTGAAAGTGTGCAGTAACACGCGACCGTTTGCGCACAGTGTTAGAAGGTTTAAATGAAGATTTCCTTAATTTTTATATAATGGGTCGTAAATAATATGTGGTTTGTCAGCGAAGCTTATTGGCCGTTAAGAAATATTTATGTAGCTTAATATTTATTTGTCTGCTCAGTTTTAGGTTTGCTCGGTCTTTTTTAAATGAACGATTATGTTTTTATCTATAATTTATGGACTGAATTTACACGTTAAAAATTGCGTACGTGTCGAGATTTAGATCTTAGATATTTTCATATTTTTCAATTCAGTGCAAAAATCTTTATAATATTTACCTTCAGGTTGTATAGACCAATAAGGCAAGAGCGTACCAAGGGTCGGAACTAGAGGGGGGCAACTCATTATTTTCGAGGAAGGCGGCGGGATGAGAATTCAGTTTGCAAAGATCATACCTTTATTTGCTCTTTTAGGGGGGGGGGGGGCGCCAACCCCCCTGCCCCTCGCTGGGTACGCCCTTGCAATAAGGAGCAAACACAGATTAAGAAGGTCTGTTTGAGTTTGTGACATTTGCCAAATAACTTGCCTTGGTTACCGTCTAAGTAATAATAATAAACGGGATTTTGTATTTGAAATATATATTATTATTTGTACACATTGAGAGAAAAATAGTGTTTTAAAACATCTCATAAAATATGTTCTTTATCTGTGCTGGCTCCTCTTTGGCGGTACCACAATTTATACTTTCACTTAGTTAAAATTGCAAGTTTAACTAATATTGGATTATTCACTGAATATAATTAAACTATTTTCTAAAGTTAATATCATACCGACTGAAAAGAATAACAGCAAGTAGACTTATACCTTAGTAATTATCAACAGACGTTTAATCATCTATACCAGGTACTGGTGGTAGGCTGACATCTATTTTCGGTCTCTTAGATGTCTGTACTCCAATGGGAGGTGGTGGGGGCATTGTCATATGGTTTACACTGCTCGAACTACCCACCTCTTCGTGTAACATTTCCGCAGCTTTTCTTATGAGATCCGCTTCACTTAAGCTACTTAAAACACTTGTTGATTTCTCCGACATTTCGCCCTTGGGTGAATTTACTAAGGGAGGTGTTAATTTTGGTTTGTTGGGTAGATTTAAAGGAATGGTGTTTAAACTTAAATCAGGCGATGGGGCACAGCTTAAAGGCCTTGTGAAATTTTTGGGTATCATCAAGGGAATTGTAAGATCTGTTTGATGCGTGCCTGGAACTGGAGGTTCTTTATCCTGAATAAACAAAATGCATATTATTACCAAATTTAATAGGTTCTCAATCTAATCATTAAAGCTGGACAACTGAGAGTCAATTCAACAGCGTACTGTGGTCCGAAAATTATAAAATCGGAAATTAATGGTATTTTTTCAAAGTTGCTATAAAAGCACTATATTTTGCAGGTAGTTTAGGGAAATATCCACCTACATTTACCTAGAATTTTAGGTTATTATATCAACATTTGCTATAGTTTAATTTCTACGCAAGACCGTGATAGAACTGCAGTGCAAATCTGTGTTTGTCTGAAAGTGTTCTACCTGATATATTTTTGTACCAGAAATATATTGAAGGTAAGTATGTTATATTGGAACAGTAACAATGTTTGGATCAGCTTACATTCATTAGATAACATGTACCTTATTGATTGGTGTCCCGTAGTATTATTTTAAGCGATAACCAAACTTAAGGTTGATCTATAAAAAAAACCGGAAGACCCCACCGCGAAAAATATATAGAAATGTACCCTAAGGTATGCAGTATATTATATTAAAAGAAGTTTTGCCACTCTGGCAGTTGACATTTTAAATACATACTTACAGTAAATTACTATATGGTTAGCATTTATTAATTAAATGTTTTTTTAGCAAAAATTTGTCCACTTTTTGTTAATTTTTTGTTGTCAGTGACGAAAAAACTAGTGAATTTTAAAAATAAATATGATTACAAATATATTCTTTTTAAAAATAGTGTTATAATCACGACTTGTTTTAAGTGTCGTTATAGAGTATTCAAATATCAAACTAACGAGCGCAGTTCAGTAAATATTTTACCCAATATTCTTAGCAACTCTTCCGATTAAAGAAAATTTTAAACGATTTTCGATATAGCATGTAACATTAAAAGGTTTAAAATATGTTCATAATTTAGGTAGGTACAGGGTTATTCATTATATTTTGACTCCCACCTACAGCTCTTATTACAAGTTATAGAAAAAAAAACTTTAAATACAAAAGTTTTTGGTTTTTTCACGTAGTATCTTTTGGTAATAGCGGAAATAAAAAATCGACGTTACAACATTGAAAAAATTAATTGAGTCATATTTTTTTAAATGGAACACCCTGTATATTATTAGCTCAAATGAAAGATCTCTTTGTTCTGATTTCAAATATATATAATTTGTTGGCATTTGGTTCAGCCACTTTTGACATATTTGAGTTTATAACTTATTTTTCCACAATTGGAGAGCATCAGTCATTAAAGTTTGTTGCTTTAATATAATCAAGTTGCATCGAAAAAGTATTGTCGTAGTTTAAATAAAGTATTTTTTTAAACTCAAATATTTCAAAAGTGGCTGAACCAAATGCCAACAAATTATATATATATATATATATATATATATATATATATATATATATATATATATATATATATATATATATATATATTTGAAATCAGAACAAAGAGATCTTTCATTTGAGCTAATAAAATACAGGGTGTTCCATTTAAAAAATATGACTCAATTAACTTTTTCAATGTTGTAAAGTTGATTTGTTATTTCCGCTATAACCAAAAGATACTACGTGAAAAAACCTAAAACTTTTGTATTTAAAGTTTCTTTCTATAACTCGTAATAAGAGCTGTAGGTGGGAGTCAAAATATAATTAATAACCCTGTACATATTAAAGTCAAAGTCAAAGTCAAAATAAGCTTTATTGTATAAGAATAAAAATTCTCGTTAACAAAGCATCCTAAAATATCTTATAAATAATAAATAAATAGATTTCACTTCATAAAATCAAAAATAAAAACGAGGTACTATGGATATTGTATATCTCCTCTAAAGTAGCCATTAGATATTGTATAACTTGGCAAATGTATAATAAGATTTTTCATATTGCTCATTTCCAAATCTAAATCGTCAATTAAATACACATAATAATAGTTTACACTATAAATCAATTTAAAAAGTTGATATATACATACACATATACACACATATATACATATACACATACACACACACATACATATACATATATACACATATATATATATATATATATATATATATATATATATATATATATATATATATATATATATATATATATATATATATATATATATATACATATACACATACACACACATACACATACATACACATATATACATATATATATATATATATATATATATATATATATATATATATATATATATATATATATATATATATATATATATATACACATATATATATATATACATACACATATACACACATATACATACACATATATATATATATATATATATATATACATATACACACATACATACATATACACATACATACACATTTAAATTAAATTTAAATACATTTATTCCCAACCAGCATTTACAATTGCTTATTACAGGGAAATAATTACAAACTATAAATAAAAATCTAAAAGTAAAATTTACAACAAAGTAAAACAAATTAAAGCAGTATAACAGTAATAACAAAGAAGATTTTAATTAAAGGCTATTTTTCCAGATAGTATTTTTTTAAATATCTTTTATATTTTTTAATATCGAAAATATTTCTTATTTCTTTTGGAATATTATTGTAAATAATTATTCCATTGTGTAATAATGATTTCTGGGCAAAGTTACTTTTAACTTGAGAAATAATCAAATCATTATTATTTCTTGTTTCATAAGTATGAATATTTATTGCTTTTAATAAGTTTAAATTTAAAATTTTTTTTCCATTTATTATTGAATGAATTAAAATAGAAATTTTTAATTTATAAATATTTTCAATATTCAAATAACCATTTGGTTTATATAAATTTTCAGTTGGCGTAAGAAAAGGTAATTTATGAATGCATTTAATACATTTATTTTGTAATTTTTTTAGTGGATTTAAAATATATGCACAAGCAGATCCCCATAGCGAAATAAGATACTGTAAATGGGAATAAATTAATGAAAAATACAAAGATTTTAAATATCTAAGGGGTATAAAATATCTAATCTTATATAATATACCAACAATTGGTGATATTTTATTCCTTAAATTTTGAATATGTTGTTTCCAGGAAAGATTTTCGTCTAATGTTAATCCTAAAAATTTAATTTTTTTTGAATACTTTATATTTCTACCCCTATAGGATAATGTCAAATTTTCAGTTTGTTTCTGATTTTTACAAATCATCATAAAACAAGACTTTTCAAAATTTAAAGTTAATTTATGATATTGCAGCCAAATAAATATTTCATTTAAGTCATCATTAATATCATTTATAATTTGATTATATGTATTACCAAAATAAATAATAGTGGTATCGTCTGCAAATAATCTTATTTTACCCTTTAAATTTAATTTTGAAATAGAGTTAATATAAATGAGAAAAAGAATTGGTCCCAATATCGAACCTTGTGGGACACCGCATGTAATATTTTTTAAAGAACTTTTAATATTTTTTATTTCAACATATTGTTTGCGATTACATAAATAATTTTGAATCCAGTTATTATATTACATACATACACATACATACATATACATACATACACACATATATATTTAAACAGAATTTAAATATTTACATGCATTGCTTCATTCCGTATGAAATGAATTCCAATTAAAATAAAACATTTTTATTATAGTGTCTACTGTTACCATACACAATACATTATACAGTCAACAGAAAGATTAATTAAATCCACTGATTAAATAAAAATAGAGTAGAATATTATTAAATATTTGATAGGTTGTCCTCAAAATATTCTTGTAGATTATAATAAGCTTTATCAATCAATAATTTACGAACTTTCTTTTTAAAAATTTTTTCTGAAGGGCATGTTTTTAAATTATTAGGTAGGTGATTGTAAATTTTCAAGTTCTCATATATAACAGACTTCTTGGTTAGAGTAAGAGTGGGCTTTGGTAATTGTATGTTTATAGATTGACGAGTATTATAATATGTATTTGCAGAATTGAAATTCTTACGATTTTTAAACACAAGACATACTGTTTCTAAGATGAATAAGCTATAAACAGTTAAAATTTTTAATCTAATAAATAATAGCTTACAATTATTATATTATTATTATTTTCCCCTTTCACAGAATTTACCTGTAGGTATTGGTATAGTAATAATAGGGTAGTAAAATCATTAAAATAAATAATGTGGAAGAAAGAAGGTATTAATATTGGGCTATGGGTGGCTACTGGAGGATATACCATTTATTTAATCCAATAATTGATTTTTCTCAGGTGCATAGAAAATGGCCATGTTGACTAAAAGACAAGTGGTTGATATATTGTTTGAATAATCTGGTAAAGGACGAGTATTTCAATGGAAGCATTTAATTACGTTGTTGATAGAAATACTTCAAATAGAAGGCAATGACGTTGAAATAAATCGCCTCACAAAAATCTGCAACCAAATTTGAACAGTGCTCAAGAACTGTACAAAAATTCCTAAATAGACACAGCAATGACTTAATATGCCCATTGAAAAAGTACATGTATCTCAAGAAACAGCACATAGGATTGTCTTCAGGTCGTCCTAGATTGTCCTTTGCCCAAATCAGCAGTAGGGCTAAGATTAAGTGCAGAAAAGTTGTCGCATGAATACGAAGCCGAACAACTGTGTTTGGCGGCAAAAATGGGCCTTCAAGAAGAAGGGCAAATAGATGCATCGCAAATAATATTGGAGGCTGTTTTTTCACCTCCTACAAGAGCTACTAAAATAGCAACAGCTTGAAGATACAGAAGATGCAGTTTCCCTAATAATGGAGGCAAACCCAAGCAAACATCAATATTTGCTTATTAGGCAGGAAGCAAAATCTAGAAATGCAGATATTTGAATATCCGTCACATCACAATGTGTTAACAGCAAAGAGCTGATGTTATCCCTTTAGTGAAGCTAAAATAGTAACTGAACAGTCAGTCGAACGAAGTCCGACTGCAAGAACTGCTTAACCATACAGTTCAACGCCATCTTGAAATACCAAAGCCAGTTATAGAAACACTAGAAAGTCAAGTGGCATCGAAGTTAACCCTACTTGGTAGTGGGGTTGCAGTGGCAGTACAGGACATGCTCAGTACAAACAACAGTTCGCGGAACTAGGATTAGAAGATGGTAGTTTATTTTTAAGCCGTTGTGTCCATCTACAATCGTACTGGCAAAACCCAAATGAAGACAATAACAAGTTGATTATATGGCAAAATCCACGCCCTTCTTCCACAACTGTATCGGCCTCTACGTTTTTTGTATCAGAAGGAATCGACAGCACTGATCATTCAAGAACAGACCCACGTTGAAAATCAAATAAAAGACCTTCAATCCACAAACAAACCAAATAGAAAATTGTAATATTTCTGTCAAACATATTCTTATCATGCCAATGATTAACGGAAAAATCTGAAACGCTCTAACGGATACATCATCAGCCCAGACATGCTCTATATGTAACGCAACGCCCAGAGAAATGAAGGAGATTGACAAAGTGTTAACCAAAACAGTAAAAGATTAAACATTTCGATTTTTGGCTTGTCCACACTTCACGCATGGATACGTTTCTTTGAGTGTCTTCTTCATCTATCCTATAAGTTATTTTTCTATTTTAGTCCTTGTTATGAAGTAATATATTGTAAATCGAAAAATGCCAAGAGTATTTATATATATATATATATATATATATATATATATATATATGGGGTGTAAGCCTGCCCGCTGATGGGTAAGGGCCCAGAAATCGATAGCAGGAGGTCACCCAGACCAGAATCAAAGATAGTCCTCATTATTTTTATTTTTCATTCACGGCCTTTTCGCTGCACTAGCGAAGAAGTAAATCTTCGCATTTACATTTATTATATTACCTATAGGCCAAGAAATCTTCCATTTTTCTACTATTGTTGTACAATGGTGCATTTGTACCGTCGACGTCGAGAAAATCGACATTCGACATACTTTCGAGTATTATTGTGTTAGCAGCCAAACATTTTTGGAGCAACACTGGGTGAACTAGTTGGCGCGAGCCACTACATCTTACCCTTCCTTTCCGATCATTTTGGATATAAGGACTCTCTTTGATTCTGGTCAAATCGTGGTCTGTTCTTCAGCCACCCTGGGTGTAAGCCTGCCCGCTGATGGGTAAGGGCCCAGAAATCGATAGCAGGAGGTCACCCAGACCAGAATCAAAGATAGTCCTCATTTTTTTCATTCACGGCCTTTTCGCTGCACTAGCGAAGAAGTAAATCTTCGCATTTACATTTATTATATATATATATATATATATATATTATATATTTTATATATCTACCAAAATATTATCGTAAAAAGGCCTCTCAAAACTCAGTTATTGAGACTATATTTTTGAAAATATTTTTTCAGATGTTCTTGTACCAAGATACACCAAGTTAAAAAAAAATAATCCCAATTATTTCCGTTTTTTTCCAAAATTCGGACCACAGTAAACAGTGCATTTCTTCGTCATCTATCGATAAAGGTATCCTGCTATGACAAAACAATGTACTGAAATACATTATCTTCACATAGTTTATATGTTTTGCGATAGGAGGGTACAGAGGTTCAGTTTACGTTTAGTATTGTGTCATACTGGAGATAAATGTACAACATGCCCTAACGTTTGCTAGTTGAATTAGGCCGAATATTTCCCATTTTAAAGTATGACGGTACAAAGATTTATAACGGTGTCGGCGTAGCTAACTGAATCCGCGTCGGCGCGGACATACTATTACAGTTTTCGACGATCCTATCTTTGGTTTTATTCCACATAAAAGATAATTTTTTTTATTTTGCTTGAAATTAAGTCAACTTTTTGAAAATGATGACCAGTTTTAACCATAACTTATAATTATTGAGATATATCACAACATTCTGATTCTATAATTTTTTTGTTCAAATTTTTCAACCTTCTATTATTATTATTTATATCTTTTGAACAGATGTAGATAGAGGTAATTTTTTTATTGTAGATACATTTTTTTTATTTGTAGGTAATTGCATTGTTTTTAAAATTAATTCACAGACCATCGTATTTCAATGTACCAATTAGGAGATAGATACTAATTTTTTCATCTCTTTTCAGAACCTTATCAATGCTATTTAAGAATATTAAATATTTCCACTAAGAATATATCGTTTTCAGGACTTGAAAGATTATACGTCTTAAAAAATTTTGATACTACTCTTTTTCATAAAATAAAGCAGCTTAACCTAAAAAAATAATTAAATTTAGTTTTCTTTTCAAACTATCGATCTAGGATTTTCATTTTGGGCTTAGATTACTCAGCCCATAAGACTTTAACAAAATCTGAAAAAAAATTGGAAGTGGGAAGACCTTTGGGTTAAATAAACTTAGTCGAGGTACACCATAAGCAACTTACCGCAACTTCAGATGCTTCCGTTAAATTCGTAGCGCCTATCGTCTTTATACTATCCAAAATCTGTTGGAGATTACTAGGTAACGCAATGTTTGCTAAGGCAGAACCAGCAATCTCTGATCCTGATGTGGCTATGTTTTTGGTTATACTTGTGATTTCACACTTTTGCATTTCAATTTGTTTGTTTAGTTCTTCCATTTGCCTCTGTATGTCCAGTTTACTTGAGGGCAAAACTGACCCATCGCCAAGACCTAAAAAATAAATAGGATTTTTTACGTACTTTAATTAGTCAATTCTGTCTTTCTCTGCTCTTGTAAGTGTTGTGTTTTGTATTTTCCAAATCAATAAGTTTTTTTAATTATGAATATGAAAAAGAGACAAAATCATTTCAAATGCCAAATGATCATTTTTAACTCTTTGTAATGACCATGTTATGTTAGGTTATAGGAAATGGACTTTCCCTTAGATCATTTTCCAAAGACATGTTTACAATATCAGTTTGTTAAGCAAATTATACTCTGAGCACTATCACAGTACACTGCACAACGCATCTGATATCCCAAAAAGCTAGAGACAGTATAACTTTGATCAGTTTACACGTTTTTTGGGTATTACCCATTTTTAAAACACTACAATCAGAGACAAATATAGACAAATTCTCGAAATGGGACCGACAGCGGGTCTCCCTTGAGTGAGACATTTGGGTGGGTTTACTGATTTATGGTTTAGGAATTTGTTCACCATTATATATATATATATATATATATATATATATATATATATATATATATATATATATATATATATATATATATATATACATATATAATGGTGAACAAATTCCTAAGCCATATATATACTGGGTCTCCCAAAAGTCCCGCATAAAATTAATATCAATTAAAGGAAAAAGATCTAGGAAAAATGCTCGGACCCGTAAATTTTAATTTTTTAATTGTGCATTTTTTGACATAAAAAAATATTATACAGGGTGTCTCATAGAACAGTTGTCACGTCTTTGACAATTTTTTTAAATGAAATGCCGAATTTTTTATTAGGTTTTCAAATTCTACGAAAAATTCTAAATATTTTTTATGTAGGACTTGCTATCCCCATTTTCAGCTGTTTCCAAGATATTGACATTTAATTTGAAAAGTAAAACAAAAAGATTATCCATAATAAATTTTTATTTTTTACTAAAATGAAAATTCTAAAAGCGCAACAAATGGTGGAAATGTCCACCGACTTCTACCTGACACGCCCCTAGGCGATGGTAAAATCCGTTTACTGCATTCCTTATAAAATCAGGAGGTATTCTATTTGTTTCTGTCCTTATTCTTTCTTTGAGATCTTCAATGTTGTTAGGTCTGTTTCGGTACACTCTTTCCTTTAAATAACCCCAAAGAAAATAATCCAGCGGTGTTAAATCCGGCGACCTAGGGGGCCACTCAATACCCCTACGACCAATCCAACGGTTTGTAAAGGTTTCATGTAGGTACCTTCGGACCTCCACGCCAGAGTGTGGAGGGGCACCATCTTGTTGAAACCATAACATCTCATTTGGAATATCTGGATCCATCTGGTTAGGAAAAAGAATTGCTAATGCCGGAATTAAATCAAATGTTAAAAAATCCAAATAACGTTCAGCGGTAAGGTTCTCTTCAAAAAAATATGGTCCCAAAATTCTATTATTTATTATGCCTGCCCAGACATTAACCTTACCAGCATATTGAGTGTGCGTCTCAAGTAACCATCGCGGATTATCATGAGACCAGAATCGATAATTTTGCCTATTAACTTGCCCGTTCAGGCAAAATGTAGCTTCATCAGAAAATAAAATATTACTTGAAAATGCATTATTAGTATCAATCCTTGCCATCATTTCTTCGCAAAATTCAAGCCGTCTATCATAGTCATCTTCTAGTAGTTCCTGTACAAGAATGGGTTTATAAGGATGTAATTTTTCGCTCTTAAAAAATCGATGTACTGGACTACAAGTAGCTTCATTATCTAACGCGAAAGCAACAACTGAAGAGTGGGGGTTTTCAGTAAGCGATAACATTAAATCGATTTTTTTATCCTCGGTTAGAACGAGTGGTCGACCGCTTCTAGGTAAATCTCTAACTGTACCATGCTCCTCAAATTTATGGAATACCCTACTTACAGTCGACTGAGTAATTTGGTTTTCTGGATACTTTTCGTTAAACAAAGTACAAACCTCAGCTTGAGTTCTTATTTTGTCCCCACACCCCAACATAATTAAAATTTCGATGCGCTGCTTTTCTGTTAACATTTTTAGGTAATTGACAAATTACTTAAGTCAAAGTCAGGGTAATTATGTAGTATACGGTTTTCAGCTATTTTTGCGTTTTTTGGGAAAATTCTTTTATGGTCACATTCTACTGTCTTTCCTGATTGCAAATATAAGTGCGCACATAATAAATTATGAGCAAACCTGACCACCTTTGTGCTCACCAACCTGAGCAAAAAGGTGGTCAGGTTTGCTCAGTTTTCATTGATATAAATACATATTATGTATCTATATCAAAACTGAGCAAACCTGACCACCTTTTTGCTCAGGTTGGTGAGCACAAAGGTGGTCAGGTTTGCTCATAATTTATTATGTGCGCACTTATATTTGCAATCAGGAAAGACAGTAGAATGTGACAATAAAAGAATTTTCCCAAAAAACGCAAAAATAGCTGAAAACCGTATACTACATAATTACCAAAGTCAGTATTGACATAATTAAGGACAGTTGATGACAGTAAGATACCTGATTTATTTAACATGTTCTAATAAATACAATTTGAACTAAAAGTATTACCTTTAATAAAAAAAACTTTAAATGTCAATATCTTGGAAAGAGCTGAAAATGGGGATAGCAAGTCCTACATAAAAAATATTTAGAATTTTTCGTAGAATTTGGAAACCTAATAAAAAATTCGGCATTTCATTTAAAAAAATTGTCAAAGACGTGACAACTGTTTTATGGGACACCCTGTATAATATTTTTTTGTCAAAAAATGCACAATTACAAATAAAAATTTACGGGTCCAAGCATTTTTCCTAGATCTTTATCTTTTAATTGATATTAATTTTATGCGGGACTTTTGGGAGACCCAGTATATATATATATATATATATATATATATATATATATATATATATATATATATATATATATATATAATATAATGGTGGACAAACAAATTCCTAAGTCATAAACCAGTAAAACCCCAAAACGTCTCAAAAGAGACCGGCTTTTGGCACGCGCCAGTGTTCGTCTATGTATTATTTAGTCTATGCTATAATGTATTCTTACCTGGTATAGGTGTGTATGGTTCAGAATTAACAACACTTTTAGATGAAGTAATTACACTTTTTTTAGACGCAGTAGTTGAAGCTATAGATGTATCTTTTGAAGTCAATGTAATGGAAGGCAATTGGGTAGCGTCTGTTATGACTATGTCAGGATCCGAATCCCCAGGACTGTAGGGTTCATCTGTGAATAAAACAAAACTTACTGCGTCTTCTTAAAGCACATGATACTTTTTAATTTAAGGAAAATGTATTGATGTAACAAGCGACTGCACAACATATTTTAAAGACAGCTTACACAACTATGGTACTGTAAAAATTTAAGCGCCAATTAAGTTCATTACGTGATTGAAACAGTTCTGTCTATTCCTATTTAAGAAGCATCATCGATAAACAAAATGATTGCGTCATCAGCTGACCAGCATTGCTAGTGGTCAATCGGTAAAAAATCGCATAACAACGGCTACACCATTTGAAACAGGGTTAAGTATCTCCCTGGCTTACAAATTACATAAAATCAGATAGTCCATTTGTATATTTATATCGCTTGACGTGTAAGGCCTGATTATACCTGTCTGGCTTAAACTCGGTTCAGTTGTACTCCTGTTGGTATTTAAATTCTCCACATTAAAATCCATGTTCCATATTAAATATCGACGCCGATGGCTTGAAAGTGAAGTGGCTTTAAAACTGCATTCAAGCCCATTTCAGGCCAGCAAAATGCGCATGAGCGTTGCGTGACCTCAGATTTAGATCTTTAGTTATGTTTGAGAAATATGTTTGGTTCGGCATTTTAATTCTTTAATGGCGTTTTTTCCTTTAAAAGTATTAAAAGCTGAATTGTTTTACCTTTAAATAACGCAAGCTAAAAAAACACGTCCTCAAAGTATGCCGTGGGATCAATCACGCATTATTATTACTCTTGCAAGGTAACACAGGTAAAATGTATAAGCGAATAAAAATTAAACCTGTAAAGTTCTGAAGTTTTTATTTTTAAGAAAATCACATTATTGTCATTGTCATTGCATAATACAGAATTAATAAAAAAAAAACATATACAACAAAGAGCCTAAAAATTATAAATTTAAACTAAATGAGAGACGTGTCCACCTACTACTTCCAAACATGGTATCATTCTTTTTACAGCATCAAAAACATTGGTGCGCACTTGGGGGGAGTTGTTAATCTCCCGAAATTTATTTGTAATTTGCGCCCGTAGGTATTCCAAATTTTCACAAGGGATTTTTAAAACAGAGTTGTGTGGCCATAAAAAAAATTCGCACGGCGTGAGATTGCAGGACGGTGGTGGCCACCTAACTGGCATATTACGACTAATGATTCGGTCTTCGAAAAATTCTTCCAAAAAATTTAAATTATCAAGAGTTACGTGAATTGGTGCGCCGTCCTGCTGGAAGTGGCCTTGTTGCATCTCTTCATCGTCTAATGCGTTTACAGAATTTTCTAAAATTTCATTACGGTATCGCACCGAATTGAGAGTACCTTCAAAACAAATCAATCCAATTAACCTTCTTTTCGATATGGCCGCCCACATGCCAACTTTCTGTGAATGCAGAGGCTTCTCTATAAAGAAATGTGGATTTTCAGAACTCCGCATTCTCATTTGTTGAGAATTTACAGAGAGGTAAAACTATGCCTCGTCAGTAAAAAAGGTTTTTTCAAATACGTTTTCATTATTATGCAAATTACCCATAAACCACTCTGAAAATTGCATTAGCTGCGGCTTGTCGTTTGGTAACAATTCTTGGACTGAGCTTAGACGATAAGCATATGCAGGTCACATTTCAGAATTGCATTGCAGGTTCCGTAGGATACATTTACTTGCTGGCTTAAACGCCGAATAGGGGTTTGTGGGTGTTCATTAACAATTTGCCTCATTTTTTGTGCAGTGCGAACTTTGGGTCTCCCACTGCCTTCCTTTCTATTCAGACTTCCTGTTTCTGTAAACAACACACATGTGTGGAAATTCTGTTTAAAATCCCTGAATGGCGTCCCGTGTTGAATAAACCCACTGGCCATCAACCCTTCTACCATTTCTAAAGTAACTTTTGATCATAAAAGATTTTTGTTCTGCCGTGATTACTATATTTAATTTTCTTTAAAAAAAACTTCACAACTTGACAGTTCTATTTTTCATTCACCTATACCTTTTACCTATGTTACCTTTCAAGATTAATAATTCAAGACATGCGTGATTAATTCCATGACATATTTTGAGGACTTTTTTTTATCTTACGTTATCTCTAATATATACTAGAGGTGATAAGCTGAGCTAAGTAATAGCGCCCAAACCATAACCCCAATGACACGATGCACGTGGCTTTCTACAAAGAACTTTGAATTACGTATTTTGCCACGACGCACCACCTCGAATGGATCAGCTCATATCTACTCCATTGCCTCCAACGTGTCACCTTATGTGAATCCGTTTCTAGGAAGGTTCTGGTGTCTTCCGGTGTTCCCCAAGGTTCCCATATTGACCCAATTTTGTTCTTACTATTTATGAATGACGTTCTGTCGTGTTTTAAGGTATCCAGCTGCCTATTGTACGCCGGGCCGCTGACTTGAATTTTTATACCGCGGTTTCTCCTGGCGTAAACTACTTAAAGTCAGATCTGGACAGGTTGGTTGATTGGCGTGGAGTACATCTTTTACACCTTAACGTTTGTAAGTGTAAGGTGCTTCGCTTCTACAAATGCAACTTCCCCGTAATTCATACCTATGAAATTGAAGACAAATAGTTCGAAGTACTGTCATACTTTAACTAGGGGTTATCTCCAACAAATATCTCACATTTAACCTAGACATTGACAGCATCATTTTCAGGTCCTATTTTCCCAATAGGCCCGGGCCTGGGGCCCCACTTTCAGAGAGGCCCCGCGCTCGGCCTAAGCGACATTATACTTATTCAAATAGTATAGTTTATTTTTATTCTATGTTTGGTTCTATTCTAATTATTTTTGTATAAGCAAGAAATAATGTGTTTTCTTTATGTTTCTATACCTATTTAAGTCTGTTTGCTCTTTATAATTATTATTGTATTTGTAGTAACTAATTTATTTTTTTTATATCATTAAAGCATAATAAATTAGTGTTGCTATTGCGTAACTTATTAAGAAAAACACTTTTTGAAGTTGTGAGGGGCCCCGAATTGCGTAACGGACCTAGGGCCCCCTATAACCAAAAATAGGCACTGATCATTTTGAAGAGTTTCAGACTCCTAGAGTTTGCAATGCGAAACAGCAGGCATATTCAGGACATGAAGGCTCTTATGGTTCTGGACAACTGCATGGTTCGATCATTACTTGAATACTACTCCGTTATATGGAATCCTAATTATCAATGCCACATTAGCAGAATCGAGAGGGTCCAAAACAAATGTGTCAAATATTTTCTCTTCAAACTTAGATTCCCCTACAAGAATGTCTGCCACGAAAGCAGACTACTCCTTTGTGGTATGCAAAGCCTGGAACACCGTCGCAGAAAATCGTTGCTAATCTTCCTACACAAATTATTAAGGGGTGCAATTTGCTGCACAAGTTTGCTTGAAGAAGTTGTATTTTTGGTCCCTACGATGCAAACTAGGCAAGAACAACTGTTCTTCCTAAGAACGCACCGTACCAACTATGGTCAAGATGCCTTTACTTCTAGATTGCTCAGAAATTATAATAGTCATTTTCTAGAGTGTGATATTTTTAGGTTAGGTATAAACTCCATGAAACTATTGTAGCTTGGTTAGTTATTCGCGTATTCATTATATCTCGTATTTTACCTACCATGCTTCTTTAATAATTATTTTTAGCTTTAGGTCTTACCATTTAGAATGTAAGTTTTCTGTAGTGTAATGGATGAAAATAAATAAATAATTCACAAAGTTTATTCTTTTAACGATGTTGGATTTTGATTAATTCTGAAATTTAAAACAACCTTTTTATTAAACATTTTGCGTTAAAATGATAACGCACGGTTTATTCTTAACATAATTTCTTGTTTTTGTATCTCTTGAGCACTCCCCAAAAATGCAAACTTTTTTCATTGTGGATCTTTTTTTGGCAAGCAATAACTTTTATTAAGAATGACTTTTTTCGCATATTCATATCTGAAAATTTTTATCAGTTGCCCTATTAACATCATCCGTGGACGTACATACTATTTTGTGTAGAAAATCATTTATAAGTAGATGTGCAGTCGTTGCAAGCTACAAATTATTTAGGGTATATTTTTAACAACTTACCGTCATCACTTACTACCACCGCCTGTGCGGATGATGTAACTTTAAGAGGAGATAGTGCTGGTATAGGCACAGTCGGCCTGGGTGATGATACCATCGTAACAGGCGGAGGATCTATGGGCGGTGGCGGCGATGGTACATCTGGTACAAGTGGTGCAAGTGGTACAAGTGGTATCACGGGAGGTAATGGAGGTGTCAGTTTAACTAACCGTGGATCAACCTAGAACGAAGCGTAGATAAAAACAGTTTAAGGTCGTGGTCTTGTGAAAAGAGACAGACTATTTCTTATTATTGAACAAAACAACTATATCATCAAAAATAATTGCACAAAATGCAATAGAGTAAAATTCTGTGCCACTATGTCAAACTGTGGGTGCGATAGTAACCAGCAACCTATAGGTGGCAATTGTTGAAAACATAAAACAACTGGGCGAACTGAAACACTAATTTTAAGCAATTTAAAATATTTATTTTATATCTTTATATTATTTTATATCAATTTTGTTTTATCTGAAACATCCCTCGTAGACTTGAAGCCTAAATACTAATGTACCATGGGCATTTGAAGAGAAGGGAAATGTAATCTATTGACACGGGATTTAAAGGATTTGAGGTTGGAAGGGGAAGGGAAAACGTCTGCAAGCAATTTGTTCAGGTTATTTGTTCTGTAGGGCTTGACAACTCATGTGAATGTCGGATTTTTTGCATTTATTATTAGTGAAGTCGAAATAAACGTTTTAGCTTGTGTGAATGCCGATCCCAATATTCCTACGCGTCAAATAGCAAATGATATCGGGGTTAGCAGGGAAAGCGCAAGAAAAATTTTAAAGACACACGGCTATAAACCGTACAAATATCAAATTCACCAACATTTGGGTATTAAAGGTTTTCCTAGATGAGTTCAATATTGTCAATGGTTTATGGAAAATTATAACAATAATAATTTCAACAAAATGATATTGTTTTCGGATGAATCCCGATTCACTAATTTGGGCATGTTTAACAAAAACAACGTTAGATATCAGCACCTCTGTAGAGAAGGTGCATCCAATCCAATTTGGTGTAAATGTGTGTTTAGGTGTTTTGGGGACCAGGATTATGGGGCCAATATTTTTTGATGAACGTCTTACATCTAACTTTTATTTACATTTTTTGGAAACATCAATCAACGATTTTATTGAAAATCTCCCTTTTGCTGAAATTCCAAACATGTATTTCCAACAGGACGGCGCCAGCTCCTAGAATTTGTATTAACCATTTAAATGACAGATTTGAAAACCACTGGACTGGGACTAATGGACCTGTAAGGTGGCCGGCCCGATCCCCCGACTTGACGCCCCTTGATTTTTTCTTCTGGGGTCATATCAAGGAAGTTTATCGAACCCCACCTCAAAATTTAGACAATTTGAAAAAAAAATAACAACGACCATTAACAACATCACTGGAGCTCAAAAAGAAAGTGTGCCAAGAAAAATAGTAGAAAAATGCAGGGTTCGGAGGATATATATATATATATATATATATATATATATATATATATATATATATATATATATATATATATATATATATATCATGATATCAAGATATATATCACGATTTATACAAATTTAGTTTTTCTAAAAAAATATTTGGAATCTTTCGATTTCTGCTGCGATTGGCGGTTTACCGGGGAATATCCGGCTACATCTGGGAAGTCCTAAGTATTTATATTTCTTTTTATTTTGTTCAATTGAGCGTTTTAGGTAAACGTCAACGTATACGCTCGCGAACATCATTTTTCAACTATTTGTCCAAATACAATGTCATAGACTTATATTCAAAAAATATATTTTTTTAAAAATTAATTTTTTTTTTATTCCACATGGCATCAACCAGCAATCATCCTATGGTCATTAGTTTTTTACTATGCACATTATTATTAGAAAAGTGTGTGCCTTATTTTTAAGAATATTTGCGAAATTCGAAACTTGTGTGTAATATTGTTGCAACAGACATGAAGTTTTTGGTTACTTAAAAAAATATAAATCTAAGTAAATTTTACAAATCTGCTTCAATTTGATGAAAGTTATGCAGAAGTGGTCTAATTGTGGTTGATTTGAAAATGTATTATAGCTGAATATAAAAAAAATCATTATACGGGGTTAATCTAGAATGTTCAAAAAAATATATTTTTTTAAATAGAAGGCTATGACTTTGGGTTTGGGCATATCTTTTAATTCCAAACAACTTTTTTTAATAACTTTTTTCTGTGTTTTTCGAAATAAGGGTACTTTACTCTTGAACGATTTTTATATTTTTTGGCCTGCCCTGTATGCTGTTTGACTTGAAGCCATTCTAAGTACATCTGATATGGTTATCGGACATGCACCAACTTTTGGCGGTATTTATATTTCGGTTGTGCAACTAATAAAAAAATTTCCCATTTGTTGCACACTTAATGGACCACACTGTACAAACTAGTTACTCAGAAAATTATTCCTCTGAACCATATGCAAATTTTTCAATTTTTTTACAAACCACATTTGTGTCATAGCTTTTACAATGATATCTATCTCAAAAGTGATATCCAATCACCCGCTTTAACGGTATTTGATTTCCAAACAGTGTAGAGACTCCCCTGGACTCGCCTATGTTTCCAACTTTTTAGTCATCAGTTATCGTCGTATGTTCACTGACAAACAACGGAACGGAAATCTTATTAAGTCACGTGGTCTGCTTGGGTTTGATTGGCAAAAAACAATTTCAATACTTACCTTAGGTGTCGGTGCCGGTGGTAAAGGAGGCGGAGGCGAGGGTGCCATCTCGGGGGGCATCGGTGGTGGGGTGTACGACCTCGGTGGTTGCACCTGCACCTTGACCTCGATACGCGTTTTCTTGGGAACGGGCACCGGAGAATCCGGGTCTAAATAGGTACGTTTTCGTTTATCTCGTACTATGATACCTAAAAGTAAGGCGGGCCGGGACTCTTCAAAACCTAAAAGCAAATATTTGTTAAACATACATCAAACTTCGCATTATCAAACACAAATACGGGTGCAACAGGTATTCTTGTACGAAAACAACAGATTTCGTAACATGTTCAGAATTATTACCATTATTTATTATTATACTGATCTGTTACTTTTATTGATTTTTTCCAAATATTTTTTCATATTTTTTTATGGCGACTACAAACTCACATATTGTGCAAAAAACTAGCAGATTACACTCGGACTATCTATGATAAATTTACAATAGCTGTGTATGTTATTCTCGAAGGATGGTACGGCCTCCTCTGTGCTGTATATGAGAAGTTTTGTAAAAACTTAAAATTATTTTTGCATAGTAATACGTTTTTAACTTCTCAGTCTTGCGTGCTCTAGCTTTCAACCTTGTATTTCTCCATACCCAGCTACTGTTTATATATCAGAATGTTTTTGGTAACTATTGACTGGCAACCTGCAACGAATGCATGTACGGTTGTGAGTAGAACTTATTTTTATGGCTGATTTACAGTATCGCCTAAGCATAACCTGTAGTAATTTACAATATTACGAAATTAAAAATTCACACATTGCTGTCATGCACAATTGTTTTTTTTTATAAAAATTATAGTAATTAGAAAATTGTGTATTTCAGAGTTAAAATAGTTTTAATCTATCAATTTTTCGTGATGTTTATTAGTTTGCTATTATATAGTTTTTAAAACAAGAAAAAGTTTGTTCTTATGCCCTAAAAATGCTAATATTTAGTTGGGACTTTGGCACGTAAGAATTTGTTTGACGTTTCTCTCTAAAAATGTAATTTCCATGTTTATTCACAAAATTGCTGTTACCGAACTCATTTTGGATAAATGTTATGTAAATTATTTATTAAATCGTTAACATAATATGTTAATGATTTAATATATAATTTGTGTCAAATTTTATAGACAATAAACTTCGAACACATTAAAACGAGAGATACCAATGGAAGTATCAAATTTTATAAACATTCTGTAGATGGAACTGAAAAAATATGACTGAGAAACAAACCTACAACTGTATTTTCAACGCGCTACAATATCTTTCCTAAGGGTACGGACATACCGAAGATGCCTGGATGTAAAACAAATACGTATTTTCTTATGAGACCGTACATGCCAGAGATGCTTTCGCCTATTTACCCTTGCCGCTTACCACGCGGTCTACAGCGATGTCGATGTCAAAACAAAATAGTTTGTTTTTCCCTCGCGGTAGAACTGTTGGCCTCGAGATAACTTATTAGTTCATTGGTCCACTTTATCACGTGATACTAATCAAGTCGTCGTGACACGTTTGTGTGCTTTACCGGTTCAAATTTTTGTCGTTATGTCGAATGTATCAACAGTCATTCTCATATATGCATGAAATCTGTCTGGATGACATTTTAGCTCTTTAAACAGGTGATGATTAAAGCTCGGAATTTAAAATTTTCCACTGAAATATAAATTCGACAGATATGGGCGTGCATCCTCGACACAATATATTATAGCGACAATAATTATTAAAATCCTTTATCTTGTGTGGTGTAATGAATTAAGGTCTGCAAATTGCAACATTCCATGGAATAGTCGTAACGTAAATACCTGTATACCTACCTAGGTAGTCGTAACAGCCCTAGGTACATAGGTAGAAAGATTCTGCGATGAAAGAAAACAAAGGTTGGAATTTAGATAGGTAAAATTTTTTAAGAACATTTACATGGATGGCCAATGCTTAGTTGCCGTTCAAATACCGTTACAGAATTCTTTGAACTTGGTCGTTATGAATTATTTTCGTTTATTGCATGTACACTACCTACCATGCCTTATAAGGAGGAATCGCTTTTATCTGTGTGCATTACGCAGTACAGACAAGCTATAGGCGCTAGTCAAAGCAGTTGCGCTGTAAATAGCGATTTGAAAGTAAGTAAAATGAGTACAAGTAAAAAAATAAAGTTAGAGTGGCTTATTTCATATTCTGATATATTATTTGAAAGTGAACAAGGCGTATGGTCTTCAGTACGTAACTCTGCGTTTTTGTGCACAAAGTATAACATAGAGCGCCATGTAACCGGTCTACAGCATTTAGAAAAGATGAAGATAAAATCTCTTCCTGGGCCACCCAAACCAAACAGGATGTAAAAATAATTCTACATGGATTTGTGTGAAGCCTTTGTTGCAGCTAATATCCCACTTCATAAAATAAATAATCCTATTGTGAAGACAGTTCTAGAGAAATACTGCACCCAAACAGTACCAGATGCATCAACACCTCGCAAGACTTGTTGACAAAGTGTTCTTTAAAACTATGAACAGAATAAAAGAAAATCTTACAGGAAAAAAGTTATGGTTCACTATCGAAGAAACAACCGATATTACAGGATGATACGTTGCCAATATTATGGTTGGACCTGTTAGGCGGCGGTAGCTCAGTATGAGCTGGAGAGAAAAAATGGAATTTTGTATCATCCACAGGTGGTGATTAACACCGAAAAAAAGCGGGTTCCCAATTGCGTTAAACAAGGCGGTATCAAAGAGGACACTGAAACGACTTACCTCTTGGTGTCTTGATCTAGCTCGGCTATTCCAGCGGTGCTTCGCAAGGTACCTTTGGAGGCCGCTACAACACAGTTATTTCGACAGTTACATAAATCGTTCACTACACTGGACGGGTGTAAAAGCGTTACCCACAGGGGGTGGAAATCATTCAACTTGTTAGAAATAGCGAAAAAGGCGAAAATATACGTGAGTTCCTTCTCGGGGTGAAGGTTGTACTTCTAGTTTTAAACTGCAGAAAACGTATGCGCGATTCTCCAAGCCGTTCAGTGTCTAGTCCACTCTTATTAGAGACTTAACGCAATTGGAGAAACATATCAAAACGAAACAGGACCTTTAAATCAAATTCAGTCTGAACAATCATATGTGATCGCGAGTAAATTTCTTTCTAAAGCCAGTATCGATACAATAACCCACGCTGCAGTAAAAAGTATCAGTAAACTTTTTTCCGACAAAAATATTAGTGAAAACGTTTTGCTTCTGTCAGATAGTGCAGCGAATATGCTGTAAGTCAGAAAACAATTAAAAGAACATTTTCCCAATTTAATCCATCTTACATGTTTTGGGCACCCCCTGCATAGAATATGTGAATTTATGCGGGAGTTTTACCCACTAACCGATAGTCTAGTCAGTGAGGTTAAAAAGTATTTTTTAAGTCACCCGCCAGAATTGTAACGTTCAAAGAAATATGCCCTAATATAGCATTACCGCCACAACCTGTGATAACGCGATGGCGAACATGGCTGACCGCTGTTATATATTACAGAACTCATTTTGAACATGTCAAAAGTGTTATTATCAGCTTAAAGTACGATGCGCACAGTGTAAAAAATGTGAAGAAGTTATAAATGTACCAAAACCTCGAAAATGATTTAGACTTTATTTGTGACAATTTCGGATATCTTCCAGATATTATTAATCAGTTACAGATACAAAATGCACCCCTTTTAACATATTTTCACTTGTTTGAAACGACCCTAGATAAGATTAACGAAGTTTCTAATGAAATTGGTGTGAAACTAAAATTGTATATATCGCGAATATTAGAAAGAAATCCCGGATTTGTTCAACTAAAGTCTATTTCTGAAACCCTAAAAGATAGTACTGATATGTATCCACATTTTCGTTTCGCTCCGATACTTACGAGATATACTTAACTATAAAAGAACGTATTTCACTGAAATTAACTTTGAGAAAACGTTGATTATTTCATGTAATGCAAATAAACGGTAAAGTAGATTAAAATATGTTTTTCATTTCACAATAAATACCATAGCCAAATTTACCCCTGATGATTTAGGAACTCATTCAAACTTGTTTTTGGGGCTACGTGACAAGGAGCTCCGCTGGGCGTGGAGACATTACAAGTACCGCAACGCGGATTGGCCCGGGCGCGTGGTCAAGTTTATCGTCATCGACGTTCACTAATCGTAAGACTGCTTTTCCTGTCACCCAGACTTAGTGCTTTCCATCAACTGTCTTAATAGTATATATTTTTACTTTTCGCTACCCAAGCAAACCCTGGCCCTCGCTTATGTTATTGCAAGACAGCCGCAAAAAATGCCCTTGCGCAAGGTCCCGCAAAAATCTTAGCCTTAGTGATGATATTCATATAAATATTGTCTTTTTTGTTTATGGGATGGGAAAAATTGCCGATTTTAAAAGGTAGAAATAATCCACAACTTTTCTCTTGCAGACATACAATCGCTATCTTCGCTGCTGTCGCTTCTATACATAATTCACTATGTTGTAAGAAATCAATAGATTCACTGTACTAATACTCTATAAATTTTCAAATTTTCTCAAATCACGTCTTTCCGATAAGTAAAAGCAAAGGGCACTGAAAGGAGTGAAAGGAAAGCCTCTCCGGTATGTTGGCCCTGGTAACGACGTATATATCGACCGCGACCTTCACCATCGATGCGATGCCATCGAGACATCTTCGGTATATCCGTACCCTAAGAAATGTCAAAAGAATTGTTTATTTTCAGTTTAGAATTTCACTTTTTCGGAATTACCACATTAAATGTAGCTAAAATCCCTTTTGGAATTTTCATTTAATCCCCAGAAAAAATTAAATTTGGCCTATTGATTAAACGTAAAATCAATGTTTTCATGACTCAGATGAACTATTGTTGTCTACACCGCATAGGAAAAACACTAAAGATGTTTGCTGACTTTTTTTTGTAAACAAACCTACCGATCTCTTCTATGAAAACAGCAAAAAGCACATCCAGATAACTCGGAAATTTATGTAAAAAATGTATTCATTAACATACTAAGTATTCTTATTTGACTCAGTATCGACAGACTTAATATAACTTAAACAATTTTTATCTTTGCAAATGCCTTTTCCTGTTTTGGTGCAAAAAAAGTATTCAATAAGAGAAATGTTTAATACTTATAAGTCAAAAGCTTCAAATAATATTTTACCATTCTGAACACGTTCATTAATTCTCTTGACTGTCGCTTCAAGCCACTGTTTGACTGTAAGTAAAAAAATTACAATTTAGATATTTTGATCTAATTACATAATTTTGCAGTGGTAAGCCTGTAAGGATGCGACTTAAGAAACAGTAAAGGTGGGTATATTCATAGCTGGTTTAAATTGGGTTTTAAATGTGCAGAAAACAGCAATCACATACAGATTTTTAACAAGAAATATAGTGACAGAATGTTAAGTTCAACTGACGCAAAATCTGGAGATCTTGGTATCTAAACTAAGAGGACCATTTGGAAATTTCGTAAGTGGTCTTACATAATCCTTTCCACATGAGGTCGGGTGATATCTGGTTGAAAAATGTGACTAGGGAGCGTCCGAAGATAGCGGTGCTACAACTTCATGAATGTATCGATTAGCAATCAGAGTATCTCTAATAAGTACTAACTGACCTACATAATAGCGCCCAAACCATAACCCCAATGACACGGTGCA
This sequence comes from Philopedon plagiatum, assembly GCA_963971165.1. Taxonomy (NCBI): domain Eukaryota; kingdom Metazoa; phylum Arthropoda; class Insecta; order Coleoptera; family Curculionidae; genus Philopedon; species Philopedon plagiatum. The sequence goes on along the minus strand of OZ020189.1, from coordinate 123,119,500 downwards.
CGTGTTTTTCTACCAAAAACTTTGGATTACGTCTTTTGCTACGACAGGACGTCGTCTTATTAGTTGTGATTAAAAATAGAAAAAAAATTGTACGCTAACAAAACTACCTAGTAACGTTCAAAATTTAATTACTTTTTCTTACCATAATATATCTGTACAAGAAATCACGACTGAATTATTTTTACTGAGTGTTTTTTTCTATATCATATAATTACAAACATAATTCATCTATCAGTTTAAGACAACTCACAATTTTGGTCTTAATACATTGAACAGAGGGAAATAGCAGCTTTACTTTTATTTTACATGTGTTGACACTCTGATGAGCTCCAATAAAGGCGAAAGCTTAGTGTTACTTTTAATTTTACAGAGTGCGGAATCAAGCAAGAATCGGACGAAAGAGCTTGGAATGTCTAGGAAAGCGCAATAAGTTTGCAGTGAAACGCAGCCAGGTTTTTCGTAATTTTTGCTTTCAACGAACAGAACTAGATAATGGAATTTTATTCGGGGAGCAAGACTGAGTTCTGCAGGCGTTGAACTGAACAAAGTTCTTGGCACCCCAGTCTAGGATTAATTGAAGATCCTGAGAATAGGATAGGTGCATAGATCTGCATCTATTATCCAGCTCTGATTGAAACTTATCTGGAAAAATGAATGTTGGAGTGAAGATTACTATCGTCAGCGTAACTGTGGATGGGATGGGTAGTTGAAGAGAGCAGGTCATTAATGAGAAGAAATGGGGTTGGTGCCAGGACTGAACCTTGGGGTACGCCAGCACTGATAGGATGGAAGTTAGATAAGTGACCGTCCACCACGACAGATATCCACAGATTAGAGAGGAAGCTACCGATCTAGGTACATGTTTTGGGAGGAAGGCCGTATGAAGGTAGTTTGTTGAGGAGCGCGGCATGCCATACTTGATCAAAGGCCATGCAAATATATTTATTTTATTTATTCATTTCGTATATATATATATATATATATATATATATATATATATATATATATATATATATATATATATATATATATATATATATATATATAACAAAACACAGAAAACACCCAGAAGATAAAAAAGAAAAGAAAAGCATGAACATGATGAGTAAACTAACAGAGAGGAAAGAGTATAAAACAATTAAAATTATTTGAACAATATTAATCTTCTGAGGTTTGACAAAGTACTGTTAAAATATCGCAGTCTGAGTATACAGAATTGTAGTTCCACGCTATTCTGTCGACAAAGGCGGTTTGGCCGTAGTTGGTCCGGTGGTAGCCTTCATAAAAAAGTTGTTGCTGCCTTGTGCGCCTTATAGGAACAAATAGTGAAACTAGCCCCAATAGTCTGGCACAATCAATCTGGCCGTCCAGAAGCTTGTCCAAAAAAAGCAGGAGTGCGTCCCTTCTTCTGCGCTCAAGGCTATTCATGCCACACAACATCAGTCTGGTCTCGTGGGAGATATCCGACGAGGGAAAACGATGCTTGTACAATAAGTACTTTGTAAATTTGTTCTGAACCCTCTCGAATCTATTTTTATGGGTGATGTAGCCTGGGGTCCAGATATCCGAACAGTATTCAAGGATGCTCCGAACGAGACAGTTGTACAGACACATAAGAGTTTTCGTGTCGTGGATATATTAGGTGTTGCGCTTTATAAAACTAAGCATCCTGAAGCTCTTGAGAACGATGCTATCAATGTGTTTATTGAAAGACAATTGTCTGTCAAAGATAACTCCAAGGTCGTCAAATGAGTCCTCAGTTCCAATAGTTTCGTTGTTAATTCTGTATGTATAAATAATGGGATTTTTACACCTGTAGAAACTGACCGCTTTGCATTTGGATACGTTAATATTCAGATAGTTTGAGGAGCACCAGGAAACAAAATTGTCCATGTCGGACAGTAAACCGTTCGAGACGGCGTCAACAACACTCAAAAATTTAAGGTCGTCCGTATATAATAGAACGTGAAGAACAAGAGCAACAATCTGGGATTCGCCATGAAGTTCGAGAGACTTGTTCCAGTTATGTGTGACAAAGCTAAGATCAGCTGTGGATCTTTGGTGACGAAATCCCTACTGTCGGTCATGGATGATTTTGTATTTTTCTAGATATTTGTAAGTTTGACTTTCTCCATACTTTGCTGACAACAGAGAGAAGAAAGATAGGTCTATCCAGCTTTTATGTATTAAAATCGAGAAAAAATATTTCCAGTATTCTAATATTCAATAACAGGCGATGAATATATCCAACACCAAAACATAAGTATTGTAATAAATATCACTTACCCGGTCCGTTAATAGGCAGTAAAGCTTGAGGTATAGGCTTCTGTGATGCCAGAGGTAAAATGTAAAAGTCTTTTATGGCTTTATTTGTGCTTTTAACCACGCCTAACCTCTTTCGACTACTCAAATAACTATACAACGCCAAGTACGGCATCTGTTCCTCTATGTTCGTCGCGTTGAGTCTTATCAGCGATATTATTTTACTATTTGACAAGCGCATTTTGCTTATGTAGTCCCAAACAGTATCCGGTGATATCCTTCCTACTATGTCCAGGTTCTGGGAAAGTTCTTTATTTAGTCCTGAGCAATCACCTGTAAATAAGAGAGCAGTTGCAAAATACTTAAGATTTAAAATTACAGATTATTCCCCTCCAAAAAATGTGCTTAAAATTTTAATAGTTTATTACGGAGGGCAAAGAGACTTCTGATAGTATTGCAAAACTCTACCGACAAAATTTTACGGACGATTATTTGGCTTGGCTTCCGAGATATACCACGGGTTGCAAAAAGAAAATTTAATTCGTAATTAGCTAAAGGGTTAAATTTAATACGTTGTTAAATTAGATTCCACTGCTAACCGGCACGCTTCAATTCAAATTTCGGCCCCGATTTGGATCTAATCGTATCACATCGGGAAAAGTGGAACGATGAATAGCCAGATTTTAATGCCAACCGAGCGTTTTGTATTTCTTGTAAATCGAAGTTATTTTGTATGGTAAAATGGGTCAATAGGCAAGGCGAATGGAAGAATTACACAAAAATAGAAGAAAATAAACTTCTAAACGTATATTTTTTAAGGTAAGTAGTATGGAACCCTTGAACCATAAAATGGTGTATACGCGCAAAATTTTTATAATTTATCTATTAATTTTTACAATATGGGTTAAAAATGTTTTGCATAAAAAATTTGCTGCTTTTCAGCTTCTAGTCATTATTATCTCCCCTTATCAACCGGACTCAGAGTGTTACTAACCCCAGTACTCATATTACTCTTGATCATCTTTCTGACACATCTATAGGTAACGCTCTGAAAAAAAGTAAAAACGAGCCGACTTGTGGCCCTAACAAAATATCCTGTTTTTTTGTTAGAGACTGAGCTCCAGCCTTGCTCCAGCCCTTATCTTTTCTTTTCAATCTCGCTATTAAAACAAACACTTTTCCCGACACTTGGAAGGAAGCCAGAATTGACCCTATTTTTAAAAGAGGCAATGCTGATGAAATTTAGAATTACAGGCCTCTGTGTCCATACTTTCTTCTTTTGCTCAGGTATTCGAGATTTTAGTATATGAGCACGTCTCCTGGCAAGTTCAGCATATCATTTCCGAAAAACAACATGGATTCTTTAGCAATCGCACTATTAGTAACTTAGCTTGTTGCACCCCATTTACGGCTCGAGCGTTAGATAACCGTCAAAAATCGAGGTGGTTTTAACCGATGTTAAAAAATTACCGGGGGTAGAGATAAAAAGGAGAGATTGGCAATTTCTCCAAAAATGTTAACTAACATGTCATTTTCGGGATTATCGAGGTCAAAAAATTTAATTTTGTGTAACAGATGTTGAGAAAATCGACGGCGGGGCGGGGGGTGATAAAAAGGTACGACTGCCAATTTCTCTAAAAATATCAACTAAAGGGTCATTTTCGGGGTTATTGAAGTCAACAAAGCTAAGTTCATGTAACGATGTAAAAAAATTACGGCGGGGGAGGGGACAAAAGGAGCGGGTGGAAACTTCTTTAAAAATGTTACCTATGTCATTTTCGGGATTACTTAGGTCTAAAAATCCAATATTACATGGATATTATGAATTTAAAGAGGGGGCGATAAGATAAAGGGGGAGTGTGAATAGGTGAACTAAAAAGAAAGAAATATATATATTTTTAAATGAACCGACTTCACAAAAGAAAAAGCACTAAAAAGTATGAAATACTATTTTTTACGTATTTATAACCGTGATTAATGGTTAACCTAATTTTTTTCAAAGCTATGTAACTTGTACACCGAAGTTCTGAACTTTGAAGTCGGAATATCACAGTATAAGGATTTGTAATGATAAATCATAAACAATTAATAAGAAGTTGCACTTACTTTAAAGTTCAGAACGTTTGTATACAAATTACTTAAAGTCGAACGCAATTAAGACGACCATTAGGCTCAGTAATAAATAACTAAAAATGTTTCTCTTTATTAACAATTTATTGATGTATTATGATTAAGGATTCCTATGTTCCGGAATCCTTTTCGAACAGACATTGGAAACATTACAATGTTAAAACTAGGGCGCACTCTCTTAAGTCTGCTTCCTAACGCATTACACGTGACCTGTATACTTCATGTTGGCCATCTTGTTCCGGAAACTATCAGGGAAAATTACAAGAATGTATGAACTAATTGCAAATACAAAAGCTGTTTTCCATAAATCGCCCAAATGTACCTTAGAATTCTGAACACCTTTGTTGGTGTTTAGGTTTGCTCAGTTTTCATTGATGTATATATATATATATATATATATATATATATATATATATATATATATATATATATATATATATATATATATATATATATATATATATATATATATATATATATATATATATATATATATATATATATATATATATAATATATACATCACTGAAAGCTCAGCAAACCTGAACACCTTTTTGCTCAGGTTTGCTTGGGTGTATACAACTTTTTGCTCAGATTTTGTCTTTCCATCAGAAATTTCGGGTATGTGTACCACGGGTTGCGTGTTTATTTTCTTTTAGTTTTTTGATATTTTCTCTGTTTTTTTAATGTGTTTTTATATAAATTTGCCTAAATATGGTTCAGAATTAATAGTGTGTAATGACTTGTATAGATGTGTTTAAGTGAAAGTGCCGAAATTTAAAGAAATTCATTGAAAATGCTAACCTAAAAGTTAAAATTTTTTTTTTTTGAAAAACCATACGAGACCGCCAAAAACTGAGTTCAGATTCGTGTTCTACGACCCAAAATTAGGGTCTGTGCAAAATTTCATCAATAAATTCGGTGGTTCCATTAATCCGAATAATTACCCAAAAACCAAAGACAAATCCTCCTTAGTGGACAAATTTAAACAATGGGTCCTCATATTTAAATCTTGATATTTACTGGCAAAAAATTTATATGTACTAAGTTAGCCCTTACCTGACACTTCATGAGCGGTAATAGATATCTGAGCCACGTCTACCATGTTTATCGTTCCTGACCAAATCTGGGTAAGAGGGCTTCTTGGAGGTGGCGACAATTCTCTTCCATCTAGCTCTATTTCTTCCTTTAACTTCACAGACGCCTTAGAGTCGTTAGAAGATTGACTAGTGAGTTGGAAATCGTCCAGCTCGTGAGTTTGAGGCGGAGTTGGAATAGTGACTGTCGACGAGGGGATTTCGTGATCGCTGTCACTATCTAACGGTGCTTGAAAAGAAAATTTAAAAGATAATAAATGTTACAATGCACTGTTAAGAGTTTATTGACCTTTCAAAAAAAAAAGTACTCTACTGGCTGTAGGCTAGCTATAGCATAGAGGCGAAGACACGTTGGTACTCAACACGTAGAGATAAACGATTTATTTTAAATATTACGTAGTACGAGATAATTTACACAATACTAAAAACACTTTTCAATAAATATTCTGCGATAGCAGGTTTCTACGAACGTTTGCTAACCTGTTCCCACCGCAAAGTGCAAAGCATGTCGATGTACTGACACAGTGCAGCCGCGAGTCGCGACACATCGCGGTAGTTATAGTATAGTTCCGACGCCTATGGTCCGGTACCGAAGAAGTGTTATTTTACAAGTTTTAATTTAATACAACTGACAGAATTCATAGTCACCATAAATAAGTCTGTAGGTGATTAGGCTGGCTTATTATTAACGATTATACTTTTACAAATGTTATCTACAGGTTGGTCCATAAGTAATGGTACACACATAGAGCAACAGCAGATTCTTTATGCCAAAATAATGCGATTTATTCAAACATACCTAATTCTAAAGTTGATAATAACCAAGATACAGGGTATCAAAATTTTAATTTTGTTTTCAATTTTTTCCAGTAATTTCTCAACAAAACGACATAACGGCACGAAATTAAGGATTTTAGGGGTTATTTAAGGCGAAGAATTCAAAAACTACTTACAGTACCTATATAAAGTTTTTCGTAAAAAAAAGATAGTAAAAAGTTAAACATTTTAAAGCCGTGAGATGGAAAAAGAAGGTGCAGAATAACATCAATCTAGCATGACTAGGAAGCAAAATATAAAGAAATATTGGTGAACATGTTTTCTGTGATTACATAACGTAGTTACAAGCTACAAACTAAGAAAGGCCAGATAATTATAATTATTTAAATACACTCAATGAAAAAATTATCTTCTTTGACAGTGATTTATGATATGGTAACTGTACTTTTAGTCGAATTTTCTAATGACCTTGAAATAGGGTTTAGACAAAAAGATCGATATGACCTTTTTTCCTTCATAATCCACATACACACAGTCAGACAAGTGTTAAGACACCTGAATAGGCCTAGGTGCGGCATAAGCTGCATCTGACAGAAATGCGTATATCTGATGTATGCAAAATAGGCTTTCGCACTCGTTCTAGCAGTTGCCTGTTCAGGTAAGTCTTAACACTCGCACGACTGTGTGTATACAAAAGAATCATTAGATTATTTATTTTGTTCAGCTTTGGGAGGTTCTACTATCAACTGAATGAAGTTTTTTATTTAATTTAAAAGAACCTCGCATTTCTTACAAGAAATTTGGAAGGGGTAAGGGGAATAGCTGTAAAGGCGGCTAAACGGCGGAAAAATAACCCAGCATTGAACAAGTTAAACGTCATTAACGTCAATTTTAGTGTACATATTCGATTGACAATTGCATCGATGCGTAATTAGTAAGTAATTACAGCCAGACGGGTAGTAGAAAGAAATACAATAACATCGAAGTGTCGTAAAGTGATCCAGATCGATCCAATTTTGGCAAGCGAATAAGGCTCTGGGAGCATGTGTATTGAAAAATCACGGGGTCAATTGTGACGAGCACATCAGAGACGGATCGGTTAGTTTGTTTATTCTCGACTACGAATTGCTTGTAGGTGAGCTTGCCGTGGGTTGTTTATGGTCCTTAATCTGGAACCCCAAACCACAGGGAGGGAAGAATTAAGCTTCATTTGTGTTTATGTTGTTAGCTTTGCCAGGCGGCCCATCGTGTGTTTCGGCTTTATTTGTTCAGTGTTCTTCTGGTATTAAGTGTTTGTGGCTTTCTGAGTTTCATTAGCCTTTTTGCCGCGAGGACAGTTTATGGTCACCGAACATATACTGGTTTATGATGGGTTTTGTAGACATCATAACGATCCCCACCTAAGTTATGTCGCGGATACGCACCAGATGATGGAAATTGTGATTTAAGGTTACGTAAACAAATCTAGCATTCCGTAGTTCTTTCATTATGAGTATTTTAGTATTTCTTTCATTTTAGTATTTTAGTTTGGCTAATTTTTTCTCTGTGATGGTTCTGTTTCCTTTTTTGGCAGAACTGATTTGTAGGACAGCTTATTTTGGCAGACCAAAACAGGTTTTTTTTTTAAATGTACACATGATGATAAAACTTGTTTCTATTTATAACATGTTCTACGAATTATCAGAATCGGAGCTTATTTACCGAGATTATATTTTATATAGAAAAGAAATTGCTCAGAAGTCAGTTTTTCCGAAAAGTTTTCATCAGCCTTAATCCGTTCCCATTTTTTGTATGAAAGATGCATGCTCAAAATAACCACGAACACACAAACAGAATTACGGTGAATAAAGGATAACCCAAGGATAACCTGCTTCAGAACGGGGTATGATGGTTTATGTTAAATGTCAAAACAGTGACGTCATTGCTTGCGTTATGATTTCCGTTCTGATAATTCTCGCGGCAATCAGCATACATGGTTAAACCAACATAAACTATACACAGTTTATTTTGCGGCAAAAAGCCTATTGTTCACTTATGGTAGTGTCCTGTAAAAAACTTTATGCATCTATCTTCAGAAGTTATAGCAGCACATCATCTTGCAGAATATCTACTACCCTGCAGAGACCCTATTCTACTTTAGTAGTCTGGCTACAGAATAGTCCTTCCTACGAGTCCCATTTTTTCTATTTTATTTGGCTTATTTACGTCGCTTTCTATAATTCAAATTATTATTAACCCAACTACAAACTGGTACCATAACCGGCCTGATGTACTGTGCATACAACAGGTACTTAATTCGAGTTACTATGATATTTAACGATAGTTAAATACCATAAAGTAATATCACAAATTATCTCCACAATATGCATTACACAATATAAGAAAACGTTTCATGGTTAGCGAATAACGTTGTCGCTCAATAGATAATGGATTGGCACACTTCTTAATGCCTATATGGATAGCGTTATCCGAAAAGGAACCAAGCGACATTTTAACATTTTTGAGTAAATAAGGTGTAAACATTCCCTTTGGTTAAAAATATTACATTGTAAATGACAAAACCGCTTAAGTTACGTTTGGTAGTATATACTTCGCTTAACTTTTTGGCAATTAGTAACAGAAAAATTCCTTAGTTAAATCTGGAGTTTGATTTTTTTGGCGGTTGGTTCTATTTGAAAATTTACAGTAAAAGAACCATGGTACCTTTTAAAAAAATTTTAATAAACCAAATTTTACAAAATCGAATATGTTACAGGATCATGATACAAATAAAAGAATATATGATACCGCGCAGGTAGGCCTGGCCATGTACGTCACGCCGTGAGTAATTCCGCCATATTTTGTAAACGAGACACGTCTTTGTTAAGATCGCGTTGTGTTTTAAAGTTATTTTTTGGTATTTTTATATCACTTTTAAGGGTTTAAAAGTGAAAATGAGTGTGTTGTGTATGGTTGTGATGTGGTCAATCGATGCAAGGGCTTTATGCCCGATATTAAAGATTTTAGCTTCCCCAAAGACAAAGAAACACCAAGTGTTTGGAAGCTTCTGTGCAAACGGGAAGATAAGTGTAATGTGAAAAATGCTAGAATCAGTTCCAGACATTTTAACGAAAGTGATTATGAAGGTAATTTAAAGCACGAATTGTGTCATGTCATGAATGTTTAATGTTTTTACAAACTCGCTTCATTAAAAAAGTTTACTGTGACAAACAATTGCTAAAAATCTCCACGGTAACGATAACGAATCACCAGACTTTAATCGAGAAAATACGACAAACAAAGAGACTGAATAAAGATTGTTTTCTTAAAAAATAATTTCTTGGTTTACCTAATTTCATAAATTTAGATATTTTTGTCTTGTTTAGAATAAGTTTTGGCATTTTAAGTTTTTTTTTTAAATTTGAAAATTCAAAGAATACAAAAAGTACAATCATTTTTATTAATTTACTAATTAAAATGTAAAAAACCCAAGAAAACTATCCTAAAAACATGTTTCCGTCCCAAACATACAAATGTTATTCACCGCAAAAGATATTTGACAAATTATAGGAACAAACAAAATTCTTATTTATGTATAACATATTTTCGGAAGACTCTGTAGGTATATATTTTAATAAGAACATGCCTCTAAATAAAAATTATTATTCTAATTATTAGGCCTAGTTTTATTTTATAAATTTATTTACCTTTTCTTTTCACGTAAATAAATACATAGAACGCAATTGGCAGGCAATTTACCGATATATGTATATTATTTTAAATTAATTTATCGCTTTATTTATATGATTATTTTAAATCCTATACTTTAAAATTTGTATTATAAGCAGGAGACAAAGTATATTGCCAATAGAATTTATATAAAATCGCCTTTAACTAACGTAAACCCTATATTACGCATTACAAATTTTAAAAATATCTCACGGCGTGACGTCATGCGCGAACCCTGACGAATTTGACACGGTTTGGTATCATACCTTCTATTTATTGTATGATGTTACAGGACTATTACAGCAGCACTTTAGACATCTTCTTCCACCTCAAAGTCAATAGTCTCCCCAAACAGCACGACAGAACGTACATAAACCTAGAAAAGTGACATAGACATAAACGTCTAAACAGAGTTTTGTCACTTGGTTCCTTTTCGATAAATTTGCAGTATTTCTTTGTTGTCGCTTGGTCCTTTCGTCAATAGAGGGCTCTGTAAACATTCTGGCTCTTGAGTCTTTTTCGAATATCTAATTTAGGGTTTCGGGAGTCGCTTGGTGCCAATAACTCAAATAATTAAAATTTGTCGCTTGGTTCCTTTTCGAATAACGCTATCCATATAGAGAAACGAGTGAACTACTGAGTGTTTCACAACATTAAATCCCTTCTAGGTTTGGACCTTTTTAAAACATTTGGGAATTATCTATATGGTGACACATCTTGTATTTGATCATATGTGTACTATACAGTAAAACTGTAATCTTTCTCTTTGTATTGTAAGACATTAGATTTATATGTAAGACTATGTCCATGTAATTATGGAGTGAATACACAAACTTATGAAGTCCGGACCTGGCCCGCATCCTACTTTTCAACTATTTTCAAGGTAAACTTGTACCCTAAATGATACTCCCCTACCTCGCATCCGAAGTCAAATTCATTTTTAGGCAATGGCCTTTACTTCTTCCAAATTCCTTGATTTCTTACCGTTTCGGACACACAGTATATTTTCTGTCAATTAGGCTAACAGTTAAACTTGTTCATTTCAGCTACCAACTACATGATTACATTTTTTTTCTGTTAGTTATGGATAGATAATACCGTTTTTTTTTCTGTTGTCAGTAAATAATAATACGTTTTATTCTATGATAAATAAAAATGAGTAGAAACTGTTTCAAAAAGTTTATCAGTATAATACAGTTTCTACAGTTAATTTTCGTATATGCTTGAAAACTTGTTTTGGAGATTTTGGTATTGACCAGCTAAATCATAAATTAAATAATATCAGAGAGAAAGTCCCATGGGTCCCACAAGTAGCAACAGAGATATTATGCAACTTTAAAATTTCACGAGCCGCGCCTGGTACTTGTATCAATAAATGTGCCCCTGTATGTAAAGGTGTAATAATTATATATATATATATATATATATATATATATATATATATATATATATATATATATATATATATATATATATATATATATATATATATGGATATATATATAGGGTGTACCAAATTAAGGCAAGGTTGCTAACTATTTTATTATTGTAGATACAAAGTTGGCTCAATTAGCAAAGTAGTAGAATTTTTTATTCTGATTAAGATGGCGGAAGCAGAAAAACAATTTAACATAGCCTCTCCGAATAAATGGCATAATAATTGTAATAAATGTGTTAACAATATAAACTTTTGTGTTACATTTGTCCATTTAGAGTTTCCATACCACATGAACAACAAGTGTATAGATAATGCAAAATAAATGTCTACAAGCAGACATGCACTTACCATTACCTGGCACGATGTCTTCTTGAGGAACATGCTTCCAGAGCCTCTCTTCTACTGGTGGGGCGATCTTATTAAGTTGCTCCAAGATTTCCTTCGATCTGGTATCCAGATTATCAGCAGGTGGGATTGGATCGATCTTTTTTTGTTGAGAACTCTTATGTGATGATTTCCTATAAAAAAATAGAACATAGTTGTAAATCTTTCAATTAAATCGTCTTAGGATAAAATAGCTTCCTCTTTACCGATAAATAAAAGGATATATATATATATATATATATATATATATATATATATATATATATATATATATATATATATTGATTTGTTTCTTGGATTCTTTTTATATATTTTTTTATTTGAGGGTTATTGGGTTTTTTGGATCCCGGGGAAAAAATTATACAGTTTTGTGGGTTGTTATTCACATTTATTCACATTTAACGTTTCGGTCCTTTTTTGACCTTCATCAGAAATTTCTTAAAAGCTTCGAACGAAAATTCAGCGGTGCACCGGTAGATTAGCATAATTAGTATGCTCTGCCGGTGCACCGCTGAATTTTCGTTCGAAGCTTTTAAGAAATTTCTGATGAAGGTCAAAAAAGGACGGAAACGTTAAATGTGAATAACAACCCACAAAACTGTATAATTTTTTCCCCGGGATCCAAAAAACCCAATAACCCTCAAATAAAATATATATATATATATATATATATATATATATATATATATATATATATATATATATATATATAAATATATATATTAAATGTAAATGCAAAGATTAACTTCTTCGCTAGTGCAGCAAGGCCGGAAAATGAAAAATAAAAATGAGGATTATTTTCTTTGATTCTGGTCTCGGTGCCCTCCTGCTATCGCGATTTCTGGGCCCTTACCCTTCATCTAGGCAGGCTTACACCCAGGGTGGCTGAAGAACAGACCACTGGTCTATGGTCTGTTCTTCAGCCACCCTGGGTGTAAGCCTGCCTAGATGAAGATATATAATATATATATATATATATATATATATATATATATATATATATATATATATATATATATATATATATATATATATATATATACAGTGAGCTCAAAAAGGTTGGAATAAATTCGTTTAAAATTCAGGTGATTATTTTCTGGAAAAACGCTCGGACACGTCGATTAGTATTTTTAATTGCGAATTTTTTGACATAAGAATTGTGTATACAGGTTGTCTCAAGAAGAACATATACCGTCAATATTGATTTTTTTAAATAGAACACCCTACATATTATATTATTTTTAAATTCTACGATACATTCTGAACACTTTTTGTATAACATACCATATCTATAAAATCAACGGTTTTCGATATATTGACATTTTAATATTTTTTTGAAAAAATGCTGAGATCCGTGGATTTTTAGTTGCCCATTTTTTATTATTATTGTTACCTATTACCTGAATTAATTTATTTTGACACAAACATTTACTTCTTGTCAAAAATTCTTCAAATTGTGTAGATCTATCTAATTTCCAGTAATTCTGTACGCATTAAAAATGGCGCGGTTAAGTGAAAAAGAAAGGATAGAGGTACTAATGATGCTTGGCTGTGGAGATAGGATGCGTACCCAAACAGAAGTGTGTGAGTTATTTAACAATAAGTACCCAAACCAAGCACCAATATCTCAATCTGTTGTTAGTAAAATTGAAAAAAAATATAGGGATTTGGGGCATGTTAGAGACAATTATAGTCAAGGTCGACCTAGGATTTCAGCAGATGTGCAGTTAAATGTGCTCTTAGCTGTCCAAGAAAACCACCATAGTGTTACTCGCGGTATTGCCACGGAAAATCATATTTGTCAAGCAACCGTATTGAATTATTTACAAAAAAATAAATGGCATCCCTATAGGGTACAGTTGGTTCATGAACTTAATGAAGATGACCCTGGTAGCAGAACAGAATTTTCCGAATTAATGATGAACAGATGCATTGAAGATCCTCTATTTTTAAGAAGAATTGTGTTCTCTGATGAAGCAACGTTTACTCTAAATGGGCATTTGAATCGCCAAAACTGTCGATATTTGGCTACGGAAAATCCGCACTGGATCATGGAGTCCCACACACAATACCCGCAAAAAGTGAATGTTTGGGCTGGAATTGTTGATAACCGGATTTTAGGTCCCTTCTTTTTTGATGGTGAGTTAAATGGCCAACTGTATCTAGAATTTGAGTTGATACCGGCACTTGCTGTACTCTATCCAAATCCAGAATAGACAGACATTCCCAACAATAACTTATGGTACCAGCAAGACGGAGCACCAGCCCATTACACACGCCCGGTGCGTGAGTACTTGGATACAGTCTTTCCTGGCCAGTGGATTGATCGACGGGGTCCAATAGAATGGCCGTCAAGGTCACCAGATTTGACCCCGCTAGATTATTTTCTGTGGGGCTATTTAAAATCTAAAGTATACTTTAACAGACCTAACAATATTGATCAACTTAAAGCTCGAATAAGGCATGAGGTTAGATTAATAGAGCCCCAGGTAATCCATAACGTTTTGGAAGAATTCAAAGATCGACTTGCATATTGCCAGGAACTTGGTGGCAGTCAATTTCAACATTTATTAAAAAAAAAATTTAATATAGTTCTATGTAAGTAGACCAAATAGAAGTAAACAGTTCATTTTTAATTGTTGTTTTCGTACCAGAAAAATGTCAATATATCGAAAACCGTTGATTTAATAGATATGGTATGTTATACAAAAAGTGTTCAGAATGTATCGTAGAATTTAAAAATAGTATAATATACAGGGTGTTCTATTTAAAAAAATCAATATTGACGGTATATGTTCTTCTTGAGACAACCTGTATACACAATTCTTATGTCAAAAAATTCGCAATTAAAAATACTAATCGACGTGTCCGAGCGTTTTTCCAGAAAATAATCACCTGAATTTTAAACGAATTTATTCCAACCTTTTTGAGCTCACTGTATATATATATATATATATATATATATATATATATATATATATATATATATATATATATATATGTATTATAATTAGATTAGATATGTATGATTAGTTAAATTCGCTGTCCAGATATTAATAACAGACTAATTTAAGAAAACTTTAAATTTCAAAAAATAGAAAAACAATTCTAATGTGCAAATTACCTATGCTTATTTCTGTCTCGGCTTCTTTGTTTGTTTCTACTTCTATCCCTACCGTGACTTCTACCTCTACTTCTAGATCTACTCTTCTTATTTTTCTTTTTCTTCTCATGCCTTGATCTATCTCTACTTCTCGATCTTTTTCTACTTCTATCTCTTTCACTGGATGATTTACGACTAGAATGTTTATGTTTAACTTTACTTTTGTTTTTATGACTGTGCTTGGAACCTCTATCCTTATCTCGATCTTTAGAGCTATGCAGTTTTTCTTCCACTCCTGGGTCCAAGGTGGATCCCTCTGTTAGGCTCTTTATAATTTCAGTATTATCGGCTTTGTTGCCTGGACGGCTGTCTTCTAATACTTCTTCTCCTAAAAAAAGAAATAAAGAGGAATAGGTTTAATCTAATTTTTATTATATCTTTATATTATTTTTTTTATATTCTCTACATAAACTAAATGTTTATTGCGATCGCTGTTATCCATTTATCTTTGTCTTTATTAACAAAAAACGGATTTTCTATTGCAAATTTTCGCGCTAATTTCGAAACTTGTAAAACGTGATCCCATTGGCTGTGTCGTCAAAAGTGTTTTTATGACTCATAATGAGTACATGGCAAATTCCAGTGTTGTCGGGTCATCGAAAAATCAATCAAAATGGCATTTAATGCATAACTCATTCAATGAAATATCCCTGCACTTAAAATAGAAAGTTCCTAAAATCTTATTCATGTATATATCAAGCCGAAATCGGTCCAGGAACCTTTCAATTCTGCAACAAAACTGGCATTTTTGCGAAATTTTGACACATATTTTAATAATTTTAAAGTAAATACAATGCCATTTTTTGTTTTCATGGCAATGGTCGAAATTCGAAAATTCGAAATTTTAAAAATTTCAAATTTTGCATGTCCCCGATGCAACTAAACCTATTTATTTATAACTTTAACGAAAAAATAAGCGATTTAAATTAGTGGGAGGTATTCTTAGATAATTAATGGATAAAATAAACCCAAAAAAGAATCACTAAATAAGGAAAATGGTGTGGAATGTCGGTTAAAAATAGGATATGTCGGTTAAAAATAGGATTTGTCGGAAAAAACCAAGAAAATTCGGCTTTCACCCCTTAAATATGCTCCTGGATGACCCATTGGGTATTTATTTTAAAGTGTGATTATCCCTTTATAAGGTAGTGTGGAAAAACTGGAAAAAAATTAGATAGGAAAAAATACAGAGTGATTCAAATGTACCGATGTCGGGGGCAAAAAAGTAAAAAAATCGACATTTAATCGGCCATTGCTCCCTTCCTGTAAAGAATGAAGAAACCAAAAAATATGGACGAGCTCTTTCCGATGACGATATGAGATATTAATTTGAAGCATTTTAACCTCACAAAAAATTAAAAATCGTGAAATATTTGGGTCAAAAATCGAAATTTGCAGATTTCCCTAAATATATCCAATTTCCAGTATTTTAGGTTTAGGTAAATGTATTGTAAAAAGAAAGTATTTGAGATTTTAAAGTATTACTTATCAATCCGTTTTTCGATCCGATGTTGCGTTTTCGAGTTATTAGGTACCAAAGAGGTGTCTGCAAATGGCATTTTTCAAATGGCAAAATTTAAAAAATTACTTGCCATTTTCCGATCCTCGCCAGTTTCAATAGGGTACTGAAGCTCCGGGTCCTCTACAACCTCCGAAAATTTAAATCGATTTAATTCCTTTTTGAGACCTATACCCGATTTCGGAAATCGAGGAAATCTCGTATAACTGAATTTTTTACTGAAGCTAGTTGCACTATTATTCCTCTATTAACCCAGAAAATTCGATTGCTACCCCTTCGATTGTTTCCGAGAAAAACAAACCTGTTCGACTTTAGGTTAAGCGTTACGTTATTTCTGATCTCCTGACGTCACTTTGCACTGAGGGCAAATCGCTGATTTTTAAATTGTAATAAATTATACCGAAAAGTTTAAAAAAAAATTCGATTCTATTCTATCCTAGTAATTTTTTTAATTTTTTTTTTTTGGGTTTGTAATGACTTCCTTAACGATTTGTACAATAAAAAAAATATGTGCATATTCCTTACTGGCCTAATAAAAAACTTGTTGATATCACCCAAAAAGGTGAAGCGTCAAATTAATACAACTCGCCATGAACATTTAAGATCGTCGCAACCCGCTACGTAAAATTTGACGCTCGTTGTATTTAATGTAATGTAAAGCCAGTATAAGTGATGTTTTTCCTAGATAAATAACGTAAGATAAAAAAAGTCCTCTAAGTATGCAGTGGAATCAATCACGCATGTCTTGAATTATTACTCTCAAAAGGTGAAAAATAGATGTCAAGTTCTGAAGTTTTTATTTTTAGGAAACTTACATTATTGTCATTGTCACTGCATAATACAGAATTAAAAAAAACATATACAACAAAGAACCTAAAAGTTATAAATTTAAACTAAATGAGAGACGTGTCCACGTTCTACTTCCAAACATGTTCTCGTTCTTCTTTTTACAGCATCAAAAACATTGATGAGCACTTGGGGGGAGTTGTTAATCTCCTGAAATTTATTTGTAATTCTAGCCCTTCTAAATTTTCACAAGGGGTTTTGAAAACAGAGCTTTTCACGTGTGGTCATAAAAAAAGTCGCAGTGCGTGAGATCGCAGGACCGTGGTGGCCACCTAACTGGCATATTACGACTAATGATTCGGTCTTCGAAAAATTCTTCCAAAAAATTTAAATTATCAAGCGTTACGTGAATTGGTGCGCTGTCCTGCTGGAAATAGCCTTGTCGCTTCTCTTCATCGTCTAACGCGTTTACAATTTTTTTTTTAATTTCATTAAGGTATCGCGCCGAATTGAGAGTCTTCAAAAAAATCGTCCCAATTAACCTTCTTTTCGATATGGCCGCCCACACGCCAACTTTCCATGAATGCAGAGGCTTCTCTATAAAGAACAAAGAAATGTGGACTGTCAGAACTCCACATTCTCATTTGTTGAGAATGTACATAACCAGAGAGGTAATATACGCCCAGCGGTAATTGACACTCGGAACGAAAGGACAAAAAATTCCTGTGACGCCGTTGTTAACTTTTAAAAATTCGGAATGCTAAAAAACTATAGGCGTACGCGTACTACATAGTTTTTTAGTATTCCGAATTTTTAAAAATTCCCTACGGCATCATAGAGATTTATTTTTCATTCCTTTCGAGTGTCAATTACCGCTGGGCAGACTATAAAACCATGCCACAATAAAAAAGGGGTTTTCAAATACGTGTTCATCATTATGCCAATAAACCACTCTGAAAATTGCTTCGCTGCGGCTTGTCGTTTGGTAACAATTCTTGAACTGAGCTTAGACGATAATCGTGCATATGCAGGTCACATTTCAGGATTGAATTGCAGGTTCCGTAGGACACATTTACTTGCTAGCTTAAAGGCCGATAGGGGTTTGTCGGTGTTCATCAGCAATTTGCCTCAATTCTTCTACGTTTTGTGCACTGCGAACTTTGGGTCTCCCACTTCCTTCCTTTCTATTCACACTTCCTGTTTCTCTAAACAAAGCCACAGATCTAGTCAAAACTTAGCGAAACTGGTCGAAATCCATGACTATGTGTGGAAATTCTGTTTGAAAATACTGAATGGCGTCCCGTGTTGAATAAATCCACTTGCCATCAACCCTTCTACCATTTCTAAAGTAGCTTTCGCTCATAAAAGCTTTTTGTTCTGCCATGATTACCATATTTAATTATCTTAAAAATAAAAACTTCACAACTTGGCAGTTCTATTTTCCATTCACCTATAATTCTTACCTATGATAACTCTCAAGAGTAATAATAGGGAATATGCATATAACCCAAATAAATCTGAAATATTTTTTTTATATTCTCTACATAAATTAAATGTTCATGGCGGTTGCTGTCATCCATTTATTTTGGCCTTTATTAACAAAAAAAAAAAGATTTAAAACTGCAAATTTTCGCGCGAATTTCGAAACTTTTAAAACGTGATCCCATTGGCTGTGTCGTCAAAACTGAACTTATGACTCATCATGAGTACATGGAGAATTCCAGTGTTGTAGAGTCATCGAAAACTCAATAAAAAATGGCATTTAATGCGTAACTCATCCAATGAAATATCCCTGCACTTAAAGTAGAAGGTTCCTAAAATCTTATTCATGTATACTTTAAGCCGAAACAGGCCCAGGAATCTTTCAATTTTGCAACAAACATTGGCATTTTTGACATATTATCATCTTAATAATTTCAAGTAAATAAACTGCAATTCTTTATTTTCATGGCAATCTTGGAAAATTCAGAAATTTTCAAATTTTAAATGTCCCCGATGCAAATAAACCTTTTTATTTATAACTTTACCGAAAAAATAAGCGATTTAAATTAGTGGGAGGTATTCTTAGATAATTAATCGATAAAATAAACCCAAAAAGAATCACTAAATAGGGTAAATAGTGTGGCATAATGTCGGTTAAAGATAGGATTTGTCGGAAAAAATCAAGAAAATCCGATTTTTACCCCCTAAATACGCTCCTGGATGACCCATTCGGTATTCATTTTACAGTGATTATCCCTTTATAAGATAGTGTTGAAAAATTGGGGAAAAAATAGATAGGAAAAATACAGAGTGATTCAAATGTACCGATGTCTAGGGCACAAAAAGTAAAAAAAAAAATCGAAATTTAATCGGCGATTGCTCCCTTCCTATAGAGAATGAAGAAATTAAAAAATATGGATAACACATACTTTGACGAGGTCCTTCCGATGGCGAACCATTTTGACCCCACAAAAAATTAAAAACCGCGAAATATTTCGGTCAAAAATCTAAATTTCCAGTTTTTTCCAAATATTTCCATTTTCCAGTGATTTTAGGTTTAGGTAAGTGTATTGCAAAAAAAGTATTTCAGATTTTAACGTTTCCCTTGTAAATCCGTTTTTTCGATCTGACGTTTTGTTTTCGAATTATTAGGTACCAAAGAGGGGTCTGGAAATGGCATTTTTCGACCTAAAAAAATTCAAAAGAATTACTTGCCATTTTCTGATCCTCACCAGTTTCAGAGGAGTTCTGAAGCTCCGGGTCCCCTACAACCTCCGAAACTTTACATCGATTTAATTCACATTTGGGACCTGTACCCGATTTCAACGGAAATCGCGGAAATTTCGACTTTGACGTTTAATAGCTCCGAAACGAAACATCCCGTATAACTGAATTTTTTACCGAAGCTAGTTGAACTATTCCTCTATCAACCCAAAAAATTCGATTTCTCTCCCTCTGACTGTTTTCGAGAAAATCAAACCTGTTCGACTTTGGGTTAAGCTTTACGTTAATATGTAGATTTTTGCTGATCTCCTGACGTCACTTTTCAAGGACAAATGTGGCTGCTTTTTAAATTGTAATAAATTATACCGAAAACTAAACATTTTTTGTAGCTAAATTATCCTAGTAATTTTCTTCAAAATATTTTTTTTTGGGTTTGTAATGACTTCCTTAAACGATTTATGCAATAAAAAAAAATATGTGCATATTCCTTATTGAAGACATGCGTGATTGATTCCACGGCATACTTGGAGGATGTTTTTTCTTGATCTTACCACGGTAAAGCATTACTTCTGAGCAAAATATTATCTGCTCGGGTGTACTTACTTACCTTTGTGCGTTTTTAAAACATACTGCCTATTGCAATTCAGTAATTCTATCTCTGACTTTTTGATCATATCCAATTGGTGCTTGGCTTCCTGTTCTCTCCATTTAGCTAATTCTTGACTGGCCATATCATCGGGCGACAACCTCACCTAAAAATTAAAGAAAATTTAGGAAACTTAAAAACCCTGAACATACTGGCTTCTCCTACTAAAGCTTTAACCAATTTTGACAGTAAATGTAATGCAACAAAATACTTTTAGATGTTTCAAATGCATTTAATGCTAAGTTAACTTTTATTGATAACAATAGGGTCACTGTGGTCACCGAAGTTTCTTCATAACTACTATTTTTCTCGGCACTTTTTAATGTATTAATAGGTATATATACCTCTAAATCTTGTCTTCTTAATATATCTTAATAATAATAATTTTTTCTGTATTTAATATTGTTTAAACGTAATTTATATTCCTCAACTTAAAAGCCGTATTTTTAGATAGAAAAATCTGCGATTTATTCCATCGTGAAAATATTTATTTGAATTTATTTTGACTCCAAATAAAATGCAGTTTATGTGTACAATTTATTTATCAAGTGAAACATTATTTATTGATAATTTAAAATATTTAATAAAATAATATACAAATAAAAAATAAGAAAGCAGAATGACACCGGTTTTTGATTACTTTTGACTAGCGTTAAAATCGCCTCTATTATAAATTAATGGTAGTCTTTATACAAAAATAACGATAATAAAAAGTAATAAAACAATTTATTACTGATTATACTTTGGTTTTTAAACACTTAAAATAAAAATTACACACACAACTTTGAAATTTTTTATTTATCACAGTTTTTATCACAGTTGGTCCTTAGGGCTACAAAATGGGTTAAAGCTTCAGTGGATCTGCAAATCTTCTGCTATGGGCCATGGTCGTATCAGGGCTGAAGAATTAAGCTAGCAGGCCAAAAAAGGCCAAGGAAAGTACTGAAAAATGAGATTAGTATAAGCGTTATGTGAAAGATATGCCATAGATAGGTGAAATCCCTTAATTAAATTACTAAGATAGGCATCAACCTATTAAAAAAATTATTTGTTGATATAATATTTATGGCAACCCAAAAATTGTTCACCGAGCTGAAGCCGAACTGAAATGTAGAGATTGGTTAAAACTCGTAAAAATAATGGAAGTTCATAAATGGACATATTTAAAAGTGGCGCAATTACCCTAGGCATCAAGCTTGCTAGAAAAAAATCCGTCAATAATTGTTATTGGATCGAATGCTTCTTTAAGGTATTATAAACTTCTCTGTTTTACTCCTCGAACGAGATCATCGACGTCCCTCCTCCTCCAGAAACGTAAAATGAATGAAATCAGAGAAAAAGGGCAAAAATCAGTTTTTGGCCTTTTTCATTTTACGTCAAAACCGTTACGTGCAAAATTAAAGACAATAGAATTATCTACAAAAACAAGTTCTATAGATATGTGGCAAAAACATCACATCCTTTTTTGTAGATAATTTAATTATATATATATATATATATATATATATATATATATATATATATATATATATATATATATATATATAAATTGACATCGATTTAGAAAAGTCAGAATTAGAAAAAATACTTTTTTATCAACTTTCTGAGATATAATTTATATTTATTTTAAAAAGCATAGAATCAGAAATCTGCTAATATTTAATCCCAACATAACCAGTTTTATAATATTCTAATATTAGCAACAAACACTAACTTACCAACTCATATGAACTTATACTCTTCTCGCATATCCTTCTCCACAAAGTT
Organism: Philopedon plagiatum; assembly: GCA_963971165.1. Classification (NCBI taxonomy): domain Eukaryota; kingdom Metazoa; phylum Arthropoda; class Insecta; order Coleoptera; family Curculionidae; genus Philopedon; species Philopedon plagiatum. The sequence goes on along the minus strand of OZ020189.1, from coordinate 123,097,117 downwards.
TGATTTTTGGGATCTTTTATGTTAAATATGAGACTTCTATATTTATTTTTATATTTCTGTCCAGTATCCCCAAAACATTTATATAACTCCGCTTCTATTTCCACTGATATGTCTTTTACCTGTATAAAGTAGAAAAAAAGAATTTTAAAAAGTAAGAACTAAATTAGCTCCTTTCGAAAATTATAAAATTGAATACAATACGAAGGTTTATTGCCGAAGTCATACGTTATAACAAATTTTAATTGACGAAAAAATGAATTGAAAAGATAATAATGATAATTGATAATATAATATAAAAATATATAAGAAAGCGGGCTACAAAAATAGTTTACACAATAAAATGGTTTACATTTTTGACCCCATTTTAGGCCCTGGTTAAATTTTTGACCCCATTTTAGGCCCTGTTCTATTAGAAGTATGGAGATAAAACTTGACATAGGTAAATTTCAGAGCTTTAATATTACGATAATTTGCCAATTATGTCAAAAAAGCTCCAAAACCTTCAAAGTGCATTAATTTTTTACACCCCTTGTGTTATTGTTGTTTACCTTTTCGTACCAAATAAAGGTGATACGCATTTTCTAACATTCAAAACTTTATTTTCAGAATTTTCAAACTGATTGATTCCTCTCTTATTCATTTAAAAACTTTATATTTTTGCTATCTAGCAAAGTATCCATTTCTACCTAACCTTTCCAAAATATATCTTTAAAATATAATACGCAGAACCGGATATTTTGCTAAATAATAATAATAAAGTTTATTTAAATCAATTACAAATTAAATATGATTATATATA